>JAWZYV010011642.1:0-582500 GCA_038373885.1 Cheiracanthium punctorium
AAAATTTAATGGGTGGCGAAAATGGAGCGAGCATTGAATAAAAAATTGATTTTGCATTTAATGCAAAAAAAGACATTTTTTAACTTACATATTACTGCTTATCATTTATTGCACGGGTTTTGGGACAATGATTTATAATTTTAATGAGTAATTAAGAGGTACCATGAATAGCAATTTTGAATAAACTGCATTGAACCAAAAGCAATGGGTAATTTTGTTTAACACCTTATTTTTATTTTATTGTTTCAGTAAAGTTATTTTCAAGAAATACTTTTTAAATGCTGGATATTGGGGATAAGTGAATGCCATGATTGTATGAAAGTGAACCATAGCATTTTGTCTTTAATTATGAAAGCCGATTTCTTTTACGTATGTTTTCTTTTTCTCCTTTTAGAGAACACCACTCGATTTCTAGTATATTTGACGATTGGAATGAAACGTTTCTTTATTATATTTCTTCAGGTAATCGTAATTCTAATCGTAAGTTAAACCTAACCGGGCTATAAAGGAATTATGTGCGTTTTTCCCCCATATTGCTTGCTTATTCTTTGCAGACATGGACAAGAAAATCCAAAAATACATATTGTATTAACTAATGACTTTTTGGGAAGCCAAATTTGAGAAGCTTCAGAAATATAAAAAATTAAGCTTTTTGGACCTCATAATACGTTTCTTCGCGGAAAAAAGCTCAAAAATTCAACACCAGGGGCAAGGACGTATTTAAGGGGGGGGCGTTTCAGGGGTCCGAGCCTCCTCTCCCACGAAATTTTGATTTTTGTTACTAAAATGATACTGATATAGTGTCCCTTTGTGAAAAATACTGTCTTTTTTACAGTTTGGGGCCCCTCCAAAATTTTTGAACCACTCCAAAATTTTCTTCATGGGGGAGGGGGGGTGGACCTGAAACGCCCCCCCCCCTTAAAAACGTCCTTGCCCCTGGTGTTGAATTTTTGAGCTTTTTTCCGCGGATTATAAATCCCCTGACCTCTTTTACACAATTACCAAGTTTGATAACATTTGGTCCAGTAGTTTTCCTTTTCTGATCGTTTTAAAGTGGAACTTTAATTATAATCACAATGTACTATTTTTTAGGTTATCTGCAGTATAGACTAAGTATTAATAGTATTAAATATGCATACATAATTAATAATAATAATTAATTAACAAAATGTAAGTAAACCTCTACTCACTAAAAGCCTTTCAGTTTATCTAGGTTTTGAGTTAGTTTGCTCTATTTGATAAAGGAAGGGGTTATGTAAAGAAGGCAAAATTTTGAAATAATTATTGTACATATTTCTTAAATGCATTAAGTTTGTCCATTATTGAAAATTTTTTAGGGGGTTCAAAAATTTTGGAGGGGCCCCAAACTGTAAAAAAGACAGTATTTTTCTCAAAAGGACACTATACCATTATCATTTTAGTAACAAAAATCAAAATTTCGTGGAAGAGGAGGTTTGGACCCCTGGAACCCCTCCCCCCCCCTCATATGTGCTTGCCCCTGCGTTGAATTTTCTTACTTTTTTTTCGCCGATAATAAATCCTCCGACCATCTTTACACAACTACCAAGTTTGATAACATTTGGTCCAGTAGTTTCCCTTTTCTGATTGTTTTAAAGGGGTACTTTAATTATAATCACCCTGTATATTTAATACTATTAAGTTAGGTTAGGTATATTTCTCACAATTAGTCAAGCCAAATTTTGGCATTGTACTTTAGACGAATGTGGAGAGGTTAGTCTGTTTAATTGTTTAATTCAGCCGTTGTTAAAAGTCAAAGATACGTATTGTACGTCAGCATCAGTGTGAACAAGACCAGTAGTGTGTCTTGACACTGATGGGAAAACTTCACTTCATATTTAAAACGATCGAAGACAACAGTTTTAAAATGTTGATTTTAGATAAAAGAATTATAAATTTTCATCGTAACATTGATGATTGTAGAAAATCCCTGTAAAGCTTTTAAATTTGAAAAATACTTCTGTAAAAAAGTTTTGGACATATTTTTCATAAATAATTACTTTTGTAAACGGAATTTTATGTCTTAGCCGTATACAGGTTAGTTCATATTGCCTTTTTTTTAAATCCACATTTAAAATATATTCTACTGTAAACCACAACTGTAACAAGTTTACTGTATGAACTTTTTTCATGATTATGATTGAAGAAAGAAATTATAATATATATAGTATAAGATTAAAATACCCAGCAAGAATGTTTAATAGATGGTAAGAAAATTAATACTCTTATATACACACATTGATAAAAAATATACCCAAATTTTTCTTTATCACATTAACATTGTCCAAATAAACAGCAAATCTCAATCGAAAACATTCTTCGACATTTTAAAAAGTAATATCTTTAAATCCATGACAAAAACAAAAGGCGGAATGTTTTTCCAACTCAATATTGGTTTTACTCCACATGCACTCAACAAATATTTGTACATTATTATTTTTATATATTGTATACCCCAGCCCATAAATATATATTTGCTTTTTCTTGTTTTGTTACGGAAGTGATTCCAAAAACGATAGTATAAACAATCTTGCACGCGATATGGATCAAACCAATTAAACGATTTCCATAAATCTGAATTTCAGTAACCGAAGAGATATATTTCAACATGCGTGTTACATACGTCTCTTAGTTTAATAAGAGATACTTCCCTGCAAATATAGAGACGAAACTTCGACATGCACGCAACATATTTGGATTCAGTAATTTCATATATTTTGTACTAATGTTGAAATCACAAGGTATTACATGCGTTCGATTTATCTGAGATTGTTGAATATTAAGCATTTGAGGTGTGTTACTGAAAGCATTCATTTATAATGGAATTATTTACATACAGCTCTTTGGCAACACAAAATGTATGCGTTTTAAGATAATGTGCATGATTTTGACCTGATTTGCTGTTCTTTAGGGGGTTCTCTCCCCCTCTATTAAGAGGAATTGGATGCATCTAAATGCAATGACTTTTTCAACATGTTTCGTACTTTTATCAGTTGCCATTTTACTCAATAAAGCAATTATGTCCTTTGATTAATAATTACATTCGGAAATGTTTCAAGATGTTGGTTGCAGACTTTTCGCAATGATTTAATATGAAATTTTAGAATATTTTCTTTAGCAGTATATTATAAACTCAAACTTTTACAGACACTTTATAAAAAGAATATAGTGGATAAATGTGGGGCATGTGACATATTACTTTTGCGTATTAATATACAAGTTCCGTATTACAGGTTGTTGTCTGCATTTTATATATCGCCCCCACATCCTTTTCGCGTGCTTCTTTTTTTCCCATTGTGCGCACCCGGACACACATCGGAATGAAATAATTTTTGTTAGAGGATTTCTTTTTGCACCGGAGTTTGTGTTAAATTTTAGTGCTCCTTTCATCAGTGCTCCTTAGGGCAACGGTTGTGAATTTAGCGCTTAGTCTGCATTTTTGCCGAAACTCTCTCGGATTCTGCTGCAGCACGGCGAAGGGTTGGAACAGATTTCTCGTGGATTTAACGTTTCCCGTTGTCAGTGAATTTTGGGAACTTTTAAGTGTTTTATGAGAGGCATTTAAGCATGGATTTCCTATATGATGGGAGATGCTTCTCTTTGACTGTGTGCACGGGTTTAAGCGATTTTTGCCATGGTTGGTAATTAACTCAGCATAGTTAACTTTCAGTTTTTTTCCTTTTCTGACTATAGGCAACTTCACTTGAATTTGCCGGTCTTTCGACACTGAAATAAGCACAGGAGTTCAATTTTATTTCACTCCCCCCTTTCCTCACTTCAATCGTGTAGTTCAGTGTCCGAGATATAAAGCTAATGTCTATGTAATGCTGTTGGCGTTAACTCTTAGTTTTGAAACGGGACTGTTTCACTGCTGCAATGTACTAGTATACCTTCTGCCATGCTGCTGTTTTTAAGACTTCAAAATATTAAGTTAACGTGCGGCTTTAAGTAATACTCTTCGTTTTAAGTGGCTGTTGAACATTTCCACCAACCTGTCAACGTAAATGCACTTTAAATTAAAATTTTGGAATATGTACGTTTACATAAAGTAAACATTATTTGTTCTCTGCAATTTTTTAACTTTAGGGATTACTTATATTCATTCATTTTTAATTTGGATGTTTCAATTGCCACTTAACTTCTCAGGAGTATTTATCCATTAATTTTCGTCTTAGATGTACATGTTCCATTAAAATGCTTTAAAATACAAAAAATATTATTAAAAAAATCAGGACCAATTCATTCTTCAAAGATGGAGCTTGTCTTACTAAAAAGCTGAAGTATTACTTACTAAAAAGCTGCAATTTTTTACTGAAATGTTTTTATAAAACTAAAGCCTCTTTTGAGAAATGACAAGTAAATGAAAAATTCAAGATAGGAAATCGACACGTATAGCTGCGAGAAATATAGATATTTTTAAATTTACACTATTAAATCAAGTAAAATTGTATTCGACGGAGGCAAATTTTTGATTCGTTTTGTAGTGGAAAGTGAGCTTCTTCTTTTGGAACGTTTTTTAATCTTAACGTGGATAATTAAAAGTACTGATTCTGCAAGAAAGGAGAATAACTAGGTTTCCTATGGTATAAACCTACCATATGAAAAACGCATCTGTGATGCAGGTTTTGACTTAATTTCTCTGGCCGTACCGGAGGTAGACTAAAAGTTTTAGAAGATGTTACATTTCATTTGGCGTCGTGTTAACAGCAACAGCTCAGAGGAGACTGCTTTAAGTAATCTTGAACTTTTATTGAAAAGCAAAATCTTACAAAGTTCTTGGATAGCAAAGGGGGGTGGGAGGGGATGCGAAATTTTACAGCCAATAAGTTGATCATCTGGAGCTGAAATGATGTCTTTCTGGAGCGAAGCAATTAGGCATAGCCTACAAACGCTGCGATGCAGAGCTAATAAATGTACGCCAACAATCACTAAGATAGGCAAACACATCCGGAAAGGTTAAGAATAAATTAGTGCATTAATTTAAAAAACCCAAACAATTAGGTAACCATATTTAAAAAGTTTACCAAAACGTGTTGATGAAGAATGTAGCGAAGATCATAGCGTGAAAGACTGCTGTGCTTAGCAAAAATTGACATCCTCGCCTAAAGAGTTAACAGCTACAAAAAGAAATTCTTTTTAACTTATTGAATAAGATGATCAGAGCTGAGGTCATAAACCACAAAGAACCGAAATGCCAGAGCGGATGTGGTATGTCTGTATATAACATGCACCGCCAAAATACAAGACAAGGGTTATATACAAGTGCCAAAAAATAACTAAACACAGATACTACTCAATGTAGGAGAACATTTATTTGTCGTGGCCTAAAACACATGTGTTTTATTGTTGTTAGTAAATAAAAATTATTTTACCTTAGACAAAAAACTTCTCTTCCGCATACGATTAATTTTTAAAAGCGCAGTACGCATATCTAAAACAATAGATGGCCTATCCTTATAAATAAAAATGAAATTCTGTTTGTTTGTTTGTTTGTTTGTTTGTTTATTTGTTTGTTTGTTTGTTTGTGGATTTGATTCGTATACAAATCCACAAAAATGGACTTATCAGCCTGAAATTTTTCACAGATATGTAAAATAATATAGAATAAATGATAGTCCACTTTAAAACTTTGAAAGTCCACCCGTTCCCGGAATTTAAGAGATTTTTTATGTTCTCCACGCAAAAAGCTTTCCGTAATTGTAACCCCTGTAGTGAAAAAAGTGTGAAATAAGGATCGTGGTTGCCATGTGTGGCGATTTTGCCGAATAAAATGTTTTAAATTCTCAAAGTAAAAATAAAAGAATAATAATGATTTTTTTTTGTTAGTTTATATTCGTAAGGTTATTTTTTTAAATTTATAATATCGTGTGCATGGGAAATCGGAGCAGAAATGAAATGTTTTATAAGCAAAACAATAAGAATTGAAGATTTCCGAGGCTAATATGTTAAAATTTTTTAGTTTGGCGAAAAAATAAAATGGCTCAAATGCCGAGAAAGTGAGTTCTAGCGTTTTGCACTGTTTCCGGCTTGGAATTTACTGTGAGCTTAAGGAAACGGATTTTTGAAAACAAGTGCAAAGGTTTTATTAGAATACAGCATTAAATTTTAAAGATCCGTGCGGAAATAATGCAGTTATTAAGGGATTTCAAGCGATCTATCTTCAGCATTCTCGCCAATTGAGTGCATTGATTTTAGTTGGGGGAATTCCGCAAATTTCAGATAATTGAAATCTTCGCATATAGTACATCGGAGTAACGATGAATAAAACATGTTATAGTTGATAATTTAAAAAATGAGGCTGTATTAAGGGATTCCACTTTTCAAAAAAATGTCTGGCAATTGAACCATTTCCCATTTTGATTGCTGCTAAGTCAATGCTTCGAATGATTCCCTGAAAAAACTCTTGCAAAATGGCGTATATTGGCACTTTGGCGAGGCTTAGATTTGAAACTGGATTTTATTTGAGACTGGTATCTATATTAATAAAACAATGTGTGTAAACTGTTTGTTTGTCTGTGTCTCGCGTAGCTCGCAAACGGGTGATCGTAGACCTACCAATTTTTGAACGGAAATTCTCCATGACAGGTCCCGACACACCTTGAAGCGATTTTTTCAAAATTCGAACTATTTTAGGAAATATCGATAAAAACGTATCGCAAAAGGCTAATTTTTGCTTTCCGCCATTTCGTAATTGTAACCCCACAGTGCATTAAGCGACAATTAAGCTTATCTAGGTTGCCACATTCGGCAGTTCATTAAATGATTCAGACTCTTGAAGTAAAAATAAAAGAATAACGATTATTTTATTTTGACTAGATTATTTGTAAGGTTGTTTTTAAATTAAAATATCGTGTGCATGTGAAATTAGAGCGGGAATGAAATGATTTATACTCAAAAGGAAAATTGAATTTGGAAATTTTCCGAAAATAAATGTGCAACTTTTTAATTGGGCGAAAAATAAAAGGTGTTGATGTGCGATTTTGAGGAGGATTCTAACGCTTGGCGCTATTTATCGTAATTTAATAGTCTGCTATTTGGGTTATGAATACACCTGCGTATAAGTAGTTGAAATTTTCATTCAGTTGGAATTGTGCATTTTTCTGAGCAGCTTTATTGCATCTATTTCTAATATATTACATCCAGAAAAAAGGATGTTAGAAATATCAATTTTAATTTTGTTTAATCACACTCATGAATAATGATACACTTTCCAACTTAATAAGGAACGAAAATAGGGAAGACCTATGGATTATAACTCTTTTTATATATAGCACTTTAGTGCGTATTTAAAATCTGAAAGTGTGTCAGATTTTCTGATTCTAGCGCTTGGCGCAATTTAATGAGAGGGTATTTTTAAAAACAAGCGTAGGTTATCTTATAAATAAAAATGAAATTCCGTTTGTCAATTTGTTGATTTGGGTAGTATACAATTCCACAAAAATGGACCTGTCAGCCTGAAATTTTACACAGATATATGTAAAATAATATAGAATAAATGATAGTCCGCTTTAAAACTTTGAAAGTCCACCCGTTCCCGGAATTTAAGAGATTTTTTATGTTCTCCACGTAGAAAGCTTTATGTAATTGTAACCCCTGTAGTGAAAGTGTGAAACAAGCATCTTGGTTGCCATGTGTGGCGATTTTGCCGAATAAAATGTTTTAAATTCTTAAAGTGAAAATAAAAGAATAATAATGATTTTTTTAGTTTATATTTGTAAGGTTATTTTTTTAATTATAATATCGTGTGCGCATAAGAAATGAGAGCAGGAATGAAATGTTTTATACGCAAAACAATGAGGATCGAAGATTTCCGAGACTAATATGTAAATTTTTTTAGTTTGGCGAAAAATAAAATGGCGGATAGGCCGATTTTTAGAAAGTGAGTTCAAGCGGTTTGCACAGTTTTGGGCGTTTTGGCGCAATTTACTGAGAGCTTAAGGGAATAGCATTTTTGAAAACAAGTGTATAGGTTTTCTTAGAATACAGCATTAAATTTTAACTATCCGTGCAGAAATAATGCAGTTATTAGGGCATTTCAAGCGATGTAGCTTCAGAATTCTCGCCAATTGAGTACATTGATTTAACTTGGGGGAAATCCGTCAAATTTCAGAAAATTGAAATCTTCGCATTTAGTACATCGAGGTAACGATGAATAAAACATGTTATAGTTGATAATTTAAAAAATGAGGCTGTATTAAGGGATTCCACTTTTCAAAAAAATGTCTGGCAATCGAACCATTTCCCATTTTGATTGCTGCTAAGTCAATGCTTCGAATGATTCCCTGAAAAAACTCTTGCAAAATGGCGTATGCTGGCACTTTGGCGAGGCTTAGATTTGAAACTGGATTTTACTTGAGACTGGTATATATAATAAGACTGGTTAGATAAAAATGAATGTTGGTATGTGTGTAGGCGGTTGAAAAACTCAGCACCGTTTCACCGATTACTATGAAATTTGGTTCACCTAAGTCTTTTATCATGGAGAAGGTTTTTATGCTATACGTTTTCCTCTAACTTGCCACTAGGTGGCGCAGCAGAACGTCGAATTCTATTCCGTTTAGCCGTTTGCTATGCGAATATCGTCCAACCCATTTCGATGAAATTTGGTACACGCGGATATTAGAACACGGAGAATATTTTTCACTATCCATTTTGCTGTAACTTGCCGTTAAATGGCACTGCAACGCATCAACCTCTATACCGTTCGACTGATCGGCATAAAATTTTTTATACTTACACATTTGAGCACAAAAAATATATTCTAACTGTGTTCCTTTTGATGTTACTCACCATTAGATGGCACTGCAATGCATTATTGTTTTAACTCGGCACTAGATGACCCTGCAGCAGGCCAAATTCCTGACCATTCAAACGGTCGCTATGAAAATCAGTATACATAGCTATTTCAACAATGAGAATATTTTGGCGTTATCTATTTTGCCACAACTCGCCACTTGACGGCGCTGTAGCAAATCATTACTTTAATTAATCACTAGATGGTTAACTGACCACTAGATGGTAACTGATTGCTATGAAAATAGGTATACATAGATATTTGAACACGGGGAAGAGTTTGGCGCTATCCATTTTCCTATAACTTGCCACTCGATGTTGCGTCCACACATGAACTTCAGGACTATTCAGCCGATCGTCATGAAAATTCGTATACATCGATATCTGAATGCGAAGAATATTTTCGCCGTATCCATTTTGCTAAAACTCGCCACTAGATTGCGCTACGTCGCATCGCCTTCTGCACCGTACAAACGATTGCCTTGAAATTCGGTATGCATGATTATTGAACACAATATAACGCGATATCAATTTTGCTATATCTGTTTATTACAATGAATAGTAATCACCACAAATCGTAATATCAAAAAGTCCATTCATTCCCGTGCGAAGAACGGGTACTTCAGCTAGTTTTCTATAAAGATGATTAATGTACCTCAAACTGCTTACTATATTTCACAGAAGCTACAATCATGCCATAGAAAATACACCTCAGAGTGAAATCTGAAAAATTAGATAAGGCAATCCTTTAACTTAAAACAATGTCTATAGAAAATATTTAATTATGAAAATCACCTTTTGCTTAAACCTTTTAATTTAGAAATGGGAAGTCTTTTGATGGATTGTCCGGTTGCAATTAGCTATTAAAGAATTCACCCATTCTAATTATTTCTAAATCGAATTTTGCTTAGACATTTTAAAAGTTACAGTTCAACGAAAATGGATGTTTTCCTGTATAAAGAATAACGGTTTCAGGTTGTTTAGCTTGTTTTCTAGAAGATTATTGATAATCCTTGTAGCATATGCAGTGTGTTTTATTACTTTAAAATGCTCTTAAATACTTTATCGATCAAAGAAATGAATAACTCAAACGAATTATTTATATTATAACGTAATGATACGAATGTATCATAAAATATAATACGTATCGTATATAACAATATGTATTGCGTATGAAAATGAAGACATATACTTGAAAATCTTGTTAAAATATTTCCGCTCTCAAAACTATTGAAGTATCAAAATAGCATAGGTTAACAATTGAGCAATTTCTGATCTAAATTTTGAAGGAAAAAGTGTTTTCGGCAGCACGAAGACAACGCAACAATAATTAAGTTATCTGGTCAATTCTGGAATCACGCTCGCTTATTGAGTTATCGATAACCATCTTTTGAAACTAAATCGAATGATACATTATTACTAAAGCATTGCAACAAGATCAGTTTCCTACAAATAGTATGCATTTTAAAAATAATTTCATCAGTTTTAAAGATAAAAAAGAAATAAGATATGAATAATTTAAATTTCATTGATTTGTTTTAATTGCTTAAGTAGAGTGCATTTACGACTCTTTCACCGCGGTTAACCCATTCCAGAAGAAGGATTGCTTATTTAGAGATACAAGTATTCTCGTAATCAGGGCATAAAAATCCTGTTTACAATCAAGATATTTTTTAACAATATTAGAGACTCTAGACATGAATTAAATGCATATAATTAGACATTATAAAAAGTATCATATTATTATTGCACGTTTAATTACACACTGTCAATTATTGCCCACGACCACTAAAGGTTCATTTATACTTCTCACTTTGTTGATGTGACCTGAATGACCTGAATGGTCATCTTGTCGAAATTATCTAGAGTGACAAGTGTAGAATGTATTCGGTACTGCCACAAAATAATGTACATGAATAGAATAAAGCTAAGATTACAGAAACCGGAAATAAATAAGAAAATAAAAACACGCATATCTCAAACTGAATTTCTTATCGTTGTCGAAGAACCTCGATAAAGTGAAGCTGCAAAATTTGATGTGCGATATTGCAAGAGACGAATGTAATTTAAGTCGTCCCTCGCAGTATCGCACTTCGAATTGTAGGAATTAAAACGTTCAATTTTCCTCAGGATATACGTATTTATTCGTTACTTTAATAGGAATATATAAAAAAATTAATGCATTTTCATGGTCATCAAGAGATGTGCCGTGTTATTTTCTAGAAAGTTTTAAAAAATATTACTTGCTTATTTTTTCATGTATATTAAAATTATTTGAGATTTGGTATATAAAGAGAAAATTGTTAAGGTAAACTAGTGAGAATACTTGTCGTGTAAGTTATTGCCAGATTAAATTTTGCATTTCAAATTCTATTAATTAATTTTATCACAGTCTCAAAAGAAAATACAAATAATCGACTTTAACATTTGTGTGAATTGTGTTGTTTTGCCTACAGCTGATTCTCAACTGATTGATGAGATTTTAATGATACGTTTTGGAAAAAAAGTCTTTCAAAATGTTGATTTAGACTATTTTATAAATATTACTTTACTACGTAAAATTTCCATTTGTACCATAAGACATTCTACATTTTAACTGTATATATTTCAAAAATGGCATATAGAATATATCAATCAAATCAAACATCCATAATTAAATACAGAGAAAATATCCTACTTGTAACGCGAAAATATAGCTGTGACAAATAGAAAAGAATATAATTAATAAGTGAATAGCTGTGACAAATATAGCTGTGTAGTAAAAATATAGCTGTGACAAATAGAAAATATTATAATTAATAAGTATTTTACTGCAAAAATGACATATTCCGTGTAAAAAATAAAGCAGAAACAGAAGGTCAAACATTATCAACATCCAAGTACAATGTACTATAAATTAAACAGAAAATAATGGAAGGAAATGATAATCTCTGGGACACTCACCAAGAGCCATACCCAGTAGATTATAACTAAAAACAACAAGTTCAGCTGTGTGACATACACATGTGTGAAAAGAAATATTCTCACCACACATGTGGTCCCTGTCCTACTATATATTAACAAGAATACAACTGCATAAATAATTAAAAAGCAAAATATTTTTAAATCATTGTAAAAAAGACAAACCCAACAAGTAAACATATGATCACATGGCATGAGATAGTAAGATTTGATGTATGAATGTTGCCATAATCAAGAATTGAAATACCGGTGTTGCCAATATTTGAAAGTGTAATAGTAAAATTAAAATTATAAAAGTGTTTCTAGAAATGGTGCTGTAATATTATTTGGCATTATTAACATATCCTTCTGCTCTGGAATTAATTAAAAATCATATGCTTAACAATTCTGTTACTTTTTTAGTTTTAAGTATCACTGTCACTCCTAGCAATAGCCTAAGTTTCAATATATACATAAGAAAAATGATTTTAAATTTAAAGTAAATCGACTCACTCAATTTTTATCTTACTTATATAAATCCGTATCCCGCAATATCATCTATAATCACTGCTGTAGAATCAAGTTTCCATGTTCAGAAGATTTTAAAGTCTCCAATTTTAAATCTCTGCTTTTGTCTGCTAGACAATATAACCATCCTAATCAAGTCATGCAGTTAATGTGTTTATTATCTTTGTTAAATTACTGGAGGTTGGGTGGGGTTTAGGTTTTAAAGGCGCGTTTACACCAAAGTCTTCCACTAAGTTTTCCACAAGTTGCGGCAATTTGTTGCTTTTTTTACAAAATACAGCAACATTTCTGTCTTCCACTTGTGGAGAGACGAATCTTCCACTAAATTTTGGTTTCCCGCGGAGTGTCGGTAAAGATCAAAGAAAGTTGACAACTAAAAGTAGAAGATTTGTTGCTGCGCGCTTTTCGCTAGCAACTTGTAGGCAACTACACTCATGTTCATAAATTAAGGATAATGAAGTTCAGGCAAAGAAAGAGAAAGAAGCAAAACAAATTTGACTTATTTGTAAAGTCTATTTATTAAACAAAAAGTAAAGAGCAAAAAAGATGCTATATGTTTGACATAATTAATAAAAATTGTAAGTTTTACTCCCTTGACCAAATTTCAAAAAAGAACCTATTTACAAAAAACAGTATAACATGGTTAGTAGGATGGTTAATACGGAGTATGTCTCCCGGACGATGCAATACTGGCCTGACAACGCCTAGGCATGCTGAGTATCAAATGATCAATCTGATCTTGGGGAATATTACACCACTCATCAAGCAATGCACTCCGAAGTTCCGGTAGACAGGTGGGAGGGGGTTGACGGGCTGCAATTCGTCGGCCAAGCATATCCCACACATGCTCTATTGAATTCAAGTCCGGTGAGTATGCTGGCCAATGCATACGGGTGATATCCTCCGATTGAAGGCATTCGTCCACAATGTTTGCACGGTGAGGACGGGCGTTGTCATCCATAAACACAAATTCAGCACCCATGGCGCCCCGAAACAAACGTACATGTTGTTCCAGAATGACATCCCGATAGATGTGGCCTGTCATCGTTACACTCTGAACATGCAGGTCAGTTCTGGAACCAAGAATAATTCCTCCCCAAACGAGCCATCCTGCACCACCGTAACGGTGTCTTTCAATGGTGTTCTCTTGGTGGTAACGGGTACCTGGCGCTCTCCAGATGAATGTCCGGCGAGAATCAGACTCCAAACTAAACCTGGACTCGTCGGAAAACATCACACAAGACCACTGTTGCGGTGTCCACAATGCATGCTCTCTACTCCAGGTTAATCGCAGGCGACAGTGAGTTGCGGTAAGTGGAACACATCTGACAGGCCTACGAGCATATAGACCAATGTGCCCTAAGCGTCTGTACACGGTCTGCCTTGAAACTGTCGTACCGGTAGCTGAAGAGAGCTGACGAGACAGGTCTGATGCTGTACTCCGTCTGTTTCTTTTGGCAGTAACTGCCAAATAGCGGTCCTCATTCGGCGTTGTAACTCGGGGTCGACCTGTGATGTAACGTCTACTCACATTACCATCATCTTGGAATCGTTGCCAAAGCCTGAAGATGACACTCTGGGCGATTCCAAGTTCCTCGGATACTTCCAGCTGGGTACGTCCACATTCCAGTCGTCCGATAATTCTGCCACGTAAAACATCATCCAAATGCCTCCTTTGTGCCATAACTATGCGGTTTTTGCACTGAAAGGCTTTCACAGCGCTTGTAAACAATTTTACTTCTTTGCCACCATTCCTTATATACCCCTCTCTTACACTCTCGTCATTGTGACGTACCATCCACGCCATCTGGTGGTTTCCTGTAATTTGCATATTCTTCTTCAAGATGTGTGTGATCATTCCACAGGTGAAATTTTTATTTTAGAGATCAATTTCTGTGTGATTCTGAATTATCCTTAATTTATGGACATGAGTGTAGTAGAGAACTGTTCTCCCTCCACACGTCCCAGACGTGACGTCGGGCTCGTGACTTGAGCCCACTACTCAACGGATCGACGTCATCTTCTCGGAGACCAACTATCATGTCACTTCCACTGTACCTATTCCTAGTCTTCAACGAGGGTTTCACCCACCCAGACAGCACAGCAAACTTGCATCAAATTTGCACAAGCTTGATTTATCAAGTCAATAAACTTGAATTAAGCTTGAAAATTTCAAGCGTGTAAGCTTAATGCAAGCTTGAATCAAGTGTTCTAGTTTACACTTGCCCAGCTTGCATTAAGCTTGACATAGCAAGCTTAATTTCAAGCTTAAAAAATTTTCCTAAAAAAAATTTCCTAAATACACGGGGCGCCCGTCGCCGTACTCGCTCCACATATTTTATTTTTCCACGCGTTTTCCCCTCTACGCTGAAATTTCAAGCTATTTTAATCTGTTTCCATCAAGCTCCACGATCGAACACGCTATCTAAGGGCTGGGAAGCCAGCGTCCTAACCACTCGGCCAACCTGAGTTGGTTGATATGACTAAAGTTTGAAGTGACTGTTCACACCATTTTCTGGCGAGATATAGTGGCCGATATGTTGATCTGTTTCTTTTATTTTTCCATGGGATGAATCAAAATTAAAATAATGTTATGTGTGATTTATAGACTCTACTAATGTGGAAATAAGCATAATATAAACTTAAAAGCAGTACACGTTTTAGAACTTTCAATATCGCGACACTCATGCTGGGGAATACTGGCCAAAATCGAGACAAACGACTGATTTTGAAATCAATTTCGTAGCATAATTGTATTTTATTTTGAAGAATTTCCATATTTGGAAATATAGAATCTGTTTTTTTCAATTCTATGGTCAAGTACATTTATGACTGATGATAAATTATTTGTTATGTGGATGTGGCTTTCCAAATCAAGCAGTAATCAAGTTGTTTTCAAGTTTGACAGTTCAAATGACTTCTCCAAGCTTGCTGCAAGCTTAAATTGAATTGAACTGTCAAGCTTGTATTAATACGTCAAATTCAAAGAAATGTCAAGCTTGATTTAAGCTTATGTTGTGTTTGGGCAATATCTTCGGGGATCTCTTGTACAGTGGCTGGCTATGATGACACAGGCAGCCGCGGCAATAATTGCGACTTCTTCGTGTGACATCCTTGACACTACTGCCTAATTCTTGACACTATCGCCTTTCGCGCCAATTCTTTGGCAACAAGTTTACCACTTGTTGCTCTGAATTTGAGAAGATCAACTTTTAATTTTCTACAAAATATCTTCCACTTGTTGCTCTAACTTGAGAAGAGCAACTTTTAGTTGACAACTTTTAGTTTTCTACAAACAATGTTTTGTCAACTTTTAGTTGTCAACTTTGGTGTAAACGCGCCTTAAGGCTGTAATTGGATGGATGGTTCGATAGGAGGAAGCTTTTCTCATAAAAAAAAAGAGAGTAAAACATGAAAAACTATGGATGTGTATATGCATGCATATATAGATTTGGGGGAAAATGCTGTTCTTATTCAGTGAATATACATTTTTCATCTTAGTTTCCAAGTATTCTATTTTAATATTAGAATACATTTCTGAAAAATAAACAATTTCTAAGCATTTAGCTATTACATATATTCATATTAGTTTTAAATATATACCCTCTCTTATGAAAATTTTATTAATATTTAATTGGCTATACCATGTATTTATTACATAATAATAAATAAATGGTATGATAAATAGATGGTACAGATAATAATAAATCATTCAATAATATTAAATTAATTAATATATATGTATGCGAATAATGCCAGATAATATTACAGCACTCTTTCTGGCAACACTTTTGTAGTCTTAAATTTACTATCACACCGACAAATACGTTTAATACCGGTATTTCACTTCTTGTTTTGGCAACATTCGAGCATTAAATCTTGCTATCTCATGGCATGCGATCATGTGTTTTAATGTTAAATTTGAAAATCGGTTAGATCTTAGGGAACATGTAAAAAAAAATCATACAGTAATTAGTGTAAAATTGTGGCAATGTACAACTTATTTTTTAGATTATAACATATTATTTATTCTGGAGTCTTTTTTTCATAGTTATTTTCTTTTTTCTGTTTGTTTTGCAAATTTTATAACTTTATGCATTTTATTTGCTTAATATATTAACATTGAACGACCTAACAATATATATTGTTTGTGCCAAATATGAACAATTAACTCAGGTCATTAAAAAAGGAGAAGATGAGAAAACTGTCTTTTTCACAAGTAGGATTACTGAGAATTTTACGTATCTATTTATTTATTTAACTGTGCTTTTTTGTGGTGCACTGTTCGACAGTGATTGGGGTATAGTGGGATAATGAGTAAAAAACATTCAAAATCAGCTATCTTATGGAAAAAACACTTTTTTTTTGTAATTAAATAAATGTTCAGATATTCAACACAGAAGATGTGAAAACAGTTTTCAAATTATAAGACTTAAAATAGTTATATTGATGAAACACATTTACAATGAAGAGTTACTAAATTCTTTGCTGAATAATGTTTGATGAATTTAATATAATAAAGCAACAACAAATTAAGCAATAAACGATAAAAAATGATTTCAAAAGTTTATTTTATTTTGGAATGAGTTCGGAAGTCCACTGAAAAGTACACTTGTACTATTGCTCTTTCTGCCCTTCCTCAATCTTTTAAATCAAAACTCAAAAGTTGAAAAAATATATCAACGGATTAAAGAACACAGTGCATGTATTCAATTAAAAAATTTCTAGTTTAAATTAAAGCAAGGGTACTGGTTATATTTTGTATGATAAATTGCTGTAAAAATCCAAATTTTTAAAATTTGTCTGGTTTTTCGAACAGTAGTAGTAGAAACACACAAAAATGGATGCAGATTAACTAAAGATGAATCGTAACAATGACCAGTTCTCTCAGCGTAACCATATAAGCTAACAACTTTACTGCGTTTTCTTCTGATTTTTATCATTTGAATCATAAAGAAAACATCTATTGTCCTACTGTGCCCCGTGTCCCACTGTAACTCAGTTTCCCCTATATTAAGATTATAATACACAATAAATTAAATCTCAAAATATTCTTTTGCAATTATATGTAATCTTAGTTACTTATTTATATGTGATTTATAGTGTGAAAGAGATTTGGTAAGCGTTAAAAAATCAATGAAAAAAAATCCGTTGAACGTAGATCTATTTGATAGAACTGGAAAAGCAAATGCACCAAGAATTGGCTCATTTCATTCTTCTGAACTACTATATCTTAAATCCAATGAAAGAGAAGATGGTGGTGAACGCTGAGGAATTAAAACAGAAGTACCATGTGCGGCCAGGCAGCAATCTCATTATCTAGTGGCTACCCAGGTAGTACATACAACTTGTCAGAACGTGATTACCACGTCTTACATTGTGCAAAACGCGTTCTGGTTTGAAATTTGAGCTTCGGCAAAATTAGCTTCACATTTTACTGTAGTACTCTGAAGTATCTACTTTCTTATTGGGACTGCTTAACGTACAGTCAACATATTTTACTATCCGTTCTATAATCCACGCACGCTACCACGTACTAAAGAAGTTCAATGTAGTACAAAACGACGGCAAAAATACCCGCTAGAGGGCCACTACCGAAATTAACCCCATGGCTTAAACCAGCGAGAAAAAGTTCAAACACACCTCAACGAAATCAGTGCTGTTTGCCGCCAAAGACTTGTGGTTGGACATTTTCCTGTTCTGTACCTTAAAAATGTAAGTGCGAGTCGCACAAACAACGTTGTAATACATTTATAATTCAAAATATTATTCATAATTCGAAAATTTTAATAAGCAACATCAATCCTATTAATTAGCCGTCGATTGAAATAAACAACGAAACTGATTCAAAAAAAGCTGTAGAATAACGGTTAATTATTAGGTTGTAACGAAAGTTTTCCGCCACTCCAAGTATTGCCTGCACAAGCAGTTCGCGTTGGTGTCTTTGCGATTTTTGTTATTTGAAAGAAAAGACTTGTTTTTGAGCACTGTGTTGTGAAATCTGTAAAGCAATATCGTTATGATTAAGTATAAGGTGTCTGAAATGGAATTATCACGCTACCAGATTGATCCACCATTTACTCTCATTTCTGTCGCAAAAAGTCAGCTACAGAATGACACCGAATCATGTGTACAGCTTAAGGTACTACTGTTGTATCATGTGACACTGTGAAGATTTGGTACCGAAAGTTCAAAAACGAGGACTAGGATATTAAAGAAGCAGAGCGCTCTGGCCGGCCTACTGATGCTGATGAGGCCCGCCTACCAGAATTTGTGGAAGAAGATAAAATATTCATCCACTCGAGAGCTAGCTGAAAGAGTTAGACCTTAGTTCCGTGTCCATTAGTCGCGCTAAGCAACGCATAAACTTGGCACATAAGATCAATAGCTGGGTACCGCGTGAGCTGACTCAAGCAAAGCTGGCGGAAAACGTTCGTTACAACCTGATACTAAATTTTATAGTACGTCCTGCATAATGAGCCATGTCTCGTTTTAAGTAAGTGTGGAGCACACTGAACCGGACCCAGATTTTGACAAGCATTGTACGTGTTTTGTCCGGACATTCTGACGTAAGCAACACTGTAAATCTGTACAGGACGGTAATGTGCTTTCGGAACGTGGAAATTACGGCCTTTGAACAAGTTTGTGCTACCTGGGTAGTGTTTAGAGCTTCCGCGCATTACAATGCGGTATTTTTCCTTGTCTTGCTGCACACACATTTCACGGGTTTCTAATTTACCTGATCAATATCAACGCTACTGATTTAGTTAGTTTTCTAATGTAGTGGAGTAGACACATCGAGTGTTTGTAGCTTATAAGGGGCCAGGTAGATCGAGCAAATAAAATTCCAACGAAATTTGACCATGGCTTTATTTGCAGTAACTCTAAAAGTAATAATTTTTAGAATTTTTATCAGTTATTTAAAAAGGTTTTATTAGCTTGTTATAGCTCTTGGAACAGTTCTGCATATTAAATTGAATTTTTTATAACTAAAAGTAGTCGAGTTCAATTTTTGCCTCCATACAGTCTTGCGCGCAACATCTCATGTAAAATATGTATTGCAGTAACTTAAAAACTGCAGTACATGTGGAAAGATATCTTTTAATTCAGCAGCTCTCAACCTTTTAACCTCCTCCCGCCCAAACAAAGGCTAACTTACATTGCCTCCGCCCCCCGTCACATTTTTCAGCAAACATTCAGTTTTTTAATCTTTAACAATGAACATTTAGTAAATCTTTCAACAAAATAATGTTAGCAGTAAAGTTTAAATGAACATTTAAAGAGAAAATGGATATATTTATTAAAAATAAGAACAAATAAGATGATTTTTTAAAAAACATGCATCACTACTTGCTCTTTGGTTTTTCTCGCCCCCCCCCCTGCAAACGCTCTGCGCCCCCCTTGGGGGTCGCGCCACACAGCTTGAGAAACGCTGTTTAATTGAAATGGCGAAAAATAATTTTCTTGGGATATTTTAAAAGTTATAATTTTTGCATTTACTTGTATAATTATGCAGATGATTTTTATAAAAATTGCAATTATTCTTTTTCTAAAGGACAGAAGAGTCCCAACAAAACTTATTTTCGTCATTTTAATAATAAGCTGCTTTTCCATATCTATAACAAGTTTTTTGTTAATGTGATACACATTTTTCATGAAATGCTGCACGCAAGACTATATACAGGCACAATTAGAACTCTAGTATTTTTAGCTAGAACAATTTAACTTAATATGTAGAATTGTAAGAACTTCAAAAGACTAATAAAAGTTTTCTTTCTTCAAAAGACTAATAAAAGTCTTTTTAAAACTTGCAAAACTTGCAAGTTTTAAAAAATATTTCTTTAAAAAATATTAGAAATAAAGTCAAGGTCCTTTTATGGTGATATTTTTATTGATCAAAGGTACTTGACCCCTTAATTAAAAAGTAAACTATTTTATTTGTCCCCGTTACTCTCATCAGTAGAAACTTTCTCTGTTGCCATATCATAAAACAATGTGCCCTAAAATCTCCATGTTTTATACTAAGGTATACATTAGATGATGTTGCATAGTTTTAATAAGTTATAAATAACAGTAAATTTGTTTTCATTTAATTTAAAGATTGAGATGTTGCTGAATTTGGTTTCTAAATAATGATTGAACTTATGCATATAATGAGACACAAATTTATCGATCATTTGTATCATATAAATTGCATGGATTCGACTTCCTATTATTGAATTTAGTCCATTTTCTTGCTTTCGGGAAGCTTGATTAATATAATCCTTAAAATTTATTTTCGTTCCTACTTCTAACTGGAATAATTCATAAAACCTCCTAAATAAGGATTAATTAGAGAAATAATAGCATGTATTGAAACAAAATCTAGCACACCGCATTACAATTATGAATTATTTTTATTGCACATCTATTATTATGTAGTAACTGAAGTACGTTTTGGGGAAATACAGTAGAGTAATATTGCCATCCATATATAATTACATGTAATATGGAGGACGACGGGAGAAGAATGTACAGCAGCTGAAACTTTGGAAACGTTATTCTGATATCACTTTACTGAGTTATTTCTCCTCAGTGGAATAGAATTAAATTCTGTCGTCTCCGCGCTTTGCAATTAATTTAGAATGTAAGCGCATTTAAGTTCTAATGAAACATTTGTTGGTTAATGACTCAACTTGAGCTCGTTGTTGCAGTTTAACAAGCAATTATGAGCAATGTAATAGTTTATAATGTGTTTAAACAAAATCAGAAGGATAAAGATTCAAGTACAAAGACCACCTTTTTCTCAAATGGCACATTTTACATGTTTATCAACAATTTTATCTTAATTTTAATAAACCCTAGTCTTTAAAATTTCGTGATTGAATCATATTTATGGGACAGAGTGGATACCAGCCTTAATATTTCACCATTTATTTTGTCAGTAAGCACAAATATGCCATGTATGAACACTTTATACATTAATTAGATTAAACATACGCATTGGCTGTTGTAAGATATGTGCATACCTATGAACACAAATACAGAGCATAAATCGATGAAATATGGACATTTAATTGAATTAACTGAATATTAGACTAACATTCCTGTCTGCATGTTATTTTATTTAAATATATGTTGCATATTAAGCATAAAATGCGTCATCATACTAGAAATTTTCTCCAAAAATAACAAAATATATGTTTCCTCCGTACTTGAGGATTTGTTGTGAGAGGGCGCACCCAGCGCCAAAACTGTTATCGAGTACGAACCGAAACCTTTTCGGATCCCGGTAGATGTAATTCAGAGTTCGAGCAGCTCCATGTGCGAGCCTTTTTGTATGCGCAGCGAACCAACCGCTGCCATTTCAAATTATTGTTATTAAAGAATTTGTTAAGTTTGTCAAAGAGGTGAGTTTCATTCATAACAGCAACGAACCAGCCCATTACAGTCCACTAGTTATTTCCTGAGTTCTCGCGGACATTTTGTGGTCCGTACTTCGCAGGAGAGCTGTTAGTTTCGATTAGTACGAAAGATTCCGACAGTTTAGCACCAAGATGTCCAAGCTAAGCCCAACAGTTGTTCTTAGCAGGAAGAGAGGCAGTATTAAGGGACAATTAACCAAAATACTGAATGCATTAGATGGCGAAAAGATGTCGCAACGAGAAGTTGAACTCAAGTTTAATACGGCGCAAGGCCTGAAGAAGAAAATAGATGAGCTGCGTAACGAATGCTTTTCAACTATAGATGATAAAGAGCTCGACCAGTTCGAGAATTCCATTAACGAAATTGAAGACCAACTAGAGGCAATTGAGGTAAGATTACTTGATTTATTAAATCCTAGTTCTGCTCTATTGAATAATCATGCGGTTACTGATGAAAATAATAGTTCAAATTGTACAAAAATCAAGTTACCCTCTATAGCATTACCCCAATTTTCTGGGCGCTATACAGAGTGGATGAATTTTAAATCGCAATTTACGACTCTCATTGATGAAAATAAGGACTTAACGGAAGCACAGAAGCTTTATTATTTGCAGTCGGCTCTTACAGGTCCTGCAAACATGCAAAACATAGATGACTCATATTCATCCTTACTCGAAGCACTAAAAAAGAGATACGAAAATAAACGCTTAATAGTAAACGGTCATGTATCGGAGCTTCTAAATCTTAGTAAAATCAAAATTGAAAGTGCCAAAGAAATAAGAAATTTAGTAGACAATTTACTCAGTCATTTAAGAGCATTAAAACAACTAGGTCTAGAAAACAATAGTTTATCAGAAGCCATCTTAATGAATATTGTGCTTCAGAAAATCGACGAAGAATCTAGGAAGAGTTATGAAATGACACTAGACTGTAATGAAATACCTAACTGGGATAACTTCATAGATTTTTTATTAAGGCGAAGCCAAGCTCTGGACAATGTTCCATTACGTAGTGTTCTAGTACCAAAACCCAAACAAGAATATTTTTCGAAGCAAAAAAGTTTTGTTTTGGAAAATGAAAAGGCGCTCTGTCCTATATGTAATCTGCCTCATTTTCTTTTCAAATGTAAACGTTATATAGATTTATCTTTACCAGATAGGCTAAATTGTGTTCGTAGATTTCAACTTTGCTGGAATTGCTTAGGAACCCATAAGGTCGCCTCTTGCCCGAAATTAAATAACAAATGTAAACAATGTTTTTCAAATCACCACAGCACAATTTGCAATAAATCGACAGCTGCAAATCCACGAGTTGAAAAAGGAAGTATTGCCCCTTCCAATGCAAATTTGTTAGGACGAGAAGAGAAAAAAAGTAACGGTTTGCAGACCACTGGCGTCGAATCTCCAACCCATGCTCGCAGCGGGGGCCCCAGCAAGAAATTAGGTCAACCACTCAGTCATCAAACTGTTATCAGTTAACAAGCAATATGTTTTCTGCATGTTCGAATGCATTACTGACTACAGCGATAGTTTATATTAGAGGGATAAGTGGGTATTTTTTACCCTTCTATGCGCTATTAGTCAGCGGCAGCGAAGTTTCTCTAGCAAGTTACGAAACGAATGAGGTTTTAGGTTTAAGAAACTATAATGTTAATTCATTAATCAAGGGATTGAATAGCTCTACTTTCAGGGTTATGAAAGGAATTCAGGTGGAGATCTCTAATAAGGAGGGAGATTTTCGAAAAACAATAAATATGTTAGTCGTGCCAAAAATCACAGACTTAACCCCTTCTAGATCGATTGACATTTCTAATCTGCGTTTGCCGCAGAACTTGACGTATGCTAACCCTGAATTTTATAAGCCCCAGCGGGTTCAAATTTTGTTAGGTGGAGACGTGTTTTACGAATTGCTATTGAATGGTCAGATTAGAGTTAACGATAGTTCGGTCATTTTGCAGAATACTCATTTAGGTTGGGTGGTTACGGGAATGTTGAACAATCTAGGTCCCACAACTCCTAAATGTCATTTGTTGGAAAATCAATGTGAATTTGATTTAAAGGCGTTCTGGGAACTTGAAAATTTAGGAATAAGGGATGATCCCAACAGTGTTGACAACGTTCAGGCTTTAGATAGGTTCCGTGAAACTTTGGCATATAAGGATAACAGATATGAAATTGGTCTCCCTTGGATAAGGGATTGGACAGTTTTAGAAGATAATTTGGATATCGCGGAAAGGCGACTTAAGGCTCTCGTTAAAAGAATGAGACGCGACAATAATCTCTTTGATCAGTATAGAGAAACATTAGATGAGTATTTAGATAAAAAATAATCGAAGTTGTTCCTACTTTGGAAAAGCCACTTGATAGACCTGTATTCTATTTACCACATCATACGGTGATGAAACAGGATAGCATATACACAAAATGTCGCATCGTATTCGATGCCAGCTACCATGAAGATAAACAGTTGTCTCTTAATGATTGTTTAGATGCAGGAAGTAATTTAAATCCGAATATTTTTCATTTAGTAATGCATTTCCGTTTCAATAAAATCGCCATGTTGGCAGATATTGAGAAGGCATTTCTTCAGATTTCTTTAAATGAAAAGGACAGAGACGCTTTAAGATTTCTTTTCATAAACAATAATCCTGCAAATAATGACAATCTCAGTACTCTTGTGTACAGATTTCAACGCTTGACATTCGGGTTGAACGCAAGTCCCTTTTTACTTTCGGCTACCATCAAGGAGCACGTTTCTAAATTTCAGAGAGAATACCCTGTAGCAACAGAGGTGCTTAATAACTTTATTTATGTGGACGATCTTGTCACCGGTGCTGACACAATCGAAGATGCGTTGATTATTTCACAAGACTCTCACAAAATAATGTCGAAAGCTAGCATGAATTTAAGAAAGTGGCTTTCTAATGACGAATCACTTATGAAAACATGGGAAAATCTAGGATTTAGTATCTTACCTCAATCCTCGAATGAAACCGAAAACCAATTGCACAAAGTCTTAGGATTATCGTGGCAACCTGAACTGGATTTTCTTGTGATGGACATTGATAATTTGTTAAAATTTTTAAGTAATGCAAAAAATACAAAACGTGGCATATTGCAAGCAGCAGGAAGAATTTTCGACCCTCTGGGTCTCATATCGCCTTTTACGATCAGATTGAAATGCCTCTTTCAAGAATTTTGGATTAGGAAGGTGTCTTGGGATGATGACTTGCCTACCGACATTTTAAAGATTTGGGAACAGTGGGTTTCCGAACTTCCACAGCTAACCAAACTACGAATACCACGAACCCCTTTTAAGGCTTCAGATAACTGCAACAAGGAACTGACTTTACATATATTTGCTGATTCTAGTCCCAAAGCCTTCGGCGCTGCCGTGTATTTACAAGTAACTACAGTGCATGGATCATCACTAAATTTGGTAACTGCCAAATCTAGAGTGGCACCCCTGAAAAAGGTGTCTCTCCCCCGCCTAGAATTAATGGGCGCATTATTGGCTGCACGTCTGGCTAAGGAGGTATAACCAAGTGTTGCACCGAAAGGGACCGACTTCCATGAACCTTTACACTGACTCACAAATTACACTGTTTTGGATCAAAGGTTCAGCCAGCAAGTGGAAACCCTTCGTTGCGAACCGCGTCAAGGAAATCCAAACTCTAACAGATCCGTCCAACTGGTTTCATTGTCCAGGTCCAGAGAATCCAGTCGATCTTCTCACACGAGGTATCAGTTGTGAAAATCTTGTAGGAAATTCCAAGTGGTGGAACGGATCAAATTTCCTATGTAAAGAGTACATTCCAAGAAGTGAAGGTGTTGTGGTTCCAGATCAGAAACTGTATGAATGTGAACTTAGAAAAAACTGTAGTACTGACTCATCATTCACTGATGATTTAACTTCATTAACAGTTAGAAATGATGCATCTGTGTTTAATTACATTCTTAACATATCTAACGAATATGTGAAATTAATTCGTGTATGCAGTTTTATTTATAGGTTTATTTTTAATTGTAAACATCCCCAGGATAAGAGAAGTGGGCCTTTAAGAAGTTCTGAGTTCAGGTCAGTAGAAACATTTTTTATTTGCTCTGCTCAACAGGATGCATTTAAGGAAGAAATCACATGCCTGGAAAAGGGTGATCCTGTCCCAGGTAAGAGCAGACTCGCATCCCTAAATGTCTTTTTGGATGAGGAGAAAATAATAAGAGTTGGAGGGCGTTTATCTCAATCGGATTTGCCCTATTCTTCAAAATTTCCAATGGTCTTACCTAAGGATCATCAATTAACTAAGATCATTTTAAAATACTTCCACTTGAAATACTTTCATTTAGGCCCACAAGCTTTGCTGTTTCACGTTAGGCAGAAGTTCTGGCCCCTTAATGGTCGGAATAACTGTCGCAGATTGTACACGACTGTGTTATCTGCTTTAAAAACAGACCTGTAGTCACATCTCAAATAATGGGCGATCTGCCAAGAGAACGCGTCAATCGAAGTTTTCCGTTCTCTAAAACAGGAGTTGACTACTGCGGTCCATTTTTTGTTAAATTTAAAAATCAACGGAAGGGTGTTTTCAATAAAATTTATGTAGTAGTGTATGTTTGCCTATGTACAAAGGCCATACATCTAGACTTTGTATCCGATTTGACAACTCAAGCCTTTATTGCGAGCTTGAAACGTTTTTTTAGTAGAAGAGGTAAATGTGTCAAATTAATGTCAGATAACTCCAAGACCTTCATTGGAGCTAACTTAGAGCTAAAAACCCTTCTTAAAAGAGTTAGTGCCCCAGATGAGGAATTGAGCAACTTTTTAGCTCAAGAAGGCATTGAGTGGGAATTTATTCCCCCAAAGTCGCCAAATTTTGGTGGCATTTGGGAAGCGGGAGTAAAGTCATTTAAGTTCCACCTGAAGCGTGTGATTGGTAATCGAAGTTTAACCTTGGAAGAATTTTTAACTATATTAGCAGAGATTGAGGGAGTCTTAAATTCCCGCCCGCTTACTCCGATGTCACCAGAAGTTGACGATTTTGAAATACTAACGCCTGGCCATTTCCTAATAGGTAGGCCAATAACATCTGTGCCTGATCAACCGTGGCTTGATGTACCAGAAAACAGACTATCAAAATGGCAAAGGATTGCGAAATTTTCACAACGTATATGGACATTATGGAAGCGAGATTATCTAAATAATCTCCAGGAACGCTCCAAATGGAGATTTAAAAAAAGTGATGTACAGGAAGGAACTTTGGTTTTGATAAGGCAGGAGAATTTACCGTCAACTAAGTGGCTAGTTGGAAGAATAATTGAAGTCTTTAAGGGTAAAGACAAAATTATTCGGGTTGTCAATTTACGTTTGCCAGACGGACGTATCCTCAAAAGAAATGTTCGCGATATTTGTGTGTTGCCAATCGAATAAATAAGCAAAGTTCCTTTCTCTTGAAATTAATGTAAATATGTTTAGTTTATAGTGTGTTATAGTGTTTCATTTTGTATTCGGATGTGTTATAGTTTTATTTTATACATATTACATATATATTAATTATTCATATACTATATTCAGAGTATTGAAATTTGTATTTCAATCCCCGGGGGAGTGTTTCCTCCGTACTTGAGGATTTGTTGTGAGAGGGCGCACCCAGCGCCAAAACTGTTATCGAGTACGAACCGAAACCTTTTCGGATCCCGGTAGATGTAGTTCAGAGTTCGAGCAGCTCCATGTGCGAGCCTTTTTGTATGCGCAGCGAACCAACCGCTGCCATTTCAACTTATTGTTATTAAAGAATTTGTTAAGTTTGTCAAAGAGGTGAGTTTCATTCATAACAGCAACGAACCAGCCCATTACAGTCCACTAGTTATTTCCTGAGTTCTCGCGGACAATATACATTATTAACGAGGTATTTTATCATGTGACTCTACAATGAAAAACTTAAATTTCCGCAAAAGATTTTGGTTAACCAGCCATTAGATTCATTAAATAGTAATTTAAACACATATACTACATATGAAGCAATAGCATATTTGAAAGTACACTGAAGTGCCACTGAATTATGGGTAACAAGTAGGGCCTCCTCTGGCCCTGATAACAGCTGTCATAGACGGGGAATAGATTCAAGAATTTTGCGGAAGCGTTCTACAAGAATGACTTGTCAAACATCGTCTAGAGCTGTCCAAAATTCAATAAGAGTAGCAGGTATTGAGTCATACACATTCACACTTTTTTCAAGCATCCCAAGGGTGCCTGATGTTATTTAAAACTGGGCTTTTAAGTGATCAATTCATTAGAAAGAAGTCAGAGGAATGCTCTTCCAATCAGGTATGAGCCAAAAGGGGTCATTGAGAGGTGCAATTGTCTTTATGGAATCTCACTATATAGATACGCTGATTCCTGACTCACTAACAATTCCCGGGGTCGCTCCAAGATAACATCTACACAGTTTATACGATTCACTTGAAATTTTGCATAAGTATAGATAAAAATATAGAAAACAATCTGCGCTACTTTAAAAGTCTCAAAATCCATCCGTTCCCTAATTTTTAAGCGATTTTTCACAATTTTTAGCTCTTTTTCAATTCAGAGAGTAATGAAAAAATTACCATTTGCATGATTATTTGATGACAAAATTAGGAGAAGCAAGTGACAATGACGTCATACTGAAGTCACAGTTAACAGGCTTTAAAGGAAAATTGCGATCCCCATCCGTTAAAATAATTTTTCCGGATCACACTGTTTATTCTTTTTTTTCCCTTTGCAGGAAGCACTGGTATAAGGGAGGCTGATAAGAGCATGAAATTCGATTTTGGTGTACAATAAAAATTGACTATAAATATAATGATTTTAAGTGGGAAAAAAAGTAAATTTATTGAGTGTGGACCTATATTTTTTTAGTGTTTTTAATGCGCTCATTGTAATTGTCTCCACAGTGCGCTGTATCTTCTAGTACTCTATATGGATAATTGTATATACATTGCAGATGGATGGAGGCGATCACTGAGCAATTCTACCGATCATATTACATTGAGGGAGATTGGTACAGGTGTCAAAGATCCTAAAAACTGTTAGACTCCTTCCTTTTTTGTAATAACCCAGCTCTCTGTCTGTGCCGTGCTTTGGCTTTTCATCTGAAGGTGGCATTGTTTTGTTTTTTTTTTCCTGAACCCTCCCCACTCATCTAGAGAACTCAGAATGATATGACGCACATCTTTCTCCGCCGCGCGTTATCTCATATGTTTTGTAACAATCTAATAATGCTTGCTTATTTTTTTCATCTATCGTAACCATGTATAATCTAGAGACATAATAAATATATACCAGTGATTAAGATGTTCCATGTTGCCAGAGTCCCTGAGCTATCGACTGACGTTCACAGGTAAGCAATCATTCCTTTGTTTTGCATGCTACCTGTTGAAACGCACGACCAAGATAAAACACTTCAGACTATGGTTTAGCCACTTGCACAGTTCCAACCTCGCATGAACGATGCAAGGCTTCATGAGCCTGAAACCATATTCCCAGCCCTATATAAGCGCGAAGCAGTGAGAATCGAGACTCTTTAACCCATATTTTTCGTTTCTGGACCTTTAAAGTTCATTTCCTGTATTTTCCTTCTCAGACAAGACACATAACCCAATGCCTTGCTCTGGAAAAGGTACTCTTCTAGCTCTAGGCTACCAGATCCCATTTGGTGAAACGAACATTGCATGGTCTGTTTATTCACATTGTGTGACTGGTATCCTCATAAGCTGGATATGACTGGTATCCTCATGAGCTGGTTTATTACTGGGTAATAAGAAAAGCATTGATTTATCATATTCTCTATTGTTCTATTTTTTTCTTAATGAAAATTTCAAACTTCAGTTTTGTTCGAATTGTTATTTTTTTTTAAAGTCGCAAAGGTTTAATGCACTAATTTCGTATACATGTGCACGAATATGCTATTCTTGCGAAACCATCTCTTGCACAAGACAAATATAAATTTTCTTATCAATCATAGAAAACACAGTAGGATTTTTTAGAATAAAATAAAGGTATTACTTACTATATTATTATTTTTTTCGGAGGGGTGCTTTAAATGAAATAAATAGAGTACTGTAAATAAAGCATATATATAAGCGGTTATTATGCGATATTAATTTCCGTTTTGATAATTTCTCGTTTCTCACTTTTCATAGCTAATGCATTAAGAGAGAAAGCACTAATTTGCAATTGAATAAGTTTCCCGTTCGTTACAGAATTCATTTAAATGGCCTTGTCAACAAAACGATTAGTTTCGTAATTGCATACGCATAACATAATTGATTACATTAATAATTTATTAGTATGACAGGTTATAAATTGAAATTAATTATGTATATTCTCTCTCTCTCTCTGCATGAAATAAGTGTTTCTGGTTTTGCTGTACATTTTACTTGACGTTATGACATATAAGTTTCGTATTACATGTTCCAGAATATGAAGTAGTATACCATGCATGCATATTATATATAAGCCTCAAATGTCTTACCAAGATTAAAATTTAGCAATTTTCTGTCGGGTTGTTTAGCTTTTAACTGCACTAAATAAACAGCATTCTTGAAATTATTGCAACTAATTGAAATTGCACTCTAAGATGTATTTTGGGTGTTTGTGCATCCAAAGGAAAATGTAAATAACACAAAATCAACAATTCACCAATTAAACTTCACATGTCTATATAAAATGAAATAGACATGTTAAAACGAATATGCGTTTTCTTAATTTACACCAGCTAAAGGCTAAATTAAATAACTTGTAAATATAAGTTGTTTAATTTAGTGACCTACTTTAAATGTAGTCTGAAATTCTATTTTGATCACAAGGTGTATGAAAGAAAACTGAATACAAAATAAATATTGCAAATATTTTGATAAAGGGAAGAAAGCGATCAGAAAATCGGAAGAAACGAACAGTTTTTAGAACAGATTATTCTACTTTCCCAGAAAGAGGATAAGCATAAATACCTGGAATCGTAAATCCATCCGAAGAAACCTAATAAAGATTTAAGAAAAATCTCAGATTATTTTTAGAAGACAGTACTGCAAAGTAGAACATAGCAAGAAATGTATTAAAAGTATATCATTAAGAGTTTGTAATAAAATTAAATGAGACACATACGTACAAAAAATAATTTAGGCAAATAGTTACGTTCTTCTAATCAAATAAAAGGACAGTTTAAGATAACGTCACAACCCATTAATAGTGAACAGTAGTAATATGAAAATTTGGTTCCAAATTATTGCTTATTTTTATTCTTAGCGAGATAATGTCAACCAGAAAATGTTGTAGACTGTAAGCAGTTGCACAGTTTGAACTTGAGATTGTAAAGCTTGAGTCACTGAAAAAAACAAAGTAAAAAGTTTTGACAGACGACATACAAGGCATTGCTTCTATTTTTAAACTTTTAAAAGAATTATTTTGACTTTATTTTCATGAATTTATTTTGCATATATTTTGTTCTTAAAAGGTCAACATTAAAGTTGTTTTAATTCAAGTTTTTCTACAATCTTTAAAAACAATTTTTTTTTCTTTTATTAAAAGAATGACTTTAAACACTTCTTTCCAACAAAAATTGATTTTAATTTAATAAATATAAATTGTACTATTATATAAGGCAGCATAAGTTTATTTATGCTTCTCAAAGAAAGCAGAAAAGCTTACAGAACCTCGTGCATCTGAAAATCATCATACTATAGGATGCTACCTTCAGGAACAGCCTACCTAGTTGGTTTAAAGCCTGTTTTAGTTCCTGAAGTGTCCTACGGTCTTGCTGAACCCTAGCTCCAGGCTCAGGACCAGGAAGAAGCGGTTTCCCTCATTTTTATTTTATTTTTTTTACAGCCTACCAAGATAGTCCCAAAGATGATCTATCGGTTCTCGTCTAGAGATTGAGCTGGCCATTATACTCGCTCTAAACCAAGACCCTCAAGATATGCCTCAACAACTACAGCTCGATGAGGTCGTACATTATCATCGATCAGAATGAAATCATTGCCAATTGCACCGCCGGGCGGACATATGGAACAAGTATCTCATCCTGATATCTCACACCAGTCCGAGTTCCTCCATGGAATAATGCAGGTCAATGAGACCACCGAGTGAGATCTCTGCGAAAGCCACTATTCCACCACCTCCGTAACTGTGTCTTTCAACAGTGTTGGATTGATGGTATCTGGTGCTTTTCCCTTCAGATCAGCAGACATCCTGAATAACTATCTAGTGTGAATCTGGACTGGTCTGTAAGGAGTGCAGAAGCCTATCACTCAGTGGTCCAGGAAACGTTTTCTCTTGCCGAAGATAAGCGGGCTCTTCTTCGTCGTCCGCTGAGAAGACATAACTGGTCACCTTGCATACAAACCTGCATTGTGAAGACGCCTTTGCACCATACCTGCGGATATTCTTCTCCCTGATGCGGCCCCACCAGTGACATAGCACTAGCTGAAAATGGACTGGGAGACGGAACGTGCCTGGTTCGAAACCAAGTCACGTTCACCGACCTAACCGTTTGGAGTTTTCCGTAGTTTTCTCCGTAACTTCGCGTAATATGTGTTAGGACTCCTTAGAAAGTCCCCCACGGAGAACAATCCCACCCCCAGCCTAGATCCCTAGCTTAAATAATTGGCCATAACCCACATTTCCATTTCTCCCAGATGCTACAGAGTGCTCTGCAACAAGTTGATGCAACAACATGAGTGCTCTGCAACAGAAATGTTTCTTCTCCTTCGAAGTCTAAAGAGCTATAAAACTGTCTTCTGCAGGCTTGTAGCTCGTAGTCGGCCTGGAACATGTCTTCTGGACACAGAACGTTTGGTTTGATATTGATTCTAGAGACAGTGGACAATAATGAGAGACACATTAAGTCGCCTAGCAGCATAAACCTCTGACAATCATTAAAGCCATTAAAGCAGTTTTGGTACATTTTGGATATTTTGCCACCATAGCGAGATGAAACTTGGTGGTGCTAAAGAATAACAATATATGGAGAGCTGTTTTAATGGCAGCATAATCTGAAATGGTTAACGATCATGTGCATGCGTAAATCGCCAAATAAGGAAAAGGCGCCTTTGATGTCAAATATTCTAGCTCTTCCTCAGTTTTTAACAAAGAAAATATATGGAGCGCAGTTTTATTTGCAGCTTTAACGGTAAATGAGATAATCAACTACATGCATGCGTAACTCGCCAAATTATGGAAAACTGTCATGTGCGGTAAATGCCAAGGTGTTCCGCATGCTTCATAAATTTAAAAATATTGTAACGTTTGAAATATATTCCAAGGAAGAAATACACTAGTTTGCAGATTTTCTAGCTCAGCATGATTTCTAATTTTCGCATCAAAATGCTATAAAAAGAAAAACTTCGACCTCGGTAATTTTCAATGAGTTTATTTATTATTTGCACTGTCTTAGCACGAATTTATTGAATAATTCTGCTTTAACCTTTCTACCCTGTCTGTGTCGATTCGACCCATTTCTAAAATTGATCTTTCGATATCTTCTACAGATTTTAATTTAGATCTTTCAAACTTCATGTATTCCTCAAAAATGTGCACTCGTTTAATATGTGAGTTTTTCAGAGTCGTAAGAGTTTTCTTTGATCACCCTGAAAAAAAAGTGACATATTACCTGTCTGGGTCGAATCGACCCATGTTATTAGTATGCGTAGAAATACATAGAAACCCCATTCATATTTTGAATAGACATTATTTTCTTATCTGGTCAATAGATGGGGCAGTATATTGAAGGATAAATATGATCGATTATCTGTCTGGTATGCTTAGCCATTTCTTTTTTAGTTCAATAACATAGGAAATCGCAAGCGTAAACTTTCTGAAGAAGAGATCAGAAAACTATTTCAAGGGCTTTCTGATCAAGAGCTTTCAGATCTATCTGACATAGGTGAAGATGAATGAGTTGAAACAGATGAATCAGATCACATATCGAATGAAGATATTTCTGATGAAGAGCTAGATACGTCAGATATGGAAGAAAGCATTCAATCAGCGTCTACGTTTGTTAGTAGAAACAAAACTGAATGGTGTAAAGTTGCTCTTACTTCATGCGAAGATCGATAGGTAATCTAATTTCAATTTATAGTTATTTTTCTGTGTCTTTACAACGCTTTGAAACAATTAGGCAGTTCCTTAGGTTTGACAACAAAAAAAGCAGAACAAGTCGTCGACGCCCAGATAAATTAGCACCAATAAGATCATTATTTCGAGGTAAGTGCCCATTTAGGCAATATTTACCAACAAAGCCAAGACGGAAGTGTGGAATTAAATTATGGTTGATGTCGGATGTAAAAACAGCATGCGTGTACAACACTGAAGCGTATACTGGAAAGCCTCTTCATGGTGAGCGTGATATAAACCAAGGAAGAAATGTTGTTTTGCGCCTGGTAAAGGCAGTTGAGGACACTGCTCGGAACGGTGGATAATTTTTTCACCGATTATATCCTTTCAGAAAAATTGTTAAAGAGAGAACTAACAGTTGTTGGGACTCTCAGAAAAAATAAACCGTTTATTCCTCCTGAATATCAAGCATCACCTGATAGGGCTGTATTCTCCTCAGTGTTTGGATTTCAACAGGATAAGACTCTAGTATCGTGTATTCCAAAAAGAACTAAGTGAGTGATTTTTCTTTCCACTATGCATCAAGACGCAAGAGTGTCACAGAAAAATGAAAAGAAACCAGATATAATCTTATATTATAATGAAACTAAAGGTGGAGTGGACACAGATAAACTAGCTTCCACCTATACATGCAAGAGAGGAACAAGGGGGTGGCCGGTTTGTTTTTTTTATAATATGATTGATCTAGCTGCAATTAATGCTTTTGTTGTTTTCATGCACATAAATCCGTCGTATAAGGAACGCAAACTTTTCAAAAGACGGCTTTTTTTGAAAGAACTCGGAAAACAGCTGACAAACTCTCAAAGAAATCTCCGGGAAAAAACGAATGTGTCGGTAGCTATAAACAAGAAGTTACTAGCTGTAAAAAAAGGCGATGCAGATAATTTGAAAACACTTAAACGAGGAAGGTGAAAAAAATGCGGCCCTAAGAAGGATAGAAAAACCCAGACAAGATGTGAATCTTGCCTGTCATTTATTTGTCAAGAGCATGCAAATACTTATTGTAAATCTTGTATTAAAAGGTAAAATAATATGTAATGTGAAATAATATTTCATTTGTAAGTAAAATATGTAGAAATGAGTAAAACAGTAAGTAATTATTTCGTGCGTTTAAATATTTTAACAAGCCACATACGCAATCAAGGAATCGGCCGAACCGGGGGAGGAGGGGGGGAACAGTTAAAAGGGGGTATAAATGAGGTAAAATATACATACTTAATCATTAACAAATAATAGCATCCAAAATGAGCTAAACGGGGACTATTGTAAAAGGCTTGAGTAAATCTATACGAACTGGGTCGATTAGACCCATCCAGGTAAAACGTAACTTTTTTTCAACAGGGTAGGAAGGTTAAGAGAAACCATGAATTAAAATTTAAGGATCTTTATTATGTACATGGCTAAAGATGCAGTACAGTAACACTAAAAATCGTAGAATTACTAAAGCGCCTGTAAGTTAATGTTCTATTTGCTTATTATTTGTGTAATTTATTTTTATGAGACTAAGAATTTAGTATTCCTAGAAAATAGGAATCCAGTAATTAGTGGAATTCTATTGATGTAAGATAAGCGGGAAATTAATGTGATTACAGTTGAAATTATGATGTGATTTAAATTGAAATTCTGTGAAATATGTTGCACATAATTTCAATATCGAATGAAATTATGTGAAAAAAAAAAAAACGCACTGGCAAAGAATGCAAAGCAATGTGAAATTAATTGCTCCTATCATGTGTTTTGCTAAACCTTTCCGGATAATGCATTTCAATGTGCTGAGAATAAACTCGTATAAATGATTTCAGTTGATGTTCTATTTGTTTCGTATTTATGTATTTTCATTGCCCGATTCACAGAACTCTAGAAATTACTTCAACTTAAGTTTGAATATTGATCAACAATTGACAAAAGGTATTCTGTTACTATGGTAACTATTGTTAAAAATAAAATACTATATTTTCGTTATTTACTTAAAGTGCAGATTGCAAATGAATTAGCCGCCATTTTATGTGACGAGTTATAAATTGAATTAGGAGCTTCATACAGGTAATATGCTCTTACATAAAAGCTACTTCTCGACCGTTTCCATTTACAGCAGCGTCCTGAAAATTACAGAAAAAAGCTACATTTTTGCCATTAAAGCATACAGATGTAATTGAATGTTTCAGGAAATTTTTTCTATGCTTAACAACAATATTTTAAAACTCTTTTATTAAGTAAAACTTAGCACTCTGAGCATGACAGCATTTATATATTACTCACGTTTTACAAATTACACACAAAGCCTTTAACAGGTATCCACATCATGTGTAGCTATTTCTAAGTTATTAATTCTAGACCTTACCGTAAGAACAATATTTTTTGCTTTATAAATAAGACGTTTAAAAAGTGAAGAGTTTCGCCTGTAAAATATGCAGTTGTCTTTGATCGCGGCTGTTGGCACTAACAAAGTTTCCATGTTTAATTGCGAAATTGTTCATTTCACCCTTCTGAGACCGGCTAGCTGTAAATTAAAATATACTCTCCGTCCGGCAAGGAAATGAGCAGCAACAAGAATTTTCTCCCCCACTCTTTGGAATGTGCCATTGTGAAGGGTCCTTTTGTTGGCTGTGTGGATTTTCAGGAGTAACGTGGAAAGCGCAGGGTTGCAATAAAATAAGCCGCGATTGGCTACATTATGTACCTGAAACTTCACATTTAGCTATTTTTCGCACACTTTGTTATTCAAAAATAGTCTTCATTTCAGCAGTTTAATTTTTATTTTTAAACTGCAAATTACATAAAAATTATACGTTCAAATATTTTTAAATATTTTTAAATATTTATGTAAGAAAAAAAAAAATCTTTGTTGCACTATTTGTTTCTACCCAAATTTTCCTACGTTCATCTTTCTGAAAAAACAAATAAATACATAAATAAAAATAAAAGCACCAAAACTGAAAACTTGAGTACCCTTTAAACTTCCTAAAAAATTTTTCTAAAGATTTTTGAGACAAGGAAAAATCTCAGAAAAAAGAAATATCAATGAGTATTTCGTGTCCAAAATAATAGTAATAAATTACATTATAAGACATCCAGATCCATATTATGAATATTCTAATATTTAATTGAGTATTACATGGAGAAAATTGTCATAAGAGTGTTTGACGATTAGCTAATTTTCTAGAGAAATTAAATTTTAAAGCATTTATTTTTAAAGAGTTAATCTGCTTTATGTTGATAACAAAAAAAGTTTACTTTGCGATTGCGTGTTATATATAATGTCAAAACCTGTACAAGGCCTTATTAACGCATGGGCCAACTGGGCCCCCGAGTGTTTTATCACCGAAAATTTCTTAGCTTATTATATATACTTCCTTGTAAAAAGTAAAGGAAGTATTGTGATCACGAAAAATTTTGGCATTCAAATTTTGTAGAAAATGTCTAGTTTGACCAACTGTGTGTCCGCTGTATGTATAAATAAATATAAGTTTATGGGTCAGTATAAGTTAATGGGGTCATGTCGGGTTTTATTCGTTGATAATTAATAAACATACAAGGAAGTAATGCGTTGTCCACATCAGATTTTTTTTTTTAAGTTTTAAGTAATAAAAATATTTTCTATTTTTGATTACTTTTTCAGTGATTTTTCAATGCTCAAAACAACATGATGGTGTATTATAGTTATGATGGTATGGTGTATAGAAAAATCCCCCAAAAATTAGATTAAATTAATTTTTTAAATTTTTTAAAAGTGGCAATCCCCCCCCCCCTTTCAACCGCTGAAAGTCGCATTCTGGATCCACTACTTGGGGGGGGGGGGGGAGTAGGGCCTAGGTGAACTCCAGGCTCGGGGCTCTACTATGCCTTCATCGGACCTTGTGCCTGATATTTAAATGAAATAGAACCTCCGTAAGTTGAACACATACGGCTAGATCAAAAAGGGTCCAAGTTATAAATAAATATTTTAATATTATAGACACGTTCCGTTCCTTTGAAAAATGTCCAACTTACGGAGGTATCCGTGTTATGGGGTAACCAACTTGGGAGGTTTCACTGTTATATTTATGTACTTGATACTTAAGGCAATTTTAGTCTATAGTCCACGCGAAAACTACTAAAAAAATTATTCGATTAGAGTTGTGTCGTGTTACGGCAACGCTACGCAAGGGCGTCTGCCTGGGGGTGCCTTGGACGGTGGACTTTTTAAGGAGTTCTAGGGCTCATTTACGTTGCATCTGGGAAAACTGCCCCGAAGTACAGATTGTTTGATCGGCGGCAGCACAATAGACTTGAACCCGGGTCCATTATACTTCGGCTATCTCTCAGTGTTTAGTGGTTTTAACCACCAAGCCACTAGTGGGCTGTTAGCTTAGCAATGGAACGTGCAAATCTTTGGTTGCACGTTCAATGCCTTAGCAGCCCGTCGGCTTTTGACTACTGTGTATGGACATATACAGATAAAATTTACAATGTCTTCTGTAAATATCAATTTAAAATAATCATATGCACTGTTTAATGCGTCTGTGGCACATGAAATTCCTGAATTCCCAGTAAAAGGCAAGACCAAAGTGTCAACAACATCGTTCTCACCAGGTTATTTCCACTTGAAAATTGCCTTACCATCATTATAATTTTTATCTTCTGCTTTCATATCAGCATCTTTTTTATCTTCATTTTCCGTATCCTTACTATTTTTTTCTTCATCTTTTGCATCGTGAAAAGAATCATTTTTCTCTATCTCAAGTTCATCATTTCACAGTCTGAATCACTATCAGCGTAATTTTCGTCAAAATCATTCATAAGTTTCTCAATCTCGCTCTGCGTAAGACCTTTGAATCTGGGAGCCATTTTTCAGCACTGCAAATTTATAAAGCCGTAAATAGCAAATAAAGAAGCAAGAGCACTCTCAACGTATGTCGAAGAATGAATAATAAAGCTACTCTCACTTGCAAACCAAACTTGCGCCAACAGAAAAACCTGTTATTCCTTTATTTATCGCCAATACTTCTTTACAGAGTTCCACCTCTTTTTGAACAATAGGTGACTTAGGAAGATAAACATGCAGAGCAGAACACCTGTTTTGCAGGTACAGTAAAGGGGGGAATGAACTGTCGGGACAGTAGCTGACCCGAGAGCCGGCGTTTGGTCGATAAATTTCTCTGGTCCAGCAGGTGTCCCGCCGGTCTCTAAGGGTTAAGTATCAGTAATGCAAGCTGTGTGCAATGAGTAAAAAAATATATCTTTTAATATTCCGCATTAGGAAGTAATTCGATTTGTATGTGTAAGAAAATATTTATTTCCTAACATGCGTAAATCGTGTACGTAGCTTGTAAGTACCTAATTCCTCATTCTATTTTTAACATATTGCTAACACGATATTACAAACGCTTGCTGCGAGTTAAGTTGTTAAATCCAAGTACCCAGTGGAATTCTTAGACTTGGAAAGTAAAAGTATATAAATATGGAGCAAATAGAAAGTAACTTACAGGCGCTAGGAAAAGTACTCGTATTTTGAACGCAATTCCCCCGTTTTCCATTTTTATTTCTGTGCTTACAATTTCAGCTCGCTAGCAGAGACAGCGCCGTCTATTGTCAGAAAGAACGGAACCTTTCTGAGTGATTTAACAGTAGATGATACCTATCTTTAAATGTTAATCCATCATGGAATCAAAATTACGTAGATCTTACAAACGATATTTCACTTTTTTTCACAATTGTTACAGTAATTGATACTGCAGGAGATAAAACTTCTTAAAAATCGCTTGAAAATCAGAGAACGGATGTATTTTCAAATTTTTTAAAGCAGCGCAGATTTTTTTCTTCTATTGTATACATACAATTATGAAAATCTTCAAGCAGATAGCACCAATGATGTATATTGTAACACTTTTTCTGAACATAATATTTTGTGTTTTGGATTAAAAACGACAGCACTTTTTTTTTAAGTACAATCTGTAATTGTGCATGTTTTATTAATTTAACATTTATCCAACAAATTAAACATGTTACAGATAATGTATGGTTTATAAAACACACATACTTTTCCGAATATTGCTCTAAAAGTACTCTTCATAGAATGTAGAATCGAAATGACACGATTCGAACGAATCTAGAAATAATTAATACCTACAAGCAACACCTCACATGATTCCGAATTTGTGCGGAGCATAACTTTAAATTAATCTACTCGCAGATAAATTTAAGCATGCGATATCCTGCAGCAGAGAACGCGAAGGCTGTTAAAACTGACGCACCGTTCCGTACCGTATAGCGTAAATCACGCAAAGATTTCAAACCGAAGTTTGATTTGTTCATTTGCTTGTCTATTACGAATCAATACCAAATTACCGATTACAAATTCACTCGCATTCGGAATATCCAATTATTGGACTACAAATGAGATGCATTGATGTCCCTCCTATCTGTTTTTATTTATTTTTATCTTTTTACCGAATCAGGACACGTGAGTAGAGGACACAGACACAAGATCTGGCCAATTACTGCCTGTCTAATTACTATAATGTCTTTAAGTAATCTCAAAGGGATTGCAATTTTGATGATTTAGAATGCAGCTGCAGTAATGAACCGGAAAAGGATCAATGTTCATTTAGTATTGAGATTTCTATTCTTACGGCTATATCAGTAACGGCAGAAAGATTGAGTTTAATTTCAGATCTCTCTTCAAATGGAGGAATAAAATTTTAATGCGTTTCCTCTCTACTACAGCTGTTTATTTATAGTTAGTTGAATAGTAACTTAAACTATATTCTGAAGTGTGTCTGTATTAAATCATTTTTAAAAAGTTTTACCAGGTATAGAAATAAACTGGTCATTGTATTTATGCAATGGTGTATTTCTTAAAACTAAATTAAGTATTGTATTGTGTGTCAAAATTTATAACTTTTAATTTTTCGAGTTCACCATAAGGGAATTATTTTTAATATTACATATAAGAGGTATAGAGCTGAAATATATTACTTGTATGCAAATCTTCAACATGTTGATTAACATCAACGAGACGTTACTGATAAGTTAAGCGACCGGTTTTGTTACGCACGTACCGGCCCAACTTTAAGATTTTCGCATGTGTTGGACGCATTCCTTAAAAACACGTAGGCGTTGTTCTCCGAATATTTTGAGTTTCCGTACCTATAACCGCAACCGTAAGGGCCATTTTGTTGACGTTATTGGAATACGAAAGCTCATACCTTTGAATATCTAACAGCATCTGAAATCTTATTTCGATCAATTGAACGGAACAGTTGCTACATGTATATATACCGGTAAAGATTTTCATTATCTCCTTTTATTGTAATTTAAGAATTAAACTTATGTAGTAGTCTGACAACCCCTGGGTTCAAGGTCTGTAAAAGCTTTGATGATTGGGTAGCTTGACAGCAGGAGCCTCCTGTTTAGAGATAGTTCTTCAAACAAACTTGGTCCTCATTTTATCGACCCACTCAACAGTTGAAATGCGGAGTGAACCTTAGCTATCCTGAGAACCCAATACCAGACTTGGGATAGCCAGAACTAGGTACTAACATTAAAATTACTCAAGTGATACTGAGAGAAGTTTATACGAATTTGAATCCGATTGAACTTAAATACAACCACATCGCCTAAAGATTTTCTTATCAGGATATATACACATTTGTTTTTCTTCATGTGATACAAGAGAATACGAAAGTACGCACGGTACATTTTTTATTATTCTTGCGTTGGTTCTCCTTTTTGTTTCGTAATATCCGCAGTGATTTCAAATTCACAGGAAAAATAATAAATAAACTGAAACATTTTCATGCTTATTATGAAGATAAAATCGATGTTGATAGGAATTAAATTCATGTCCGGCTCAGCTGATAGTACTCTGAAATACGTAGAGTTTTAATTGAACACTTCATATTAAACAATTCTGTTTAAATATCCAGGAAGAAAATGATTATAGTAATCTTGAACAAGCAAAAGATTGTGATTAATAAAGATATATCCAAAAGCGGATTTATTTTCAACCTCCGTTGTACAGTCAAAGAAACACAAGAATAAAGAGTAACAAGATATTATTATCAAAAATTAGATACATATATGGCTTCTTTCAATTGAAATGAAGATTCATAAGTTTATCATATCTGTAGACGCAGTTCTTTATGCCCTATTACAGAAACGGAACCGCTAGTGATGCGGACAGTGTCCTGAACGTTGTTTTGCAAACCTTCATTTGTCTTGAAAGCCTGGATTTTCTTGCTTTGATCACCTAGCCAGTTTAAGTATTGGAAATCTCCAATACTGAACTTACCACTGTTATAGAAAATTCCTGAAACAAACGGTCACTTTCTAGCAGCAATGCTGCCGGAAAATAACTGTTTATTTCAGGAACTTGTCGGAGAAAACGGCAAATTTCCGTTAACATGTTATCTTAAGAAATGTTTCTCTCCGTTATTTCCAGTCATGGAATCAGGTTTTCTCCCGTTATTTTCGGTCACAGAATCGGGTTTTTTTTACGTTATTTTCAGGCAGAAAATTCTTCTTTTTCCCTATCAAGAAATGTATTTTTCTTTTTGCCCTATATCACAAAGAAGGATTTTAAGCATTATTTGAAATTACAGAATCAGATTTCGTATCACAATTGAAAGATATTATGTCTTATTTTCTAATAAGCGACATTATTGGATAAAATCGGGTACCTATATACTTCCAAAAAATAATTTATTTACCCTAAGAGCCTAGAATATAGTTTTTATACATTAAAAATAGTCATTTTTGAAACAAACGTTCTAATTCATTCAAACACATTGTAATACATTCAAATAGAAATTGAAGCACTTTATTCATGTAATTACTTTTCACGTGAGAAAAGCTGTCCTAGTCCAACTTTTCTGTATATATATATATATATTGGGGGGATAGAGGTGGTATGGTGGTAAAACACCATATTTGTAAAAACAAGTAAACACACCAGAGTTTTAAAAAAGTGTATGTAACGTTATATATATAGTGCACAGATAAAGATTTTTGTATTATTCGTTTTATTCACTTATCACTTCTATTATCAGAGATGTAATCTATGATTATTAGCCCGAGAAAATAAATTTTAAATCAAAGGGATTATATTACATATATCTTTATACAAAAAATATTTTTTTTAATAAATAGAATATAATTTCACTATAGTCTCAAGTTATAAAGCGAATTCACAGCACAGTCATAATAAAGAAATGCAATCATGGTTAAACCAGCTGTGAGATTTAATTAAAGCAGCAACCAAATTTGTTCTTCATGAAAAGGGTAAAATAGTACTCACTCACTTTGACTGGTGGTGTCATAACTTCATTTGCTTTACAACAGGTACGAGATTTTTATAATCCAATCGTAAGAAACTATGTCCATTTAAGCAAAATCTTTATCGAAAGCAGACTCTCCATATTAAGGTTAAATTTATTTCACAACTCTGAATATGAAAAAGATGCATTTGGTATTCAGATATAAAATAAAATTATCACAAGGGAATACACCAAGAAGTAAGCACCCATAGCAAAAGGACTTAGTGTTAAGTAAAATGCTTTACTCCAAATATCTGTAGTCGTCCATTACATGCATAATGCGACGATATTTTTGTACGTTTAAGGGATCTTAACACTAAATTGAGCTGCAGGCAGAATGAGACACGAAGATCTTGCATTCAAAATTGCTAAAATCAGCTTTGTGGGTATTATTTTGATGACGAGCGGAGGTGACTCGGAGACATTTCATTAGTCCAAGGTCTCAGGTGCCAGAAAGAGAACGGAAAAAGTACTTTTAGAGCTAGACTTTCAGAAGAATCACAGATAATTTTCGTTTTTTAACAGATCCTCCTTTAGAAAAACAGAAAAAATCCTTTATTCACCAATAAGCGAGATTCTCCCGTGAAAACCAGGTTGATATTGTCTGTGAAATTCAGATTTTTTTTAACAGCGTACATCTCGCATCACCATTGTCTTGAAACCTCTCGTTGCCCTCTTTTGTTTATCGACCTAGCATTAGGGTATTTCCTTCTGTCTCTTGAAATGAAGTGATGGTTTAAAGGCAAGAGAATCCAGACGAACGAAGAGTTTCTAAACAAAGTTCAAGTCACATCACTGGCGGTAACGTTTCTCGAAGACTGCATAGTGAAGCTCATCTGCCGTTTTGACAAATGTTCGAATATTCATAAAATTTATGACGATTACTAAACATACATGTGCCTAACTTTTGTTAGTAAAATCTTTTTATTCTTTGCTCTTGTCTTTCCTTTATTGACCCTAGGAGGTTGAATAGAAAGCGGCTTTCGTATATATTTATGAAGAAATATTAAAATATTAGTTCAGAAAATTGATTCAAAATTGTGCATGTGATCGTGGTGTCTAGTATTTGAAAAATGGAGACATTGTTGGTAACTGTTCAATTAAATAAAATAGTGATGATGTTACTGATATAGAAGATGTTTGAAATGAAAGAAATGCCAATTCTTATTCTGTTGTTATTAATCGGTTGAGACTTTGTTAGGTTATATGGGAAGAAGAGGATTGGATTGCAGCGACATTATTTTGATTCGTAAATTATGTGCCCATATAGCATAAAAGGAAAAAGGAAAATCTCTAATTTGATATTATATAGCAAATATAATTTTTTAAAATTTTCTATAGATTTTAAAAAAATAATAAAGAGTTTTCTGATAATCTGTCCTTTTATATTATCCGTGCGACCCTTCCCGACCAGATTAATCCGGGAAATCAGGAGTGAACTGTATCGTTAAATTCCCATTGTATCTCGTTAAAATTTCTAATCACCCACATCAGTAATTTATTTAAATAGTTTCTACCGTATACATTTTTAAATGTTTATTGTATTTGGATGAAATCTTCCATATGATTTTTCAAGACATACTATAAATTCTAAAAAATTGTATCGTAAAAAGTGCTTTGAATGGATATTTTCCCCATCATATCTAGAAAGTTTAACATGAAAAATAACAAAAATAAACAAATTAATTAAATAAATTGCACAAAATTAAATAAATTCTTACACAGTAATTTCTTTAAATAACATTAATGGTGTGTAATTTTTAATCTTTATACTTCCCATGCAAACTCTGTAACATATATCGCCTATTTCATGGACCAAGAAATCTAGACGCAGTTCGTCGTGAATGGCACTTCTGTAAATTTAATATCCGAGAGCACACACGACAATTCATTGGATATTTGAAAAATATTCTTATTAATAAATCTAAAACACTGATGGATTACATCATTAGTTAAATACTGATGATTTAACATGACAATCGTGTGATTTATTATATGAGTTTAAAACGTGATTGCACATTTCATTGGTGGTATTTAGCGAAAATTTATGAAAGCAATATATTTACAAAATTTTAATTTATCTGTCTAATACCATGAAGCTAAACGATTATTTTATTTAGGTGATAGACGACAAATTCACCGGTTAAAAATCTACTATTTATAGATCACAAGGATAAATGAATGAAATTAAAGACCGTTACGCTTCAATAAGCTTACTAAGCAATGTGTGTCTTGAAGTACACAATGTTAAAGATATAAAAATTAATGAGTAGGTCTCCAGTGTTGTACTCAAAATTTAACTTGAAATTTAATGTTATTTTCCCTTGTGCTAAAATTAAAATTTAGAGTTAATGTATTTTTAACCTTACGTAAAGACAGATTCACATTTTATTTTCGTATATACATGCACTATAAGAATTTAAAGATGTATACAGGGTGTTCAGTGCTAACGGTGCGCGATAGCTATTTCCTAAACCGTTAGTCAGAGAAATTTACTTTCAATTTCAAAAAAACGCTTATTTTATAGGAATTGATTTATTGACTTCGTTTGTTTCTTACATAATAGATTATACATTTTAAAGCATTTTTGCAACTGGAACTACATGTCTCTGCCTAACGGTTTAAGAAATAGCCATTCGGCACCGTTAGTACGAATCGCTATTCCTACGAACCGTTAGTACGAATGGCTTTACTAGACACCCTGCATATCTATATAAATAAAACTAGCTGAAGTACCCGTCCTCGACGGGTTAGTGAATGAAAATTTCCAAAAAGCAAGAACTTTCGTCAGCATTGTAGGAGTACACAGAATGGATGTAGTATGTTGCCAAAGTAAAGAAAGCGAAGTTATAATTTTCATGTATTGTTAAAATATTACAGGTTAGAGAGTAACTAAGTAATATCATTTCATTCGCTTTAGTCGTAATTATGTGATGCGCGAACGAATATTTAAGCATATTGAAATAATTTTCGCAAAATCTCAAAATTTAATCAACATTTTTGAAAAATTTTAAGCCTAGAATTTAAGTTGAGTGACAACGTATCATGTCACCCAAATTCGTTTCATTCCCTGCAGTCTTTATTTCGTGATGCCGGAACAAATTTTCAGCATTTTAAAACGATTTTCGAAAAATCTCAAAATGTAAGCAAAATATTTTTAAAATTCAACGCCTATAAATTAAGATTACCAACTACCTATCTTATCACTCAATTTCGTATCATTCGTATTAGTCGTTATTACGTGATGTTTGAAGAAATATAAACGTATTTTGAGAGAATTTTCACAAAATCTCAAAATCTAATAAAAATGTTTAAAAAATTGGACTCCTATAGTTTATGTTGAGCAACCATCTATCGTGTGACCAAATTTCATATCATTCGCTTTAGTCGTTATTACGTAATACGGGAACAAAGATTCACTGAGTTTTAAACGATTTTCACAAAATCTCGAAATCTGTTGGATTTTTTTTTATTAGATGCTTATAGTTTAAGGTGAGTGACCACCTATCTTTTCACCAAATATCATTTTTTCACCTTTGCAGTTATTACATGATGTGCGAACACAAATTTACGCAGTTTGAAATGATTTTCGCAAAATTTCAAAATCTAATCAAGATTTTTTTTTTAAATTCGACGCCTATATTTTAAGTTGAGTGACCACCTATCATGTCACTCAATTTCATATCATTCGCTTCAGTCGTTTTTACGTGATGCTTGAACACAAATTTACGCAGTTTGAAAGGATTTTCGCAAAATCTCAAAATCCAATCAGAATTTTTTAAAAATTGGATGCCTATGTTTTAAGTTGAGTGACCACCTATCACGACACCGAATTTCATATCATTCGCTTCTGTCGTTTTTGCGTGATGCTTGAACACAAATTTACGCAGTTTGAAACGATTTTCGCAAAATCTGAAAATCTAATCAAGATTTTTTAAAAATTCGACGCCTATGTTTTAAGTTGAGTGACCCCCTATCATGACACCGAATTTCATATCATTCGCTTCAGTCGTTTTTACGTGATGCTTAAACAAAAAAAGCGTCACGGACAGAATGACAGAATGACAGAATGACAGAATGACAGACAGACAAACTTTTTTTTGAGGGTCGCATCGGATTCCCGGGTGCTTGAAACGGATAGAAATCGCAAAATTTTTGAATTCCAAGAAATGTACAGACAAAAGTCTAATTTTATTTAATCTATAAATTAATTAAGTCTAATTTTATTTAATCTATATAAATAAAATTAGACTTTTGTCTGTACATTTCTTGGAATTCAAAAATTTTGCGATTTCTATCCGTTTCAAGCACCCGGGAATCCGATGCGACCCTCAAAAAAAAGTTTGTCTGTCTGTCATTCTGTCATTCTGTCCTTCTGTCATTCTGTCCGTGACGCTTTTTTTGTTTAAGCATCACGTAAAAACGACTGAAGCGAATGATATGAAATTCGGTGTCATGATAGGGGGTCACTCAACTTAAAACATAGGCGTCGAATTTTTAAAAAATCTTGATTGGATTTTGAGATTTTGCGAAAATCCTTTCAATCTGCGTAAATTTGTGTTCAAGCATCACGTAAAAACGACTGAAGCGAATGATATGAAATTAGGTGTCATGATAGGTGGTCACCCAACTTAAAACATAGGCGTCGAATTTAAAAAAAATCTTGATAAGATTTTGAGATTTTGCGAAAATTGTTTCAAACTACGTACTGTGTTCGCACATCACGTAATAACTGCAAAGGTGAAAAAATGGTATTTGGTGAAATGATAGGTGGTCACCTTAAACTATAAGCATCTATAAACTATAAACTATAAAAAAAAACGATCAGATTTTGGGATTTTGCGAAAATTGTTTCAAACTGAGTGAATTTTTGTTCACGCATTACGTAATAACGACTAAAGCGAATGATATGAAATTTGGTCACATGATAGGTTGTTGCTAAACATAAAGTATAGGTGTCCAGTTTTTTAAACATTTTTATTAGTTTGTTCCAGCATCACGAAATAAAGACAGCAGGTTATTAAACGAAATTGGGTGACATGATAGGTTGTCACTCAACTTAAATTCTAGGCTTCCAATTTTTCAAAAATGTTGATTAGATTTTGAGATTTTGCGAAAATTATTTGAATATGTGTAAATATTCGTTCGTGCATCCCATAACTACGACTAAAGCGAATGAAATGATATTACTTAGTTACTCTCTAACCTGTAATATTTTAACAATACATGAAAATTATAATTGCGCTTTCTTTACTTTGGCAACATACTACATCCATTCTGTGTACTCCTACAATGCTGACTAAAGTTCTTGCTTTTAGAAATTTGCATTCAGTACTAACCCGTCAACGACGGGTACTTCAGCTAGTATATATATATATATATATATATATATATGTGTGTGTGTGTGTGTGTGTGTGTGTGTGCGCTAAATTATTGTTTCATATCCACTATTACGCAAGTTGTAAAAAAAAAAGTATCAAAATTTTAAATATTCTTCTATTTAATTTAGTTAATAAGGAGAGTTTGTGTTTCTTTTATGTTTGTACTTAGAACATTAGCATTATTTTTTTAATTAATTTAATTTTTTTTGTGTAAATTTATTAATGGCAAACGTTGTTCCGATTTCCATGACAGCAAGTTTTCCACAAATTATTTTTTTTTTGGTTGAAAGTTATTAATTGTTTTTATAAGCATTCTTAAAAAACTTTTTTTGTTATATCTTAAAGTCAGTTAATTACCTTTAAATATTCAGACGCTGTCACGTAATTAACACATTTTCCTGGAATGCATGTTTATTATTTTTAAAGTCTCTTCATTCTGACGTAGTCTTAAAAAAATAATGAAAAAAAAAAAAAAAATGTTAAATATATGCTTTAATCATCATAAGACTTAAAAATTAAAAATGAATAATTACAATGTTTATTTTTATTCATTTAAACATTTTCTTCTTTTATATTTCCAGAATGCAGTTAATTACTATTTTGTTATATTAAAGTTGTATAAAACGTAATGTACGCATTAATACGTTTGCTCTAAATTAATCAAAAACATTTTTTCTTAGTAAAAAAATTTCATTGAATTTTCATTTATGATATAAGCTTATTGTTGCGTAAGAGGAAAAACATTTTAAAACTCGTTCGAATTGTTTTTTTTTTTAATCCAAAGTAAGTTTATGAGATAAAGCAATGTTCAAAAAATTCATTTTATTAAAAAAAAAATTTTTTTTCTATGTTATAATAACTACTAGAGAAGAAAACCCGTTGCGGAAGCAGTTTCAGAGGGCGTTAAAAAATTGACAAAGTCATGTTTGTACTCAGTGTACTTAATATTTTCCCACTTAAATTAAATGACTTCATATTCAATTTTTATTATATACGAAAATCGGAATTGCATATACTCTGCTGAAATTTTCTGCATTCGAAAGATTTCGTTTCGTAGGAGCATGCTCTCCTATATCAATGCTTCATACATAGAAAATCATTTTATTTGTGGAAAAAAAGCTAAACTGGGTAATCTTGAAAATCTGTTTTAAGCGAATTGGAATCATAATTTTCCTTTCAAAGCCTTATAACCTTGACTTCAATACGACGTCTATTTCACTTGCGAAACTTAATTTTGGAAAAGAAATGATCGGAAATAAAATGGAGCTGGAAATAGCAAAAAATCGGTTAAAAATCAGGAAAAGGGTGGATTTTTAGGTTTGCTACTAGTAGCTGATATTTTTTTTTTTACATAATTCTGAAAATTTTCACGCCGATCGCACCAACAGTGCGAATTTTATTGCGTTTTTAGACACTAGCTCTTTAATCTGAGTTAATGACGGTAAAAGTTTTGTTTTGTTGTGATTGAACCGAAATTGTCATAGAGTCAGTGTCAGGGATCAGCGTATATAGTAGGATTGTATAGATTTCGTTATTATATGTGTGGTATATATACGTGTATTGTGGAGGTCATATAATCTTTTGTTCTTGAGTTCATTTTTTACTTTACTACATAAATTTACATAAATTGTTGCAGCTTATCAAATTTACTAGATATATGATGGTCAAATGCGAGATTTATAATTTAAGGCTAGAGCAAATGATATATTTATTTCTAATTATTCAGGATATTTCGATAAGAGGTGTGGAGGGACTCTTTTTAATAAGGATTTTCTTCATTATCGCTTCCTCCAGAACTCACTATTCTTTCTTTCGAGACATACTGCAAATGTAAAATTAATTTATAAATGCAGAGTTAAGTTAATTTTCTTGGTCAACTGTAACATTTTCCAAGTTTATAAAAAAGGTTGAAAATTTCACTGAATTTTTCTGCTAAAATATAATTTCCAGACTATTCCAGGTTTTTTGAGGTTTTTCTTGTACACAGTACGTTGTATAACGCCAAAAACAATTTCAGCATCCTAAACTAATCACATGATCATTATTACCAACGTATTTCCATTCCAAAAACATGAATTAGCTGTTAGGCCCACAGGTTAAACTGTAAACAATATTACTGCGAAATTAAAATGGCATTTTTTTCGGGCGCTAAGGTATGAGTTCTAAAAAGAACTTATAAATCGTACTTTATCATTCATGCAACACGTACTAAAATGTTTTACATTTCAATTAACCTTTGCCATAAAATTTTGTATGTATAAATTTCTATTTTCAGATATTTTAGTTGAAAATATTAAAGAGACAAAAATACTTAGCTACCGAAAGGAACGTGAAACCCTAGAGGATAAATATTCTTAACTTTGAACTTCATCTTTTAGAACAGAACGTTTAAATCAGTTTAAATCGATAACACTTACAGGAAAAGGGCAAGGAAAGAATTTATACAACGATCAGGAGAAAGAACGAACTTCATCTAGAGAACTGAAAGAGCATTTTGAAAGAAAAAGTCATCTTTAATTAATCAAATAACACACTCAGTATCATATATCTTTTATCTACAAGTAAACTAAGAAAATCTTTAAAATTTTGATATATGTTTAGTTAAACTACAGGCATATTTATGATGTACTGTCAGCAAATTTTATTAAGAAATAAAATAAGTAGCATGCATTTCAAAGTAACTTTAAAGATGCATACCTTCAGAGTTTCAGTCACATAAAACAATAGGGTCTCATACATCATTTTCATACCAATAATCAAAATGTATGCTCTCCAAACAAATATACAGCACGCAAGGCTTTGAAAATTAGAGCTTTAAGCGCATGGCTTCGGTATGCGCACATGAGGCTCAGAATTTTGAAATTTTAAATACTTCTTAAAAACCGTTTTTATGTGGTCATTCTTGGTGAGTTTCGCCAGCACAAGATGATTTACGTTTTTGAAATAAAGCAAAAATTTTATTTGCAGAATCGCGTGCATTTGAAAAGGATGGAATTCCATTGAAATTACGTTAATTTTACGCCAAATTAAAAAGCATACGAAATAAAAGTCCAAATGTGTTTCTTAAAGTTCATAAATTTCTAAATCCCACCTATAATATAAATGTGTACGTCTATGTGCATGGATGTTTGTGACTGAATCACACAAAAATGGCTGAATGGATGTGGATAATATTTGGAATGAAGAAAGCTCAAACCCCGGATTAACATGCAGGCAACCTGTCATGCCTCTATAGAATAAATAATTCTTTTACAAAGACACTCAAAATAATTCTAATATATTACTTGGCATTTGTAGCTACTGGACCGATTGTAGAAATTTTTGCACAGATTGAAAGTTACACTATTCCTGATTATTATTGTTTGTCTGTTTGTGAATTAAGGTCGATTGATTGCACTAGGGTCCTAGGCCTAAATGGGGAATGCTCTCTGCCGGGGACTTTCTAAATTAACTAGCCCGCATTTACGCGATGTTTCGGAAAAAAATCATGGAAAACTCCGAACAGCTAGCACGACAAGAGCAACCGTAGTTTTTACCTGTCACCTCCCGCCTTAAAGTTTTGAGAGCAGAACCTCTCAGCTACTGGTGGGGCCCTGAGTATTATAGGCTACATTTTATGCATATCACAAATAGTTCTTTTACAGGGATACTCGTAAGAATTGCATTACGCTCTATGTATATCTCTGTAACTATTAAACGGATTCCAAAACTTTTTTCACAGATAGAAAGCTACACTTTTCCTGAGTATTATAGGCTAATGTTCATGCATGTAGTATAAATGTAGTTTTTTTTACAGAAACAATCAAAATAATTCTAATACATTACACTCTCCGGATATCTCTGTAAGTACAGAAACAATTCTAAAACTTTTTCACTAATGAAAAGCTGCACCATTCCTGATTGACTTAGGGTAAAATTCACGAGAACAGCATAACCATTTCTTTTACAAAAGCACTTGAAGTAGTTGGATGGTTTAATTTAACATGAAGTGGTTTAAAGGTTTGATTGTTATTTGGTTAGCTTAATTTTGCTATTAGTTAATTAATGAATTAATTTGGCCAGATCGTTAGTGGTTGTACAATACCCGCAATAATCCAAAAGCCTACCTTTGGACAATCCATAAAACACATACTCCTAAAATAAAATTTTTCTTCTAATGATTCCTGAAACAAATTACAGATACTGGCAAAATAAAGAAAACAGATTTTAAAACATTTTGTTTTAATAATTAATTCCTTATTTCAATAGATACAATATATACTATAACATTTTAATCTTTCTATTTTTTACTTTTCTACATACTTAATACTTGGCACTGCGACATAATTTTTTTTTATTAAACAATATCATCTTGGGGGATAGAGGAGAAATATAGTGCGGCCGAATTATCTATTAATCAATAAGATGTTAGTTTACCTTCTTAATTGATGATGCGAAGATCAGGCACTTTTTCACTGAAGGAAGCGTTGACTTGCAGATTGGGAGGCGATTTGATCAGCATTCGGTGAGTTCATTATTCCGTCATCATTCCCAAACGTCGGCGGAGGGGTTTGGTGAGGCTACTGTCTTTATCAGCATTCGGTGATTCCAGCATTGCGGCATCACTCTAAAATGTCGGCGAGGGGATTCGGTGGGGCTACCGTCAAGGATTCCGGCATTCTCCTTACAGTCTCAATGCTTCCTTTTTTACACCAATTCCACTTTCTGGCCGTCACACTTTTTCTGACGCTCTCTCTCTGGCCTCTCTCTACGACCACACTCTCCGTCCAACTCCTCGACAACTCCATCTTTTCTTCTTTTTTTCTCTTTTTTCTTACGACAAACTAATCCGGGAGTCCTTTTGTTCATAGCCCCCTTTTCGTGCATAAATTTCGTTGCTCTCTATTTCTTCTGATTAGTTCTTCCACCTAAGTGGTTCCTTTCCATATTTTTATCCGACTCCTTTATTTACGCCCTTCTTGCAATTGTCGCCACCAGCTGCTCCCTTTAAATTTCTTTTAATTTATTAGGGCAATTTCGGCTGTCTTTTGGTGACATCACTTGGCACCACTATGTCTGAACATCGTAATTCTTTTTGCACCTTTTATCCTTCTTCGTGTGCGGGCCACTGTCGCACTACAACAGTTAAAAGAGTTCGCAGATATTGTCGTAACTGCCTCTATTCGATAAATGCGTAAAAAGATCTAAATTTAGTAACTCAGTATACTCTTTTATTTTAAATGAATTACACTACCATTTCATACTTCATTTAAAATAAGTAAAAACGGAATAATAATTAAATACAGTCACTTTTGCGTCTATTGTGCAAACATATTTGTTATTCACACTTGCTTCATTTCTCTCTGGACCTAATTCTATAGCACACGAAGTCGTAAGTAGCAGCTAGTATGTTACATATATCGTACCGATGACTATAACAATTACATGTAGTTACTTTTTTTAACATAAAGGGTGCCACTTTTAATTTGTATACTAACCATAATTTTCTATATTAATGAGTATGTCATTTTATCTCTCATCCCGTTTATTGAAAATTGTCCGAAAAATGTGTCTCAAAAATGCGACATATCACTAGAACCGCGGTGTTTCAGATATACCTAAATCCTCGGGCTGGGTCAAATTGACCCAACTTGCAGAATTTACGTTGCAATGCGAAAATAATGTTATATTTCAACGGTAATGATATTAGTTCAATCTTAACATTCGTATTAAGTTTAATATTAGGTTGAAAGTACAAAAATACTGTTGCTATAATTCTTATTAGAACCGCGTCGCTTGAGATAGGTATACCTAATACCGTGGTATGGGTCAAATTGACCCTACTTGTAAAATTCACGTTGCTGTGAAAATGACATAATGGTATGCTATTATACCATTTTGTATGTCATTACCGTTCATTTTATGAATGATAATGACATTTATTTAATTTGAACTTCGGATTCCAGACTCGTGGCAAATTTTGGGTCAAAATGACCCATTCCGCGATATCAGGTATACATATTAAAAACAAAAAAACAGATAAAAATTACGAGCTTAAATATTTTACAGATAATTAAGTACATAAATTAGGAAAAGTCACGATTTTTTAAAAATTTCAGTTTGTAACTTTTTGAAAAAAATGGATCAAATCTGGGTTTTGGTCAAAATGAACCATCCCGCGGTTCTAGTGATATATACATTGAGTATTTTACATATATTTAAATACTATAATTTCACTACAGCTTTAATCTATTGTTACAATATTTCGTAAGCTGTAGAATATGCATTACATGTATTTTTCTATAAATAGGTTACAATCATAAAAATGTCAACAGCTTAAGAAAATTTTTGAGTATTGAAATGTTTATTTTTTTACTGTGCAATGTCTTATCCTCCTGAATTGTTGTATCCCTCAATAAAAATGTATCTACTTCACTGTAACTGTGCTTGCGCGCGGATTCTTTTTACTTGTTCTATATTTTGTCCTTTCTTGATGTTACCTTGTTACGTGATGTGATGGTTTCTTCCGTTCTAATTTAATAAAGTAAATGTTATGTTAAAATCCCACGCTTACTATGTTTGTGCCATAACTCTGCTAGCATTTCTTAAAGGTTATGGACACCAGATTAATTAATTTATTTATTTGCTGATTTTTAACGTTCGTTTCAAGACTGCATCATTCATCCTCTAAATGGCGACTGGAATTTGGCGAAATGAAACACTGAATAAAGATAATTACGAAACATGGACTCATAAAATTAAGGATGCATCAAGAATAACTTCTAAAAGGTGTAAACGCATCGGGCACTGGGCTAGCAAACGTGAAAGAGGAAAAAAGAATAATTTTAAACATAAGCCTAACAGCATGAGATTCTTATCCACTCTGGATGACTCGCCAATAGGGTTACCAGGCGAAATACAGCAAACCTACTCGCCTAAAGCTGTCTCAACAACATGAAATAACGAAAAGCAAAATTTTTGGTGCGTTAATATAGATACTAAAAATTATATATAAGTTACTTCAGTTATCATCGACCCAAGTTTGCAACTGCAAGGAAAGATCAGGAAACAGTCCTACTTCCAGTAGATGAAATAAATGTAAATAAAAAATAAAAGAAAAAGAAAAAAAATCTGATGTGTCCAACACATGACTTCTTGCACGTCATTAGATCAAAAATATTTCGACGCTTCCTCTAAATATTGTTGCAAGAGATGAAATACAATAACAGTAAGTTTAGCGATTCAGCAAATTTCGTATCGCCAGCTGAGTTCATTGAAGATTCCCTCTGACACTTTATTGGCGATATTCACAAAAGCCGACAACTTGAGATAGTCAGCGAGATTTGGGATAGCCGAAGTGTCTGTAGTCATGACCAGACTTTCAATGAATTGAATGCATCCATACACTCAATGTATCAAAGTCATTGGTCACCTGTAAATAAATTCTCAGTCGATGCTGTCAAAAAATATTGAAACAGTAGAATTACAATAGTTCTACAATACGAAAATTAAAAAACTCACGGTAAATTTAGCAGTTATACAAAATACGAAATAATTTTGGCATCAAATTTGGCGATATTTCGGCGAGACTTGTCAATGTCGACGACATTTGGCGAGATTTTAGCATGAACCAAACAATGACAGATTATCGCCAAATTTGGCGATATTTCGCCAAACTCGCCAAGAACGATGACAAATGGCGATACTTTGGGCATGGACCCAATGACTGACTATCGCCAAATTTGGCGACATTTCGCCAAAACTCGCCAAGGTCGAGGACAGACGCGAGATTTTGGGCATGTACCAAACAATGACTATCTACAGTAGTATTATATTGAAAATGTCCATAGACATTAAGTACTGAAATCTTTCGGGTCTGTAATAAATCTAGTAGATGGCATGGTGCTCCTACTTTTATTTCGGCAGTAGAAATGCAATTTATGTTTAGAGGTGAGTTTTCCCATTGCTTTGGTAACATATCTATCTGCCGGTTATCGTCTTTAATCATGCGATGGAATAATAGTTCCCGAAGGAATAACAGAAATCCTTTTGCTGAGGTATTGCTGGAATAATGCCAATGTCTTCGAAATGCCGCCAAATAGATTATAGATAATTAGAACTGTCTGAGATACGTATGCAGTGTTACATTTTTATGGATATATATATATATGTATATATATATATATATATATATATACATATACTCGGAAGGTCGTTATCAAACTTAACAGGCTTGTCTATCATATCACCACAAAAATATTTACACTGGAACTTGTGCTCGAAAGTGCAAATGGCGGCCGCTAGAGGGCGATATGTGCAGGTTTACCTAAGCGTGATCATTTCAGATTAGGACGTTGGTAGAGGTGGATGAATATGTTTGCCAAGTCAGAATTGGCGGATATCCATTACGCCTGCTGATGGGAATGGCTGAACGGTGGTATAGATATACCTTAAGCGCAATGTTGTAGTCCTAGAGGGGACGGCGAAATGATGTCAAGAGGTGTGATTTTCAATAAATGACTTATTTATTAATATGATTTGCCATCCACAACATTATATACTTAACGCATATCCATAAATTCTGAGTATACTGAATTGTGCATCTCCGGCAAAGTTCTAGGCTGAAACGATTTCGTTTGCATAAACCTGCGATCATCGCCCTCTAGCGGTCACTGTTAGCATTTCCGAACAAAAGAAAAGGAAATTATATTTAAAAAAAAAGAAAATTGTCTCACTGTGCCCCCCCCTCTCCCCTACACTTTTATATAGATTTTTTTTTCTTCTGATGTTTAAACAATAATAAATAAATTTCCCTGCAATTCGGACTGTATTAAACCGTGCCGAGTAGCATGGAGAATGTCACTTATAATACAGTATGTCCTGAACATCGGAATCCGTAAATATTTCGCAAAGGCAAAACACGATTCATGCATTTTGCACTCTTTTCGAGTGCGCTTGCAGAATCTCTCTGGATTCCGATGTTCTTTGAATAACCCCATAGTGTCACTAAAAGTATTTGGTGCATAACATAACATACACACCATTTATCAATCGGAATCTCACAAAAGGTATTTCACGTTCCTGCGTTGCATGTTGATTAGTGAATGTAACTCACACATCCGCGCAGAGATCAAAGAGAGTTCTTTGTCATCAATTCAACAGGGTTTAACATTACCCTGGATCTGGTATTTGTTTGGCAAGTATTTATCGTCAATTAGAATAAATTTAGAGGGTATGCACAATATATTTTATAGTAGAAATTATACTGGGTGTCCAGCAAATAACGCTCTGATTTCAAAAACAAAAATCTCAAAAACAAAGGTCATCACAAGAAGGCAGAAAACGGGTTGTTTGCCATGTAAGCTTTAAAAAGTTAATACAGAAGTTCCGAAATAGAGGTTACAAGGACTGCTAACAAACAGTGGTCTACTCAAGAGTCCTTTAAGGGGAGAAGGCGTTATGGGTGTAATCTTAATGTTAAAAGGTGCAATCTTGATGCTGAAAATTAAAATATATATATATATATATATATGGATTTATGTTAAAAAATCTTCAACAAGAGGATTAGAAACCAGCCTGTCTTGCGTACGCCAATGCTAACAGATTTTGTTGTACATCAGAATCGATCGACGATCATCATTTATAAGCATAAACTCATTCTCAGCTAATAAACACAACACAATCGTTTCAAAGTGTCCACCGTTCGACATACAGATGTGTCGCAAACGAATAATAAAGTTTGTCATCACAGCTCATAATGCCTCAACGGAAACAAATTCACATGCCACACAAATCGACGATTCAAGCTTGCCCAGCTTATTGGATTAGTCTGGAAGACAATACCGTTCGATGTACTCTACAGGAAATTGTCACAAGGAGCCAGATCAGAAGAATACGAAGGGAAATTCATTATAGAGGCCTCTGATTACAACGCCATCATCATCGGTTTTTCTAACTACTATTTTGAAACTTCTGTATATTTTTCTTTACATCTTACATAGCAAACTACCGTTTGCCACACCTTTCAATTGATATTTGTCTTTGAGATTTTTAAATTTTAAATCGGGATGCTTTTTCTGTACACCCTGTATTTGACTGGTATAAGGGATATTTTTAATGCACAGCTAAAGTACAGGAACACCGACACACATTATATTTGTGACATGGTTCAGTACCGTTAATAAAGTCCAAATTGCCAGAAAAAATATTTCTGAGTGCTTTAACATAAGAAAAAAATTAGACGATATGTCTGAAAAAAATCTTGAAAGTCATAAAATAAGGGAGATCCTAACGCCTAGATAAGAAGTTCCATACAATGCTTATTTAACTTAAGCTTGTTTTTTTGTTCATTACCATAAGAAGTTATTTTCGACACCATTAGAGAATATAAGTACGATATAAGGGATGGTGGCCCCAAATGATCCTAGCGGGTAAAACCATCCTTATATGATTTCTTTCAGGCAGACAACGCAATTTATAAGGTAGGACGTGGTAGTTGTGCTAAACTAGTTGGGCCAAGTCATGAAGAAGCAATGGCGGTACATAAGCGATCGATGTATTACGTGCCTGAGTACAGTTCTTAAAATATGGGTTTTACCATATCTCTTATATTTTCCCTATTTATTTAGAAAAAAGGTGTTAATGTGCAGAAATATGACCTGGTTCACTGAATAGAGTATGTTTTTAGATGTGAATTACACTTGCTAAGTTTCTTATGTTTCTTGGCGTGTTGCAGTAAAATAACCTAAAGTGGGAAACCGTATTGCCGGGTAAACTGATCGCTCGGCTGAAGAAACTCCAGTACCGGGATTTACCCAGAAAGCACAGCAAACTTGCATCAAACTTGCAGCAAGCTTGATTTATCAAGTCAATAAGCTTGAATTAAACTTGAAAATTCCAAGCTTGTAAGCTTGATGCAAGCTTGAATCAAGTGTTCTAGTTTACACTTGCCCAGCTTGCATTAAGCTTGACATTTCAAGCTTAATTTCAAGCTTAAAAAATTTTCCAAAAAAAAAAATTTCTAAATACATGGGGCACCCGCTGGCGAATGCGCCCCACATATTTTACTTTGCACGCATTTTCCCCTCTATGCTGAAATTTCAATTTAATTTAATCTGTTTCCATCGAGTGTCCTTGGCTAGAATAGAACCCGGGACCTTTGGTTCGCAGCCGAGCACGTTATCCATTCAACTACCAAGCTTCGATGGAGTTATGACTAAAGTTTGAAGTGAATTATCAAGCGGTTTTCTGGCCAGATTGATAAGTGGGCGATATGTTATTTGTTTTTTTTTATTTTACCATGGGATGCATCAAAATTAAAATAATGTGTGATTTAGAGACTCTACTAATAGGGAAATAAACATAATATAAACTTAAGAGCAGCACACGTTTTAAAACTTTCGCAACACTCATGAGCAATGCTGCTGGCCAAAATCGAGACAAACGACTGATTTTGAAATCAATTTCGTAGTATAATTGTATTTTATTTTGAAGAATTTCCATATTTGGAAATATAGAATGGGTTTACTTATACGCACTTATTACACAAATTTTGTGTTAAGTAATCTGAAATCAAAGAAACAGATAGTTAAACGTTACTTCAACATGCTATATCACAGTTGCTAACATAACATGTATGGAATACAAACACTTTAGTCATTTTTGTAAATATTTCTTATAATAACAAATAATTGAAAAATTTTGCCATTTTTTAACGCTAAAAATTCTCTTTACAAATGTGGTTAGGTTTTTTCCCACATATTGGTATGCTATATCGATATAGAGCATTTCGAAGAATTAAAAATAAGTTTAAATTATCTTATACAAATGTAAATTTGAATTATTTTCATTGTTCATACTTTATAATTAAAAAAATTATTTAACTTCTGAATTTTTTTTATCCTTTGTAATTTTATTTTAAAACTACAAAAGTGTAAGATGTAAGATTTTTGGGCCCTAAAATCTGTAGGCCCTGGGCAGTTGCCCCGTTTGCCTTGCCGGTAATATATATGGCACTGGTAATAAAATAAAACACATCTTTTATGAAATTTCAGCAAATTTGAGGACGCTAGACAATTAATGTCCATTCTCTTTAACAGATGGCGCCATCAGCGCTCTTTTAAAAAGGAAAAATCACGCGAATATCAATTGTCAAACTTAAATCAAGCTGTATTTAAGCTTGACAATTCAACTTGACTGCTGCAAGCTTGCTGCCAGTTTAGAATGAGTTGAACTGTCAAGCTTGCATTAATGCGTCAAATTCAAAGATATGTCAAGCTTGATTTAAGCTTATGTGCTGTCTGGGTAGGACTCATGGCAACCCTTCAACCGTTCTCAAAGTACGTGAATCCCCATTACATTGTTTAATTTATTTTTGCGTTTATTGTAGGCCATTAATTCTGAAATATTCAGTTTTATTGCTTGTGACACATTTCTTTTTCAAACTTTCTTAAAATAAATTATGCCTGCTACATGTTTGTGAAAGTTATTTTATTTCATCATGCACAATGATAATTACTTTTACATCTTTTATTTTGCCCATAAAAAGCAATTTACACTTGTTTTCAAATGAAGGATCCTTTTGCCCTTTGATTGAGGGTAAAATCATCCTTTCGGCACTTTCTACAAACTTTTTTTTTTCATTACCCAATGTACTTTCAAAATATTATTAAAATGTATTTATGATTCAAAATACAGTGTAAAATATGATAAAAAGGAGCCAAAATTTTATTTAAACATTTACATTATTTTGTACAAGCCTAAACCTTAAGTTGATCATTTTCGGCCACCTTCCCCTACTTACATGCATACACGTACATGTATATATATATTACTTTATTCATTTGTGTATAGTTTTATTCTAAGTAAAATGTGCATATCAAAAGTTCCCAATTTATACAGTTAGTCAATTGTTCTTATAAAAATAATTACACGTATATTGCTTACTTTAATTGGCAATAAAATTTATAAACACTAACATGCCTGCTAAAGACATGTTTCTGTCTTATATATGATTTTCAAAATGGCGGCTGTAACCTTGTTCATAGAATCTATAGAATATGTGCAATTTATACTATTAGTTTATGTACTTAAAATAAAATTTTAAATAAAAAAGTTACGATAAAATATATCCCATAATAAAGTATTTTATTAATTATGTATTTAAATTTTTTTTAAATAAAATGCAATCTAACGAAGACAATTTTATAGCTCTGTGTTTAATAAAAATTTACAATATAAAAAATAATGAATATTCACATTTGTATATTTTCAATAGCACCACAGAGACTTCAAATCAAGGTTTTTGAGAGAAACGCCTTTAAGATTTTCCGGAGAAGTACACGCACCACTAAAACTGCCAGGGAATCGGTGAGATACAATCCATCTCATTCTGCAATCACATCGGAAATTATTTCCTAAAAAAGTAGAGGTGCATTAGTATGAGAAATTTAAAAACAGTACACGAATTAGTCTTTCGTCAAAAGCAATATTTTTCTATGTAATTGCATTTTACATGTATAAGACCATAATTTCCTGGAATTCAAAGCTTTTCTTACTTCCATCTAACAAATCACACAAACTTAACGCGCATAGTAATTTATCACGGCACTTACAATGAAATTCATGCGCTTAAGTTATCATACGAGGACGTAGCTTGGGATTTATACAAATCAGTACAGTTCCCATGTTCTGTATCCACCGCTTAATGAAATGCGCTGCTACTAATCAAAAACCCTAGAAAGGAGTAAAATCAATATGTAATAAAACCGCAAGGTAATAAATTCAAAATTGAAATCGGTGAATTCAAAAAATCTGGGAAAGGATGGGGGGAGGATGAAAACACACTCAGCTCATTTTAGCTCTTTTTGCCTCACCATGGCACAGTGGTTATCTCACTGGAAATGGTAGACGGGAGAAGTGTGAAGGTCCGGTTCGGACCCATCGCGCGTCCGTCGACCTAACCGTACGGAGTTTTCCGTGGTTTTCTCCGAAACTTAGCGTAAATACGGGTTAGGACCCCTTAAAAAGACCCCCACTTAGGGCACTCCACCTATAGGCCTAGATCCCTCGTGTTGATAATTGGCCTTAATCCCGCAATACAACGCAAACACAACAGTTCTTTTCGCTGATATCTTAGCCAGATCTAACCATGTAGTATTTAGCCAGCCTAAAGGGAACAGGCCAAAGAGGGGAAAGGGAGCTATAGTAGAGACGGTAAAGTACGGATTGTTGTGCGTACGCAAAGTTGGTAATAAATGCGTAAATGTGGTAATCTTGGCGACTTTCTGTGAGCATATGGCACTACTTGTGAAAGACGTCATTTTGATCCTCGGTGCTATGATTCAACTAAGTCGTGATTGCGGCTAAAAGAAAAGTCTACCGTTTAGAATTTTAAAAGATTCATTTTAAATTTTAAATGATTTATTTTACTCTTGCGAGTGTAAAGTAAGCGTGCTTTTGATTATGATTTAACTAAAGTATGATTGCGGCTACAATGTAAATGTAAAAGTATGTAAATGTAAATGTAAAGTATATATGTAAAAGTAAATTCTAGCATTTAGAATTTAAAAATTTTGTTTTAGATCTCACTTTGCAGCTCTCAGAGACAATACGGGGAAACGCGCCAAATAGGCGATTTTTAAAATTGCGCTATGTGGGGTCCTAAAGTTGGAATCGACCAAATATTCTTTACTGTTGTTTTTCCACAACTACTTAATGAAACGCAACATAAAACATAAAACATACAGTGTTTAATTTTGTTGTATTTTCAGATATATTAGTGTATTGAAATACATCAATGAGTTAATTTTTAACTTAATTGATTAAAGTAATCATTAAAAAAATTCTAAAAATTAATTTTACATTTATTTCTAATTCTGTTTCTGCATATTTTTTTCGTCAAATTAATTTTAAACTAAATTTTGTTCATTTAAATTTTACTTATGCATCTCTCCTTTATACGTCGCTTGTTTCTGTTTCAAAAGAATAAATGAATAAATAAAAATAAAATAAACTATTTATTGGCGTTTACTTCAAAGTGCTTGTGCTGCTGAAACATGCTTCTCTGCAAGTGTTTTATTTAGTCATTTGGACTTTTACAAAATCCTTCGATTTTTCCGATTTACAAAATACTTCGGTTTTGACAGTTGGCCAAGATCAATCCACAAAGTGGCTAAATTGGCAGTTCTAGTCACAAAAATGGCCAGATCTAGCCACTAAGGAATAAACTGACACCCCTGTCCCCACATACTAGCGGGAGACTTTCTTACGAATCTGAACCCATCTCCCCTATTTTCACTCTTTGAAACAGATCGCAGCGCCCAGTAAATCACGTGATCCGCCTCTTTTGGCTGTCTAAGCAGTAAAGAGTAGCCTCATATCCTAGTTTTATCATTTGTTGCTCTCATTTACATATCAGCCTACATCAATCGTCTATGAAAATATTTTGTTACCGATGTCTGCCTTACAGAACGCGGTATAAAAAGTCTCCTTGCACTAAACCCACTTTTTGTTGAAAATCTTATCTCTTTATTTATATAACCTTAATTTATGACACCAGTTTACATATATTATTCTGAGAAAACACGATAAAATTTGATCAATGTACATCTGATGTAATAAATGGGAAACAATATTTCCAGTGAACTGCAGTGGAAATTCTACATTGGAATATATACTGAATTCTTTAAATTATGTTTATAAACCGTTAAAAATCTATTGTGAAACATTACTTACATTATCATACTCTGCACTGTGAAATAAATTTCATAAAAATCGCCAATTTGCAATTTAATACTTAATATGCGACATTAGGAAAATATTAATAACTTCTCAGGAAGAATATTGTGTTAGTAAATGAATAAGTAACAAAATTTGCTTTAAATCAATAAGCACTAATAATTCATTTAAGCTATAGTTTAAAATGCTGCAGAAAAATTACAACATTTCTTTTTAATGAATTAAGAATACATGCATTTTAAAGATTTTTTTCTTCTACAAATTTTGAGTTATTATCTGAGTGAGTATTTGGGTATCTAGATATCTGACACTCTAAGAACATTAACGCATTCAAACTAAACAACTACTTAAAGCAAATAAAAAAGGTTTGTAAAAAAACACACATAAGGGTACAGGTACGTACGTTTCGACCAAAAATTGTTTTGGTCTTCGTCAGTCAAACAGACTAAAACAATTTTTGGTCGAAACGTACGTATCTACTTACCTATAACATCTTATGTGTGTTTTGTTCAAAGTTTTTTATTTACTTTATCGTTTAACACCAGTATTTTGAGAGTTTTTCCGTTAAACAACTAATTGTATATATTCCAAGAAAATTAAGAATTGTTCTGTTGAAACTTACCCGAAATCGTAAACTCTTGTAGAGTTTTTAGAGCTCCAGAAAATGGTTTTTCACCAAGAGTAGTAAACTTATTTCTGTCCAGGTGCACATTAGATAAACTTGGCATGTTTGAAAAGAAGTCCTCCGGTAAATGAGAAAGTTCATTGTCGCTAGAAATTTCAAAATATATTTAAATGACATCAGGGAGAAGACGATAACTCGTAAAAATTAAAATTCAAATAATTTTGTTTTAAAATTTAGGCAAAATGATTTACATAAGCATGCTTTTTTACGAACAGTACATGTTTCCTTTATAATTACATATTTTCTTTGAACCTAGGAAGTCCTAGCGGTATTATTTGGTACCAGCAATCGTTACAAAAAAGAGCATTTCTTGGATAGTGTACTAGCCAATCAGTATCATTTTGTACCAGCAATTTCTAATTAACATACTTTAAAAATTTCTTTTAAAAAAGGGAGTGTTTGATATTGTAATCTAGGGAATGAGCTAGAAAATTTTAAATTTCAGAAAGAAATTCGATCTTTGCCGGGTTAAGCGATTTAAAAACCAATGTACGTAAAAATACTTTGAAGTATGATACTATTTTCTGTAAGTACTTGTATTAGATTAATACATATTTCAATAACAAATAAAATATAATATAGGGCTATGAAATAAAAATTGAAGTTTTGAGTGCTTAAATATAGCTTCTGCTGAAAAAGATATTGCTCCAAATCCATTGTTCTCTCTTTTTGCATATACGCCAAGGTTAAAATAGTTTAAACAATTTTTTTAAAAATGCAAATGATATCCATTTTCATTTACGAAAAAAATTAGACGATAAAAATTTACGATAAAAAATTACGATAAAAAATTTACGATAAAAAATTAGTTAAAAATTAGTTAGTGTACAAAAAAATTCAGTTTCAAAAAATGAAGTATATTCTTCAACAAGTCAATCGGGAAAATAATTTCCTTGCGTCATTCCAATTTAGAATATTTTTAAATTATTGCCATTGACTAAGGGGCAATGCATTCGTATGTTCAGCTATGTTCAGCTATGTTCAGCTGTTCGTATGTTCAGCTTAATTTATCAATATTTAATTTTGTGAAACTTTTTTTTTATGCATGTACTGTATACAGGGTGAATCTGAACTCTTGAACAAAACTTTAAGAGGTGGTAGGGCACATAAAAAGGAATCAGAATCACATAGCAATATGGGGTCGGTAACATCGTCTTCATGTAGCTGTTAATAATCACTTTGGAAAGTGCTGAAACAACAGAGCACTTTCCGACTATTGTTCGTCAGAAACTAATGTATTTTTCTCCGAAAACAGAAGACTAAAATTCATAGTTTAATAATTCTATTTTGTTTCATGGATGAAATGTTTGGAGACGAGCCTATTATTTATGAAACTTGGTTAAGAAATTAGACAAACACTTCAATACTTTTCACAAAGCGATTATTACCGGATAAGTGAAATTGCGTTTTTGACCCCACATACTTATGTTATTCTGATTCCTTATCATGTGCTCTATCACCCCTTAAATTTTTGCCCAAGAATTTAGATTCACCGTGTAAAAGTAAAAGGGAACAACCAGGGGAGAGTAATACGTCCCAAAACTACACTCATGTCCATAAATTAAGGATAATTCAGAATCACACAGAAATTGATCTCTAAAATAAAAATTTCACCTGTGGAATAATTACACACATCTTGAAGAAGAATATGCAAATTACAGGAAACCACCAGATGGCGTGGATGGTACGTCACAATGACGAGAGTGTAAGAGAGGGGTATATAAGGAATGGTGGCAAAGAAGTAAAATTGTTCACAAGCGCTGTGAAAGCCTTTCAGTGCAAAAACCGCATAGTTATGGCACAAAGGAGGCATTTGGATGATGTTTTACGTGGCAGAATTATCGGACGACTGGAATGTGGACGTACCCAGCTGGAAGTATCCGAGGAACTTGGAATCGCCCAGAGTGTCATCTCCAGGCTTTGGCAACGATTCCAAGATGATGGTAAAGTGAGTAGACGTTACAGCACAGGTCGCCCCCGAGTTACAGCGCCGAATGAGGACCGCTATTTGGCAGTTACTGCCAAAAGAAACAGACGGAGTACAGTTCAGACCTGTCTCGTCAGCTCTCTTCAGCTACCGGTACGACAGTTTCAAGGCAGACCGTGTACAGACGCTTAGGGCACATTGGCCTATATGCTCGTAGGCCAGTCAGATGTGTTCCACTTACCGCAACTCACTGTCGCCTGCGATTAACCTGGAGTAGAGAGCATGCATTGTGGACACCGCAACAGTGGTCTTGTGTGATGTTTTCCGACGAGTCCAGGTTTAGTTTGGAGTCTGATTCTCGCCGGACATTCATCTGGAGAGCGCCAGGTACCCGTTACCACCAAGAAAACACCATTGAAAGACACCGTTACGGTGGTGCAGGATGGCTCGTTTGGGGAGGAATTATTCTTGGTTCCAGAACTGACCTGCATGTTCAGAGTGTAACGATGACAGACCACATCTATCGGGATGTCATTCTGGAACAACATGTACGTTTGTTTCGGGGCGCCATGGGTGCTGAATTTGTGTTTATGGATGACAACGCCCGTCCTCACCGTGGAAACATTGTAGACGAATGCCTTCAATCGGAGGATATCACCCGTATGCATTGGCCAGCATACTCACCGGACTTGAATCCAATAGAGCATGTGTGGGATATGCTTGGCCGACGAATTGCAGCCCGTCAACCCCCTCCCACCTGTCTACCGGAACTTCGGAGTGCATTGCTTGATGAGTGGTGTAATATTCCCCAAGATCAGATTGATCATTTGATACTCAGCATGCCTAGGCGTTGTCAGGCCTGTATTGCATCGTCCGAGAGACATACTCCGTATTAACCATCCTACTAACCATGTTATACTGTTTTTTGTAAATAGGTTCTTTTTTGAAATTTGGTCAAGGGAGTAAAACTTGCAATTTTTATTAATTATGTCAAACATATAGCATCTTTTTTGCTCTTTACTTTTTGTTTAATAAATAGACTTTACAAATAAGTCAAATTTGTATTGCTTCTTTCTCTTTCTTTACCTGAACTTCATTATCCTTAATTTATGGACATGAATGTAATTATATTTGCTTTCTGGCACAAAAATTTTACCAAGCCAACTTTAAAAATTAAGAATCAATATAGAGCATATGACATCTACTTTTATAATCATAATTATAAAAGTTCCTTTTAAAATTTTGCATAACACACATTTTTAAACAATTCTTATGTAAGTGGGTTTCTCTCTTGAGGAAGAATAATGAACCAGTTTCTTACTGCATTTCTTATTGAACATCTGTGTTTTGAAAAGGATGTACGAACTCACCTTAAATCGATAAGAAATAAATTCTCAGCAGGGTCTGGAAACATATTCCTTTTAAGTTCTGATATAGCATTCTTCTTCATATTGATGATGGCTAGCATCGGGAGGTTACTGAAGGCGGAGTCAACAACGAAAGAAATTTCTGCATTGATCAGCCCCAAATGTGTCAATTCTGGCAATAAGGGGAACTCCATGCTCACGGAGCTCAGTAGCATATCATTAATATCTATAAGCTTCATGCGCTTCAAGTTAGAAAGAGTCTGCCAGTCCCACTGGGCAGCGTAAGGGGCTTCAGTCGCTCTGATTTCAGTGAGACTCTCCTCCAAGCCACTAAATGCAAATTCACTATCGGTAAGTGACATTACTTCAGTCTGATAAAAGCGTATCTGCAACAAAATAAAAACATAGTAATATCAAAATACCATTATAAATTTTTACTTGCATATTTGTTTTTATTGCAAGCGTTTATACACTGTACAATACACGCGTTTATTTGTATCGTTGAGTGATATAAATATATTTTATTTTCAACTAATTTTCTTTTTGTTTTGAGGAAAGCCATCAATAAAACGGAAATGTGTTGGTCACGCTGGCAAGTGTCGTTTTCCGGGAGCAAAGTACATTTTCCGATAAATACAAAGTACTGACCACCCGGTGTCTGAAAAATGTATGTGTAATAAAGTACAATAAGGGTCTACTTAAATCACAACATGTACATCTTAACTCTATCTGGTCTCAGCAATATTGTAAACTAGCCGCCTCCGGCGACCAGTTGGTTTGCCATTTAAATAAATCTTGTTCGGAGAAAATCTTGTTCCTCACTGGCTTCCTTGGCACTGAAATCTCTCAGATTCTGAATGGAATTTAAAATTAAGATGGTTACAAATAGAAGCGGCCCTAGATTAATTGGCGCCCCTTGCTAATGCAAAAGAGACACTCCTTTTATGCTCTACTTAGTTTTTGAGTTCGAATGACGGCCCTTCGTAGCCGGCAAACCCATGCAATGCTTACCGTGTCGGGCGCCCCTGGTTACAAAAATATGATGGTTAAATGATAAAAACCTACAAAAAGGAACAAATTATTTTCGTCCTATATTAATTCTGAAGAGCTTCTGGATATATTGGCCTTTATCAAAAATGGAAAGGAAAAAAAAACTAAGAAAATCTGAAACACTTTCAGATTTTAAATACGCACTAAAGTGCTATGTATTAAAAGCGTATTATAATCCATGGGTCTTCCCTATTTTCTTTCCTTATTCCATTGAGTTGGAAAGTATATCATTATTGATGAGTGTAATTAAACACAATTGAAATTGATGTTTCTAAAAATTTTCTTTCTGGACGTAATACATTAGAAATAGATGGGAAAAAGCTGTATGCACAATTCGAACTGAAATAAAGTTTAAAAACTCATTCAGGTGTATTCATAATTAGAGTAGCAAAAGCAGACGATAAATAGCGCTTGGCGCTAGAATCACATCTTGTCAAAATCGCACATCAACCTTTCTTTTTTTTTGCCAAAATAAAAAGTTGCACATTTATTTCCGGAAAATTTCCAAATTCTATTTTTGTTTTTTGAGTATAAAACATTTTATTCCTGCTGTGATTTCACATGCACACGGTAATTTAATTAACAAATAACCTTACAAATAATCCAAAAAAAATTGTTATTCTTTTATTTTTACTTCACGAGTCTGAATAATTTAATAAACTTGCCAAAAATGGCAACCTAGATATGCTCAATCCTCGTTCTTTCCACTGCGGGGTTACAATTGGGAAATAGCGAGAACAAAAATGATCATTTTGCGAAACGTGTTTTATCGATATCTCCTAAAATAATTTGAATTTCGAAAAAATCGCTTCGAGGTGTGTCGGGACACGACTTGGAGAATTACCGTACAAAAATTGGTAGGTCTACGATCGCCAGTTTCGGAGCTACGTGAGACACAGACAGACCAACTAACGAACAGTTTACAGATTGCTTTATTTATATAGATACGCGTGATCCATGTTAGCAAAATGTGTCAATAAGAAATCAAAAACTGTAAAACGGAGAGCAAAAGGGAACCGAGTTTAAATCTCATAAACCTAAAAGATCGACAATCAGCTCTTCGTGAACAAATGAATCTCTTCAAGAACATATGAACCTCACCACGATGTTGCAAGACTGCACTATTTTCCGGAAATGAGCTTGTAAATATTTGGTACAATTAACAAAAAATTTTATACTTATATTAAAAATTATTCTTTTATATTCCACACACTTGTGTAAGAACACATTGAGATACATGGGGATTCAAAAATCAAAATACACAACAATGTGATATACTTTATTTGCCATATTTTCAGAATGTAAACTAAGTTTCGTAATTTTTGCTGAAAATTCCATAGAAGCATAATTAAAGACTTTTCTTCTGGGTTAAGCTCCCTTTCAAAGTCTACACGTACTTGGATATAAAGATATAGGATGAATATCTTATATTTGCTGAGAGAACAAAGAAATAGCTCTAATTTAAAACTTTTACGTTGTCTGTTTTCCGTTATAAAACGAATATTACTCTAGGTTATTTTTGTCTACATTCTAAATTTAATGCAGATGGAGGATAAAAGCATTCGGAATTCTAATTATGCATAGAGCATGATAATTATAACACTTGGAAAACTAATTAACGCGTAGTTTTTGTGATTTATCATTTTTAAATGTTAAGTAACACATTATTTGGATTTTTCCTTTTATCTGTAGGATAAAGAATATCCCTACACATCTATTTCGCTTTCACTTTCACGATTCACAAAGATAACTATTTTCTTGAAGAGAAAAGGTAGACACACAAAAGGATGTGCAGGTGAAGAAGCCGTTCTGTACACGCACACACACACAGTAGCGATTTTTTTTTTTTTTAACTGCATCATTAGAAAAAGTTCTTTTACCAAGAAAAGGAAAAGCCGTTGCCAAAATAATTCTTTCAAAAACTTTGCTGCCAAACGGCCAGCAGGAAGAAGAAGCTACTCTCTTTCCATTGAACCATTCCAACTGCACGCAGCTGTTAAGCAAAAGCAGTTCTGCAGCTTACTGGATGGAAACCGGCATTGTGGTGCTGTCGCTTGCGCCCCGGATCTTTAAGTCTTTTGACTCGACTTTGCTCTGTGTTTGTAAACATTTCTGTAGCTGTTGCACGCTTTTTGCAACACCGGCCTATCACCGGTGCCTCGGATTGCCATCGCTTCATCATTACTGATTACATTTAAATTCGCATATTCATAGTTTCCCAATGATTGGATCTTTACACAAAGGTCTGATTGGCACTATAGTATTTGTCTATGCTGGTGCTCATCGGCATTTTCTCAAAAGTTTCTGAACAGTTGGTGATCTTTATACTCTCATAATTGTGCGAATACTATTGATTGGCTAAATTATTAGGCGCGAAGAGGGTACCCGATAAGAGATTACACAAGATCATTAATTTTTCTATGCTTTAAAAGCTGACGGACGCCCATGTATTAGTCTTTTCGAGTGTCAAAATGTCTTTTACCTTAATTTCGGTGTGTTAGCAGCTAGAGTTTTTTGAGAATTTCTACTGTTTTCTTAATGTCTGTTAAGCAGATCATGTGAACCAATCAGCGGGAATGACTGTAATCATTCTAAAAATATTAATATATGGATATTGCATAAATATTTTCCTTTTGTATTGCTCTCTCTCTCTCGTTTTTACAATATTAGATTGCTGATTTTTTACAAATTTATCATTGACTATAAGCATGATCTTTTTAAAAACTAACAGTAATTATAATCCATATGAATTCTCATAATCAATTAAAATTAACTGTGTACTTGTCTGATGTCTGTTTGTGGATGTATCCAGAAATCCAGTTTTCATGAGCACTCTATACAAATGGACTTTCAAATTATGATTCCTGTCACGTTGACACAACGTGCATATTTTTTAATGAAAAATTATTAATACAAATCCTAATTAATATTGTCTAAATTTAAACTAATAATCTATTCTAAATCTAATTTAAAAGTTTTTAATAATAACTATCTTTTAAAGCTTTCATTTTTCCTCTTGGCCTTCTCAATTACAGCACATTAACGTACTTCTAAAGCATTTCCCTTTCAGCTGCTTTGAAATAAAATAACAGTTGTCGCCAGTTTTCTATCCTACTAAACGAATAATCATAACATCCCTTCGCTCGCATATGTTTTCTCTGCTACGCTGAAACAGATGTGTTTGCGGTTTTCCTCTGCTGTGCAAGAAGCATATTGCTCGAAAAACACCTGCTAAAATTGTTCCAGAAAAATCGAGCTCCCTTTTTCTATAGCAGTAGGTCTAACGGTCATATTTTTAGCAGTTGCGGAGTTGGTACTTGTGTGGCGAGGTCCTCAGTTTTAAGTGGGGAACCTTCGCCACCGGAACGTAGGCACGAAATGCCGTGCACGCCATAATAATTTTTGAAGAATGCTTCCCCAGTTTTCCTTTTTTATTTGAGGGTGTATTATAAAGTTTCAAAATGTTGATCTTCAGATGGTGTAAAAATAAAGAGATATGACTAAAATGGAGATGAGTCCTGCCAATTATTTATAGTCGACTTACTGATTTTTGTTCGCAAAGTTTGTGCTTTGTGTTCCAGTTTTCTGCGTGCTCTCCTCAAAAAAAAAAAAAAAAAAATGAAACGACGAGCGCTAGGAAGACAGATGTCTTTCTGTAACAACATTATGGGTCAACAATTAGTTGACCACCTCCTTCTTCTCTTTTGTGAACCTCCTTTGATGTACCGCTATCTGTGATGATTCCCAGCATTCTCGTGAAATCGGATTTAGTTTGCTGGCGTTCAAAAAAAAATGAATGTCGTGTTGCTTTAACTGAAATTTTCTTTTTACAGTGCTACACTTCGCTGACGTATATTTTTAATACGCAATATGGATGTCGACACTTTTTTTTTTTATTTTTAATACAGTGACGCAATGCTCTTCACGATTTTTCATACCAAATGTGACAACGATCTACATACCACATACCTACCATCGTCTCCTTACGATCACTGCCTTCCACCGTACATCTCCATAGGATAATTCCTTTACATGTAGTTCCATATTGGAATCTCACTATTGTTTCTTAAAAACTTATCCCCCCCGAAATTGTATTCATTTTCATTCATTACAAAACGAGAAAAAACGTTCCTGCCAAAAAAATGCCTCCAAAATCTTCGGCCATGCTACGGTATATAAAAATAAATACATGCATGCATAAATGTGAAATGTGAGTAAAATGAAGCATTAAAAGGAACAAACAATCGAATATTCGGGTACGATTTTACGAATTTTTCATCGATTGCACAGTTACAACAAAGGTCATATATTCGATATTTTAAGTTGCAGGCGGTTATTTCTTACGGACTAAGGATGCCAATAATCGCCTTGGCTCCACGCCCAATTTTCCCCTCTGCCGATATTATATCCCCAGTATTGTAAAGCGGAAATGTTGGAGCAAGAGCCGATATAAGTTCCCCGCGATGCGATGAAGAACCTCAAGCGGGTTCCGCTACACTTCGTGACAAATTGATGATCGGCATTTCAGGAACCGATGACCATTTGCTACTAAGGAATAAAATTATACTGCGTGCTGATACACTCCTTTCCTGGATTAAAATACTGCATATTGTTTTCATTCCTCTTTTAAAGCTGAAACTGATTCTGTAGCAAAATGAAAGGAAAACCGAAAATCCATCACTAAGTTTTATAAAGTTGCTTTCCCATTAGTTTGACATTTAAAAAATTAAAATTGGTTAAAAGCGATGAGATATACGCGAACTCATTTTTTACACCAATGAGGAGCATTATCGGGCTTTTAAATGGCTGATTGAATTCGTTACTACTATCGCTAAAATAATTAAGTATGCGCTATCTAGAAGTTCAAGAAAGAGTATAATTGTAAGACCAATAAAATTACCTTTTCCAACGATGTACCTTCAAAGATGCCGTCTGGAATATACATCAGTGATGACTTCTGGATAGTGAGGGAGAATAGTTTAATGTTATGCATTACAATAGATTTCACAGGACTAATCAGTTGCTCTGGACTAAGAACATTCTCACAAATCATCATTTTATCCCCACCTATCTCTTTGCAAAAGCACAGTGGGGCTATGTCTTCAGCTGGTGGACAGCAATTGATTTGCGCCACAAGAAGAATGGACAGTATAAGGAAATTTAAGAGCCCTGAAATAGAGTATAACTTTAGAATAGAGTATTTAGAGATAGAGTATAACTTTAGAATAGAGTATAGAATCAAAACTTCTGATAGTTGACAGATGTCTATTAAAGTGAAAAAAAAAACGTTCGAAAAAACACACATAAGACGTTATATGTAAGTTGATACGTAAGTTTCGACCAAAAATTGTTTTGGTCTTCCTCAGTCTAAGCCTTTCGTCACACGGAAGAGAGAACTGAAAAAAAGATAAACAAGCAAGGATGTTGCCACAAGAGAAAAAAGAAAGGCCGAACAAAACCACGGGCAGGGGTAAAATGGGGGAAGGGATAAAAAGAAAAGAAAAGAAGGACAAAGAATACAAAAATAAGGAATAATAATAATAAAAGGAACACACGAATACAAACACACACAAAAAAGAAAACAGAACAAATAAAAGAAAAATAACAACAACAAAAAATAACATAAAAACACAAATAATATTTTTTTATATATAAACCACAAACAGGACAGCACAATATATATATATAATGTTTTTTATGATAATAATAAAAATAATAAAATAAAAACGTAAAGGAAGGACAGAAACCGAACTTTAAACCCGAAACTTTGAAACCGAAATTTAGCTCTTTCTAAATTTAATAAGCCTAATACTTCTACTAATACTATTAATTTTCACAACGAATCAATTGTACTACCTTTCTTTCAACCTTTATGCTACAAAATTTCTAAACTTCTCAAAAATTTCGGTTCCAAAGTCATTTTTAAACCTGTTATTAAACTTAAATTTTCTTCCCTTAAAGATCCTATTCCTACTGAGAACCGTCGGGGTGTTTATTATATTCCTTGTGGATCTTGTGATTTGGGCTATATTGGTCAGACCAGAAGAGCTCTCAAATTTAGGCTCAAAGAGCATGAGAGATAGGTTTCTAAGTCCGAACTTTCCTAATCTTCTATTGTCTCACATTGTTGGAATTCCAATCATCGTTTTCAGTTTTCTAAGGCTAAGATATTGTGCACTCCTCAGTCTTTGTCCCATTTTGATTTTTTGGAAGGTTTTTTCATTACCCAGCATTTAGAACGTCTTGTGAACGATGCTTCTCCCATTCCTTTCGTTCATTCTGCTTGGAAGCTGCTGTTGTAAGGTTCTATCCACTTTCTTCCTCTACTCCCAATTTCCTTTTTTTCTTTTTCTTTCTTTCCTCCCCCCCCCCCTAGTCTTTTATTTCGATTTTCCGCCCCCTTTTTTTTGTTTGTCTGGTTTTGGTTTTCTTTGTGTGTGATTGTGTCCTTCCTTTACGTTTTTATTTTATTATTTTTATTATTATTAAAAAAATATATATATATATATATATATATTGCCAGATAAAGAGCGAGTTTGCCTTTATTTCTTTCTTAGCTGTACAATGATTTACAGCGGAATATTCTTCCACTACATGCTTCAGAAACATGCAATGCCCTTGTACTTTGTTGCGTATATTAAGGTAATTAGAAGACTAAACAACAAACAAACATTCTCGAAAGAGAAATAACTTTTTTCGACTTCGCAGAAAAATAATAAAATTAATAAAAATAAACTTGTAACATATATATATTTTTTAATGCACATTTTTGAAAAATGAATTAATGAACAGTCGAATATCATATTTAAAAAGTCTAAACCATTTCGCATGAAATGTAATCAAACTGAAACATTTTGAAAAATTCATAGCATATAAAACTAAAAGTTAAGAGAATATTATGTACTCAATGCCCACAAAATAAGTGGATCTTCCAGCTCTGTTATACTTAAATATACGTACATGATATGACATAAATGCCAGGGGTGGTGGATATCGGGATATATCCCCCCACGAAATTTTTGGATTAGTGATGAAATTCCATCTATTTATACACATATAAGTTCATATCCGCCAGAAAAATTTTCCTGGCTACGCGCCTGCATAATGCTATTACATTTTGCTTATTCGTTCTTAACAAAAATAAAAGAAAAAATGAAAATTTATTTCTTTTTTGGGTCGAAATGTAATTACAATTCATTTTTTTAAAAGTAAAATAATATTATTCCTCCATCACTATAAATGCAGTATTTGGTAGTGCATGGAAACAATTTCGCCCTTCCGATGAAGTAATTTCATTTTAAATAAGTGAAAAATATGCTAAAATTTCTCACCCATGTTTGCAATCAGGTAACACCAGATGAAATAAGAATATCAGTGAAAGCTATTCGTTTCAGCAGCAGTGGAATTCCCACTGTGTATATCTTATCAAATTTTATTTGATTACGTAACAGACTTTCAAGGAGTTTATCTTAATATCAAGCAGATCGAAAAGTATAGAAACAGTACGATAAAGAAATCTAATTTTTAATAATGGTATCTGGTTGCTACCTGAATCGTATTGCAAATGCATATTGGATTTTTCTGAGAGCTTATAATTTAAATTTAAATGCATACACATAAATATATTTATGCATTCTCTAGCCATATTAATGTGACCACCAGAATATATATATTCTTTTTACTTTCCGAACATGTGCCATGTAAGGAAGATATTACAATCGTGAAAATTATCCACTCTGGGGTTTTTGATGTATTTAAACGTTTTGAGGTATTCGGAATTCATTTAGGCTATTTTTACGGTGATGCATGCAGGTAGTATATGTGTGCGTGCGTGCGTGTTACTGCGCGTACGTACTAGTGAGTGAATACGATAGCTCCGCTGCATTCGATTGAGCTCAAATTTGACCAATATATACGACTGACCAATCTCGCACTTCAGGCATTGATTTTGGTATCTACAGAATGTATAGTTGTTATTATTTATTTATTTATTTCATTTATTCACTTTTTTTTACAGGGCTATAAATACAATTACTATACATTATGGCAAATCGACGAAAATTCTTCAAAGTGCGCTACAGTCTAAGCAATGGATTCGATTGAATGAAAACTGGGTATTTGTATTATGGATCACTGTCAGGACCTGAGAAGAGTTTTGTGTGTGTATAACGGATAGTTTGTTCATAAGGCTACAGAAAATATTCTTATACAGCACGGCCTGAGTACAAAGGTCTTTTTAACTGTGCTAGAGCCAAAAAAGAGCATCGGAATAATCACAAATCGCATGTGTATATTATAGATTACCGTCACACAACCTTCAGGGATTTTGCTGTGGGTCGGACTTTTAGATTTCGTACAGAGCTAAACAAAAGAATTCACATATATTACTATAAAAAATTCGGAAAGTCAATTCGATTCATTCCATTTCTGTTTTTTCGTTTCCCTTGTTCATGTTCTTTAAGATAAAACTTCTATCAGTAAATTGTAGTTTTACAGTAGTGACGGCTCTCGAGACAGTATTTGAAAAAAAAAAAATTGCTGTTCGTTAAAAATTGTTGTAGTGGTCATATTGACTCTCCAGGACGAGCGCGGACAGTCCCGGACTTTCAGTCCCGAAAAAAAAAAAAAAAAAAAAAAAAAGAATGAAAGAAAGAAAGAAAGAAGGAAAGAAGGAAAGAAAATAAACCATAAATCAAATTTTTTCTAGATTCGTGTAGCTGTATTCGAGGTCACCTATTTGACTACTAGAGGCATTCCCAGAATTTACGTTCCCTCATTTTTGTATAAAACAAGATTTCGGGCCTTTGAGCTCTCTCGCTTTTGCATTTATCCCAATAACAGTATCATGTTCTAGAAACGTGAATGAAATATAAAATTTATTTTAATGTATTATAATAATTATTAATGTCTTTTTTGATGATAATGCTGAATTTTTGTATAATAAATATGCATTTTATTTTCGATAAACGAGTGTGAAAGTCATATTTCTTTTTTTCCATTCTGATCAATAATGATTAAAACAGTACCAATTACTATTAAAATACCAGTTGTAAATCTAGTAATTGTTTGTTTAATGCTTCAGTGTGAATTTCCTAACTATTTAGTTAACTGAAAATGTGAAATAGTTTTAAAAATACCATAAAAGCAAACACCGGCCTGACAGGTCCTGATCGTGCACTTGTGTTTCTAAGAGTAGCGTGCGTTTTGGAGTGTTAATATTGTTAGGGGCTGTATGTACAGGGTGGCCATAAATAAACTGCAAGTGTTCAAGGGGTGCTGGAGAGAAAATTACCGGGAATATTCCAGTGAAATTTGGTATATGCACGTTTAAGAACATGCGCAAGTCAAATAAGCAAAAAATCGCCATTTTCACCCAATAGATGGCGCTATACCGTGTTCCAATGCTTATCGGTGGCATATATGCAAATTTTAAGCTCATCGAACAGTATAAAAACAAAACCACATTGAGTAATGGTGAATCACGACTCTGAATAAGAAAGAACGTGCATTGTTAGTGAAGATATTCTGTCAGAATGGTACCAATTATTCGTCTACTCTGAAAGAATACCGGCGTATGAAGCGATTAAGAAGAGGTCCAATGAGTGTTAGTGGATTGAAAAATATGATTTCTAAATTTGAAGAAACAGGAGAATTGGAAAGCTGCCGCATAGGACCAAGTAACCAGTTAATATCATTACAATGCTTCTGCTCTCCGCAACTCAAGTTCGAGAAAATGTTGCTTGTTATTTAAGGCATTCGCCATTACAATTGCTTGTTGTTACATTGATATTTAGTTTTAGTTTATAAGGGAGATTTGATTCACAGAATGAGAATGTGTTGACTATACAAAAAGTAACACTTATTAACAAATATCGATCGAAATTTTTTATTATTTAATTTTAAAACTTCATACTGCGAGTATTCGGGACTTTCTACCTTCTTAAGGTGAACTCAAATTTTTATTGCAATAAATAGGGCGTGTCACAGCTCCCTCCCGATTTGGAAGGCTTGAAGTTTATATGTATATATATTACCAATGCAGCAAAAAAGTTGACCTTATTGGACAAAAAAATTTTACAAGTTTTATTTCACAAAAATCCAATATATGAGCTTTTCGTGACAGCGACGGATTAATGCAATTTTATCGGGGGTGGGGCTGGGAGAACAGTTAGATTGTCGGTGGGGAGTGGTTAGTTAGAAGATATAAGTCTAAAGTCAAATTCTTCCCACACTCACACACTCGTTTTAACATGATAACAAATGCATTTGCGATCCTTTGGCATAAATTTTGTCTTTGGAAAGAACACACGATCTTTTATGTAACCCCATAAAAAAAATCACCTGGAATAATGTCCGGAGAACGAGGTGTCCATTCAAGAAGGTGATTGTCGTCGGCAGTACCTCATCCAACTAACCAATTCAATGACGAGGAAGCCCGGTATTTGTGAAACAAAACTTGCAATTTTTTTTTTTCTTGGAGAAGACTTTACCGAAGAAAGAAACATAGGAAGTTTTGATTTTCTTGGAGAACAAAGTAACTGCCCTTCCCCTACACCCTAAAAAATTGTAATAATCCGTCATTGTCACGAAAGATTCAAATACTGGACATTTGTGATATAAAACTTGTAACATTTCTTTCTCCAATAAAGTTAATTTTGTTGCTGTATTGGTGATAATATTTTTTATAAGCCTTCCAAACCCAGGGGGGGGGGAATTGTGATACACCCTGCATTTTTATTTTATGTTACCTAAACTGAACAAAAATGTCGAAACTCAAAATTTTGGAACTGTTGTCTTGATCTTTTTCTCTAGATTCAACCATGTTTTATGATTTTTTTTGTGAATTGTGCATTGGTATGTGATATTATTGTAGCGAAGTATTGTGTTGTCATATAAGGTAGAACTCAAATATAATTAGTTGTAAATTAAATTACTTCCTGCAGAAACTTATTATACGCTCTTAAAACACTCTATAAAATAATTTCGAGAGAACAAAATAGAACAGGAATGAAATACTTGTTACACTGCCGCATATTATGTACCACGTATACACTGGTTACATTTGTAAATTTTAAATATAGATAAAGTGGATTAATTTTATGCTACACACGGTTGGAAAACTGTTTGAATGAACATTTTATATCCATAGAGTGCATATTATTTTCAAAGTGTTTCCTGTCGTGCCATTCATTATATCACTTCCAATAAAGTAATTGTTAATATAATTTAGCAAATATTAATTAATATTAATTATCACAATACCTTTTCTTATTTTTAGATTTATTAAATGTGCCTCAGTACACTAAAAGATAAAAAAATATTTCATATTCAGTATTCATCTAATTTTCTAATGTTTTTAAAAATCAATATTTCTAATGCATCCATAATCTGTTAATTCACATAGATTATTAATTATACTTTTTAACTATAACAAATATTTCAATGCATGCATGTTCCAATGAAAACGAAATTAACTTTCAAGGCAGCATCGTTTTGTCTCCTGTGCATGAATATAGTATTTTTATTAGAGCATTAGGAATCATTTAGCATTTTAAAATATTACTTAATCATTTTCAAACCTTGCTTAAATTTCTAAAAATCAATTTGTAATTCGTTGTCTTGTAAACAATAGACATTTTGCGTTTATTAAAAAAGTAATCAGTTTCTTTCTGGAAAATATTAAACTACTTAGGATGTATATCACATCATGTCAGTGTAATAACTTTTCAATGGAGTTACGCATTACTCTCACATTTTTATCGGCTTTTAAATTGAAATCCAATAATTCATACAAAATCTGTAAGCAGAAAACAACTGTAAGTGATTATTGATTAGAACACATGCTTAACTTAAAGCATCCAGAGTGAAGAAAAAATGCTCTTATTTAGTAATAAATAGCTTACTTGCATTATAAAGAGAAGAAGCAAGCTTTTATTAGTGGAAAGTAAATGATTTATCAAAATTTAAAATCAAGTCGCAAGGTTCAACTCCAGCTTGACGATGATAAATACGCTTTAAAACTTGAAAAATAGCAAGTTTATTCTTGCTAGGGTATGCAAATTATATGGCATATAAAATAAATATCTCTCATATTTTAAGTTTCTCTAACCATAATTGTAAGTGATTTCTTTTCTTTGAATTTTAGTTTTCAATAAATGATTGCACTGGATTCATTGTATTTTTTTTTTAAATCACACGTATAGTCATATTCATGCGACATATTTTTCTTAAACAATAATGTCTATATTTTTTTCTTACATTTGATGTATTTTGATAAGTAACTGCACTCTGTTCTTAAAATTTGTTTTTTATTCGTATATATGCGCATTGCAACACTAAATGTTGATATTCGATCTTTATATTTCAAAATATTGTTTAGATAGTTTATAACACTGTTCATCATGCATACGCATTTCAATGAAAATTAAGAAAAATGATTCTTGTTATTGTAGTATTTTCTCTAGTGCTTCTCTAGTATTTTATATATATATATATTGATTGAATGATTGATTGATTGAAATGATATTTTCTCGGCTTATTTTGAGTTGATTTACCGGGATTCTTTTATTTGTACAAAGATAAATCTAAACCTATGGATTAATTTACTAATTTTTGAAAAAACAAGTCTTTATCATTAATCAATGTCAATTCTTTGTTTATGAAATACATTTTCTGCAAAATGTTTCTGGAATTTGCAATATTAATTAAAACGTTAGATGCAAATTTTGTCTTAAGATTTCTAAAACTTTGCCTAAATTTAAACTGTTTTGTAGTAGTCCTGCTACTGACAATTTTTAAGAAAATATAACATTATATCTTACTTGAATGTTGAATTTTTTTTTTGAAATAGATATTGTAGATTTTAAATTCTGAAATTAATTTGGATAATCACATATTTTTTACTTCAATCGCTCAAATGCAGTATTTTTTATCAGTTTAATTGATTTTCGAAATGAATTCTTTCCGAGGCACACGCACTGAAGTTACGGTACACTTCAATCAGGCTTATCTGCAATATTTATTTTTCTATCGACAAAGTGTTAAAAAACATTTTGCTCTCATAAAATGAAATTTAATAATCTTTCGAATCAATAAAATATTTAAGAGTTTAAGAGAAAGGTTAAAATAATCATTTGCCTTTTATATAGAATTCTTAAAAAGGAAAATTCTTAAGCCTGTAGTTAGAACAAAAAACCTGCTTGTCATGCTGATTAAAATTTACAGGGACACACACACACACACGCACAAATGATGTTTTATAAGTTATAACACGGTTATAAATTAAAAACTATGCCTTTTGAGAAACTTTCATAAAAAATCATTAATCATGGAATTGCAATGAAAAATATTTCAAAATGTGACACATTTTTAGAAATTTTCGAATTTTAAGAATTTATTTCTGAAAGTATCAATTTCTTGCAATGTATAATACATCTTGTCAAGAAACATCCTAAAGATTTTCTAATACAGGACATAATTAGTTCATTTGAATTTCTATACCAAAATTGCTTTTTATTACGAAGTACAACCTTAGCCATTGACAACGATGTCTTAATTTAATTAATAAATGCATAAGTTTTCAGAAAGCGTAAAAAAGGAACATGTATAATTCTATTATTATAAAAAGGAAAATTTATAACAAATGAACAACAGAGTCGAATTAGATTAACGAAAAGGAACTAAGCTTTGTATCTGTTACAAGGCTTATTTATATATTAAACAAAATAACGAATTACTGCAGATAATATCGGTTAATTGGTATCAGTTTTTCATTTAACACAGTTTCCAAACATTTGTGTTGTAAAGGATCGGTATATATTTTTAAATTTTAAAAGTTATCTTATATCAGTTTACTTTAAATTCTTGACTTAAATTAGTGCAACATGTTGGGGAAATTCGATATGGTAGAAATGGATAAACATCATCATTTAATGGGTCACAGAGGGAACAATTACAGAGGATGATGTTTTGCATTTCTTTTATGGTTATCTAAATAATTCTCCATAATTAGAATAAAAGTATATCGATTTTAGAAACGTGTACTGTGTTTAACTCTATAACTTCTATGATCAGGTAATTTATGCAAACTGCTTTACTTTTTCAATGCAGACTCAAATTCAGAGCCAAAAATCTGTCACCCAATGCATTGGTGATTGTTATAAAAATGAACTAGGTTTTATTCTATATATCTTAACCCTACAGTCTTACATATTGAAATATAATTTTTAGTCTTCCATTTCAGGGATTTAATTTTTGATATGTGTATTCATCAGACAGACTTGTAATGTATAAATTCATTTTGAATGATATTGAAAATATTTATTTCTTAAACTTATTACAAAATATCAAAACTATGTGATATTTTTTTTTCTAACATGTCTCAGTTAAATTAGTGCATAATAGCTGCCCACAAAATATTGTTTTTTAATAAGTAGCATTGACTTCGTTTTTAAACCTGTAAATAGTTCACATAAAATCTTTAACACATCGCGATTCATCCACAATTGATTTTAAAAAGGGGGAGGGGTTATAGAAATGTAGCATTTTAAACATTCTGAATGTATTTATCATGCACTAAAACAAATAATAAATATTACTTTGAATCTACGTAATCTTTCTTGAATGAATGATGTACCTTCTGCAACAGAAAGGAGCATGATCACAGCCCGTTATAGGCACTACATGTGTACCATTGTTCGGTAAACTCTTTTCTTAGGAACTCTTTCATTACTTCCGTTTTCACACCTTATGTGGGGGAGGAGGGAAACTTATTGTTTACAAATCTCTAGGGAGTTGTTAAAAACAAGCTCTTTTACAAATCCAACTTTGAAATAAAAGATGGAACAGGTTCAGCTTAAAAAAAGGGGGAGGGGGAGAAAGACGTTCAGAATTTTCCAGTGATTGTAAGAAAAATGGATGACCCCAGCAAACTAAGTCTGAAATATTATGAATGGTTGGATTTTTTTGTACCATGAAACATAACGGGGTTTTTATTTATTTATTTATTTATGCTTTAACTTAAATCTTCATCTTATCTACAGAAGTAACAGGCTTCCAAATCGAGATATCTGGCAAAATGGAACTACGTATGTAGAAATAGATATAACAAGGTTCTGTAATACAAGTTATGTCTAAAGCAATTATATATTATTCGAACATTTACTAGGAATTGATAAATTCAGGCGGTTACCATTTTTATTTAAAAAAATATAAATAAAAATCTTTGTATTCATCAGTTCGATATTCTTATTATATATTATCTGTAACAGATAATAAGAATATCATAGATCATAATATAAGAAAGTTTTTGTTTATAATCATAATCTTCGATTATTTGACTACAATAAAAAATGAACGTTTCCTTTAATTAGTATAAATACTTCAACGAAACTTTGACTAACGTAAAAATAAATGTTTATTCTGAAACTCCCTCAAAGTATCATGAAAACACGAAAGAAAGCAGTGCATTTCAAAATCCTTGAAAACAGACTTACCTAATTAGCTTTAAGTTTTAATATAAGTCTATCTTCTTAATTCTCCATAAATAAGCATAACACTTAATTAGACTCAAATTAAACTAGCGAAGGAAAAATAAATTATAAAAAATCAAAAGATCTATGCTTGCAGAATTGGTATGAAAGCTGTTAATTTAGTTTGCTTGCAGCTAGTAAATAAAAAAAAAAGACACATTTAAAAAGACCATGGCTAAAGTAGCAAAATATGACTTCATTTAGCCATTTTTATTTGAAAGGGAATGAATGCATGCATTATTTCCGATTTACTGAAAACGATCGAAATATATTTTTATAATTCTAAAATGCGTCTTGAAAATTGTATAAAAAGCATTAAATAAAACTAAATTTGTTGTTTAAAACTGCTAAAAGCAATATCTAAAGATCTTTATAAATGTATGTAATTAAAACAAGTTGTTTTAAATAATAAAAACAAGTATTTGATTAATGTATTATTCAAAGAAAATTATAAGGAATAATTTATCAAGAGCGTACTGAAAACTATTCATTTCCTCATATGTTGCGCATTATCGTGGGAATAAAATTGGAAATATTTATGATGATTTATGAATAGCGAATACGATACATTCATAAATATGAATTCGGACATCCCCCCCGTCTAATTAAATGTTTTCACATATCAACTCTAAAAAATTTACATGTTAATTCATAACATACAAATAACTTACTTTGAAAGCTTTTAATTTTTTCAGGTGTATGGCGATGAGATAATTTCAAAATTCTCCATGCAGGAAGTCAATAAATGTCGTTATATTCAATTTCTTTAGTTTAGAAAAATATATTTGAAAGACTCATTGAGTGAAATTATAGCGTAAGAATATATAAAGGAAAACTAAATGTTATTATTTTTCAGCAATATAGGACTCATTGCACGATAACTAATCATGGAATTACAACTGGACAAGAAATCGGCGAAACTGCCTGTTTCAACAAATCAAGAGCTTCCTCTGTTTTCTGAACTCAAAACTATAATAGTCTCCGTTGAATTGTTATTTATGCGTACACGTACAGTAGGAACAGTACTGCTTCTTTTTTTAAACATAATCGGGAAAGGTTGTTAATAAGATAGGTGCCTTGTTCTCAGATGTTAGTGATCAACCTAGTGTGTATACTTTTTCGTAGATATGCGTAATCCATGGGCTATACAACAAACACAGCGGAATTTAAATTTCGATTGGAGTGAATTCCAATCGGAAACGACTTTTATCGGAAACTCGTTTCCACAAATTCCATTATGAGTAACTACGAGCACATCGGAAAGTAAATTCTGACGATTTCACATTCCGATGGGAACAGCTTCGGTTGACCGATTGGAGAATACAAACGTCATTTGCCGGACATAAGCCGCATATCGTCTGCCGGGCAGCCATGTTAGTAGAACCTGTCGCAAAGAATCGCAGAGCACATAGAACCTATAACATAAATGTATGACATCATTAATTATAAAGTAAGGAAGTCATAATAAGTGTCCGAAATCTACTTTTTGCTTCTCAGTTTTCACTAGTGCCCTTCCCTAGTTAGAATCTTACTTATGTAAGTAGTGATGCTTGGCCGTGGGTCAGAGTGCGTCTTTAAAGTCCAAACGACGCGGGTTCAAATACATAAGTCAGATTGTTTTCACTTTTGTAAATTTTAGAAATTCAAGCATCGCTAACACGTTATTACATTAAATTGGATGTAATTATTAATTCGTATTTATCGTAATTATTTTAATATTTAAAAATATCTTTATTAATTTTTAAGAGGAGTTTTCATTTTTAATGCAGTTTAACTTTTTATCGGTTTTAAATTTTTTTTCACGTCCATGATTAATTTCCGTTCCTTATCTCTGTTCCAATCTACAATTTTTTTCATACTGTTTAGTTGAGGAAAATAGCTCAAGGCACTTAATTTTAACTGTGAAAAGGTTAAAAAAAAAAAGTTCTGATATTTGTTGTGGCTGGGGCAATTGCCCTTTCATATCCGTATCCGCGGATCTAGCTTCTGAACGATCTCGCACACCTCTAGCATTTGCTAGGATTACCCAGCAAACACAGCCGTATCGGGTTAGGGATGGGCCGTCATCGGCAGTACCGTTTCGATGTCGGCATTGGCATAATGGTAATTGGGACGGTGTCGGTTCTGTGCTGGCAAAACGATTTGGCGTAGGCAAATAAAAGTTGATTTCGGGCATGCAACGGTCCGATAGCGGCTAGCCTTTTAGGGTTAACATGTGATTTTGGCGATGTACTGCACCAAACGTCAAAACCGATATCGGTCCAGAAGTGTAATTTCTAAACTGAACGGTATAAAGCCAGCACAAGCAGCACATATATATTGTTATAATAATTCTTTTTAATTTATGATTTCAATACTTACTACTTACAATGTTTTGAGCCCGTAGGATTTAAGTGCCTCCTTCACATGCGAAAAAGAAGGGGAGGGGGGGGGGAATCATTCTATCTGGTTAATTTACCTGAGGTCCTGTCCAGGGTTCTGGTCTACCGCGCATCTGTCAATCTACAGTTTAGATGTTGGTGATTTTCTCCAGGTGTATTGTGAATATGCGTTAGACAAGTTAACCAGTTTTTTATGACTTAGTACCGAAGGGGTTTCTAAGCGCCCACCCCCACCCCTCAATTGGGGCAGTTTCTGGGGCAGTTTCCTCAATTGGGGCAACTCTGAAATAATTATATGACTATAAATTTCATTTTATATAATAGTTGTTAAGTACTTCCAATTAAAAAAAATAATAAAATTAATTAATTAATTAATTAAAAATAAAATATATACAATGCAGAACATTAAACGCTGCATTTTGAAAGTTCACAAAAGGAGCCCACCATGGCCGAGTGGATAAGACACCGAATATGGTTGAAGCCATTCGCGGATCCAGAGCTCCATCCCCCACCCCAAACGAATGAAGTTTACACTATAGAGCATTCACTTGTTTTGTAAATTCAAGTCATTCTATGAGAAAATGTGACAAAAATTGTCTTGTGCCCCCTCCAGAATTTTTTTTCTGGATCCGCCGCTAGTTGAAGTGTGAAGGTCCAGGGGTCAGGTCTCCCGCGCATCTGTCCATTTACAGTTTGGATGTTGGGTGATTTTCTCCAGATGTAATGTGAATATGGGTTATATAAATTAACCAGATTTTTGAACATAGAATTGAGGACAAATCACCGTTGTATCCCCAATTCTGGAACAAAAATTGGGGATATTTTATAAATTTTATATAAATTCAAAACATTATATAATATTTATAAAATGAAGGAAATATGGTTGATTTTTATAAAATTAGGGAACAAATAATTATTATAATTACTGTTCAACCCCAATTTTATGGCTTATTAATTGTTTTATATATTGGAACAAACGCTAGAAGCCTTCTTCCGCTCAGAGCACCGACGCCCTAAGGATTAACTCCTGTGTTTTTGCCTTACAAAAAACGCAAAACAACAAAACTTTCTGAAATTAAATTGGATTAAAATAGTAGAAAAAATACCTTTTCATTAGTATTTCCATAAAAATAAAAAATATCAGTATAATTTATAGTTAAGGAATTTTTTTTATAATACATTAGCTGCTGTTGTTAAAAATAATAATAATAATAAAATTAAATACATAAATAAATGTTTTAATTCACTGATAATACTGAATAATTATAAATTGAAAAAAAAATAATAATAGTTTCATTTTAAAATTATAACTATGAATAATTAATTTAATAGCAGTTATTTGAACAACATGTTTGTCATGTTTCTGTTCAAATAAAATAATAGTAAAAATTACGCCAAAATCATGTTTTGCTACAACATTGTAAAATGCTGTTACAAATTAAATAAAATTTAATGCTCTTATCTCCTTAAAAATGAATAAAAGTAACCATTTTTTGCTGATTATAGTACTTTATCTTTCTAAAAATTAATTGATTAATTCATTGCAGATATACAAGTATAAACTATTTTGCAATAGAATAACACTAATTTGTTTTGTTATTTTTCCACGCGATCTAATTTAAAGTGAATAATTTAAAAGCTAAAATCTCTCGGACTTTCTTTTCTAATTACCCCGTGTTCGCGTACACATCATGTAGCACAGGCGCAGTGGGGAGGGGGTGAGGGGGGACGAGTGCATTCCTAGGGGCTTTCCACCCCTTGTAGGAACCACAGTATTACGCAGGAAGACGAAATGGACCTTTCCCTTTCTTTGGGTCCCTATTCACCACGGTCAATCGAAGAGCGGAAGTTGTTTTTTTTTTTTTTTCGTTTGCCTGTCCACATTTCCATTCCAAGGCTGTAACAGAAATCATCTCGCAACGTAAACTTTTCAGTAACGTAGATTTTGAGTTTTCTCAGAGCAATGAAGGGAGTTTGGTGCATTTTTCTCTGGATAAATTGCGATTTTTTTTTCCCTAGACTAAATGGCACTGACTGCAGCTAGACAAAAATTTTATAATAGTCTGAATGTGGTTAGTGCTTTTTAGTTTTAAATAGGCTAAGTTCTTACGTCAGTTAGATCGGACTTTGCTGTAGTTTTCTCTGGATATACTGTGATTTTTTTCTAAAGACTAACTGGTGTTAACCTCAACTAGACAAAAATTTTAAAGTTGTCTAAATGTGGTTAGTGCTTTTTGGTTTTCATTTTGCTAAGTTCTCACGACAGTTAAAAAGGGGTAAGTTGATTTTTAAGTATATATTAAGAATTTGTATTTTTTCTTAGCTAGATTTTTTTTATGTTATCTCAGGGACTACTAAAATAAGATGTAGTTCAAAATTGCTAATTATTTCTAAATAATGTGAAAATGAAATTTATAATTCAAATAAGCAAACTTAGAAACTATTAATAAACAAGCAGGACGGTATTTTTAATAAATAACTTACATACTGCATTGAAAAATGTGTCTATTTACTTGAGTACTTAATTTCATATTACTCAAAACAACAGAAAAAAAAAATTTTATTCTGTTATAGAATGTTCCTTTCTTTTACTAAAGGATAATCCTATGAAAATTCAGTAATATATAAAATATTTACTTAAAGTAAGTATCTTCTAATAATAAACATGGTTTTATCAATACTTATTAGTTTCATATATAGTTTAGCACTAATCAACCTATTAAAAATAATAATTATTATTATATAAATTACTTTACATCACTGGGGCTAATTTTGCCAAAAATACTTAGTTTTGCCAAAAATACTTAGTTATTAAGTATAAACAAAATAATTTGTTTGTATATGAAAATGTTTAATTATTTTAAAGAGAAAAGGTTTTTATGAAATTAACCGTTTATTTGTAGAATCAGCCAATGTTTTAATTTCTTTAAACGTATGTTGTTTACATTCTTTTTTAAAATAATATATAAAATCAAAAGTCAACTTTATTTTGTATTATGACATAACTTAACAAAAAAATAAATTAAAATTTTTTTAAAAAAGCATGTTGTATAACTTTAATATTTTTTTTTCTATCTTTTTTTAGCATTGCATGAATGTTTATTTATAATCTTTGGTTCTAGAAAATTATAAATTTTCTTAGATTCTAAAAAATTTTTGGAAGAGAAAAAGGAACATTGTCTAGTTGAGCCTAATATTTTGTTTAAAAAAATGTATATGGTCTGATAAACATATAATAGCACGATTAAAAAAAGTAAACCATTGGTTGATGCATAAAAAATAATACGGTTAATTTTAAAAAGAGCTTTCCTTCTTAAATTCATCAAATATTTTCTTAAAAACAAAATAATTTGCTAATTAGGTATTTTTAATAGATTTAGTCCTAGTGGTGTAAAGTCATTTATCTAATTATAATTATTATTACTTTAATTTGTTGTTTAATACTTTAGAGAACTAACTACGGAGCTAATTAGGGTATTTTGGGAATCAATAAGGTGCTGGCCGGTTTTCGATATTTTGTCGTTGCCGATACCACACCAAAAACGTAATGGTTTTGGTTCAAAACTGGCACAGGGCTGGGCCGACGGCCATATCGTTTTTGCCGACACCGAACCAGAACCACCCCATCCTTTCGGCCCGACACACGCCCAGGCGGACGCAATTTTGTCGTTTTTGGTACCGCGTGAGCGATGTCGCCCCGGCACATTCTGCGCCGGCATGCCAGTGTCGGCCCAAAACTTATCCGATAGGGCTGTGTTTGCTGGGTATAATTGGTCAGCAATGTATTAATACAGAATGTCATGTAAAGATCATACGTTTATTAATGATTTTTTTTCTGAGATAAATTGGCTATGAAATATAATTTTCGACCAGTACCTCATTCAAAAGAATTATCGTCGAAGTAAAAATATTAAAGAAAAAAGGCAATATTAATAGTGTTAATAAAAATTAAGGAGTTTCATTTGAAGTCGTAAAAAAATGTTAAAAAGGGCTCCAGTTGTGGGTTATTCCTTATGAAACCCCTCCTCTTACTTGCTTGAAATGGTTTTAGAGTGAAAATAGATTCTCGTTTCTGCTACCTTCCATAAGGCTCGAAGGGTTAATTATTTACCAATGAAGTACCTTTCGATTGCTCTTAGTATATCATAGGTAGAATAGATAGGTTTCTCTAAGAAGTAAAGACGGAACTTAAACACAGAACTTTATCAAGCACTAGGAATTTTATAACGAGGCGGTGGTCATGCTAATTTCTCTACGGAGAATTTAAAGGCATATGCTAGAAATCAACACAGCTGGCCACAGAAAAGGAGCTTTGTAATTGCATATTTTAGTACTCAAAGGACACATGTTAAATATGACACACATGCTAACGAAAACGCCTCTTACTTGCTTGAAAAGGTTTTAGATTCAAAATAGTTTCTCAAAAGAGAATCTATTTTCACTCTAAAACCATTACATTAAGATTGAAGGGTTTAATATTTACCGATTAACCTTTATTTACCAATGAAATGCATTTCTCTTCCTCTTAATTTGGAATAGATAGGTTTATCGAACTAACAAGAACAGATGAAAGGTTGAATCCCCCATCACCTTGCATTCACCCCCGAAAACTCCGTATTAAGTGCAGTAACCAATTTTGTACCAGAGCATAACCGATTCACCAGTTGGTAACCACAGTGAAAAGTATAATTTTTCTAAACTCGAAGCGGACAGCTCAAATGAGAAATTCATTGAAAACAATTCAAAAGGAAACAATTTCAAACCAATTCGGAACAATTATTACTCCAGAGAGGTTCAAGAGTCCCTTCATTAATTTTAATCAACCGCAACATAGTGAGTTACAAAGTTCGTTTTTAGTTTCAATATATTGAGTTTAAATGTATCTTCATTTTGTGTTAATGTAACTGCATTTTGCTTTCGTTTTTAAAATTCTGTAGGGTTAAAATTACGTCATAAATTGTACAAATCTGGTTTTTATATTCTGAATACTTTCCTCTCAATAATTCTTAACATTTAAAGAATAACGCTATATCCTTTTTTTACAACTAATATTTTATAAACACGATTGTATTATATAAAGAGTTAATAAAAAGTATTGTTCACGTATACTCATGTCCAAAATAACGTAGCATGCAACCCTCTGCTTAAAAACTAATAAAATCTAACTATTTTGCCAAGACAAATAACGACGCTTATCATTTAAAAACTAATCACACTAAGTGCTGTAAAAATATATTAAACTATTTTTCACAAAATTTTAATTAATTTTTTACTGTAACAGTTGTGGCCATGTTCGAAATAATAATTTGAAATAACAAAGTTGATTGGTTCATTCCCAAAATTTAATTAATCTTCGGAGAAACACTTCAATTTCAGGTAAAATTAAAGTCTCTAGATAAAAATGAATAAATTAATACATCGGCTGAAAAAAGTATAATATCTTGTTACATTATGAGACATGTCATTGTAATTTCCTTAAAAAAATCTTGATTTGTAAAAACTTGTATTTAACATGATTCAAAGTCTTTCACTGATATTTCAATTAAAGCTTGAACAATATAACACTGTTTATATTAATACTGATTATTATAATTCTTAAGATATATGTATTTCTTACAACTCTTTTTTACTTTAATATGTGAAATTTAATATTTTATGAAGCAAAACTCTAAGTTAACACTGTTAAGAAAGGATGTTGCAGCAAGTGCTCCATAAAAACAATTAATAAGACGTTGCATAAATTCTAATCTCTTGACACAGACATGCTTTTCTTCAGTCTTTGTTTTCTTATATGAACTTGATTTTAAAACAAGTTTATTCGTTGGGGGAATTTGCTTTGTATTTTTCGTTTTCGACAAATGCACATATATTGTTCAAATAATGCAATTATATGTATTTATTTGCCAGTCATTTTTTTAATGTAACTATTTTTATTAATAAACCTAAGACTTGTGCAAGTGCAGTACTCGTCATAGAAGGTCAGCTTTTACCGCTGCATTTTTTAATGATGAGAGTAACTGACTAAACTTGGTGTTAATACTGTATTGGACTCCCTAACAACTAAATATATATTTACGCACGCCACTGGCATTGACAACTTTGAAACCACTAACAGCAACCTGGAAACTTCCCTGATCGTAAATATTCACTATTATCTAGAATGTAAAAATATTATCATCAGAGAAAAGAGAAAAGGTATTTACCGAATTCGCTCCTTTGTTCAGTTAACAGACCAATCCAGCAGGCAGACTCACAGATTTAACTAGCACAATGAACATGAAATGCACAGTGGTCCTTTATAAGTCTGAATTTGTATTATCATTTCAGCATCAGCCTGAATCCATACGAAACAAGCTTTCGCGGCCCTTATTTTAGTTTGTTTACCTGAATTAAAATGCATAAGACATAATTCAACGACTGAATTTTCTGAATGGGAAAACACCACCAAAATCACGAAAAGGAAACTAAGTAGGGGTAACACGCATTTTTCACAGTGGAGGGGGCATTTCAGCTACACGGGCACAAAACATTGTAAATTATAAGTATCAAAAGCATGCATAAAAATATTCAATAACTGTTACTATTTGATAAATTTGAAACGTCAGTTTAGAAATTCCAATTCTCGACTGATATTGCTACTATAATTTGGCACTGTATTTCTCATACACCACTTGCTAAGGCTGATAATACTGACGTCGGATTGTTGCATTACCAAAATCCATTTCCTCTTGATGATTACTGCAGTTTTCCGGTACAGAACAGACACTGCCCCAATCACGCTGAACCAGCATAGCCAGTTTCGGCCAGCACGTATCCGACAGGTCTGTGTTTGCTGGGTATTGCATAAGCTGTTTCATACAGAAATTTATTTTTGTCATAATTACATATATTTTTATACCATCATTTTTCCCTAGAGGAAAAGAAAATTGTAAAGTAATAAAATGCCAATTGAATATTTGTTTAAATATAATTTTTTTTGTAATCGTTTTTAAAAAAAATTATATGATATTTGAACTTCATTTTTAATAACTTTTAATCATTTGAAATTAAATAATATACATTTTGGAAATTTAAAACATAGCCATTCTTCAACATATTTACTGATTTACATTATTTAAAAATATTATCGTCGAAGAGATATTAAAACTAGTATAAATGAACTCAATTCAGTATTTTGGGCACTGATAATTTCGATATTTCCATACCAGGAAAGTTTTCTAGTTCGAAAACTGAATTTCAATCGCTAAAATTAAATAACTGTAGTTAAACTGGGAAAGCAAAATTAAATTTTCCCTCCCTGAAAAGCTATTTTAAGTTTAATCTAGCTATTCTAATGTTTTACGGTTAATTGAACTACTATTTCTTTTCTAAATGCACTGTTGTTGGATGAGAACCAAAACTATTTTAAATCTAAATCACTAAAATTATTAAAATACAGATATTTTAGATTTTAACACATTTCATGTAAGTGTTAGTTATTGTCAAGAGTTTTAATTTGTAACCCTTTAATTTCCAGAAACTCCTGTGATATTCATCCACTAGAAAATGTGCATAAGGGAAAATATAAAATACATACCTGCGATATATACATACATATATACATACATATATATATATATATATATATATATATATATATATATATATAATTAATAAGTGAAACACAAAGTATATACTGCAAATATGACATACTCCGCATGCAAAAATATATAACAGCAGATGCAAGAATTACAAACACCCCAATTGGAAAGAAAGAAGTAAAAACATATGCTGAGCCAAAGTACAATTAAACTATTTGATAATAGGATGGAACGGATATTATAACCACTGATAACCATCGTCAGGAGCCATAACCAGTTGGTTATAATTAAAGATAAACCAATTTGTAGGATTTTGTTATCTCTCTCCTTCTCTCTCTCTCTGTATATATATATATAAGTTTAAAAAGATAATCTTGCAAATACATATAAGATAAACACAAGGAGCCGAACTCAGAGAGAAATTTGAAAAATTGTTTGAATTTCTATCCTTTAAGAGCACCATGACTGAATTGTAACCGTAAAGTGACAGTGCGGGATCTGGATAGAAGGAGTTGGTGCCGTATGGTGAGAATGTCCGGAACCTGTTCCAAAAATTCTCTGAATCTGTCGGCATACGTACTTAACATTTCCCGTTTTGGAGCTCATTACACTAGCAATGACGCTACGCTTGCCTAGCCACGAATACATTAAAAAGTTAGGCACTTTAAAAAGTTAAGCAGTTCGAATACTAATTTATTGTTACTTTAAGTTCGAATTTCGGCTTGATAATTCACATTCCGTAAATTAGCAGTGCGAATTTAAGAAATTCTTCTGTATTTAAAAATAACAAAAGGGGATGTATTTAAAAGAAACACGGGAAACAGATAAAAGTTTAAACACGCATGTGCGAAATCGCTAATAGCTATTGGAGGAAGCGTACGATACTAAAAGAGATAACAACGCTAGTGGTAACGGAATTCTGCTTTAGCGTTACGACATTTGAATCAGTAAAGACATTAGGGATGTAAAGACACAAGTGGAAACGGAGCTTTATACGCCCGGCTTATATCAGCACGTCGAGTCTCTTTTCCACCTACAGCATGCGTATTGCCGATCTCGCGGACTTACGAAATTCTTCTGATGCTGGAGAAAACGTATATGTATTTAGTTACAATTGCTTTCTTCTAACACTGGTAATTTTTTTTTTTCGAGGGTGGTTGGGGATCAAAATATAATCCAAAGAAATTTTTAAAGTATTTTTTTCTTTTCTTTCTGTAATTCACTGCGAGTCATCCGAGCATTCCTCTATTATATGGGTCGAGAATCAGTTGAGAAGGTTTCTTTCCATCTGCATGACTTCTGCTTTCTAGGTTGTGAACAAAAGTTGATACAAGAGCTGCTGCTTCCCAGTCCGTAATAATTTAGTGTCGCAGATTTGTGAAAGCACTGAGATTTTTATTCTAACTTGGTCGTTTTTGAACGCATTTTCCAAAGTGACGCTAGATAGGATTCAGCATTTTCTTAAGTCTTTCGTACTTCTCTTTCGTTATTTTACTCTTTAAAATTAATGGCTAAAGTTGGAGGCATACACTGGATATTGAAACTTTCGCCTATTTCTCCATCTCGAAATTTCTCTTTCCAACCTTTTAACTTTTCTCTCCATAAACTTGTCTTCTTTTCAGTTCCATCGATTGTCACATATCTAGCTTCTCTCCGGTCTGCCAATGACTCCCGTTATGTATAAGGCATGAACTTCTCTGAGCAACACCTGCTCCGGGAAAAGTCAGTAGGTATTTGGAAGTTGCGATATTCAATAGCTGGGTAAGAGAGAGTTTTTTCCACTTTCTTCAGAAACAATTCCCTATGGCAGTCCTTGCGTACGATTTATTTAGCTGCGAAACTTTCTCACGACCTTTACTATTTTTTGATTTCTTTGGATTGACTCAGTGGGGATACTGGCCTTGATCCAAATTTCCTGTATTTTGATCGCCACAACTAAGATTATTTCTAATTCCGGTGGATCCTCCTCTTTATTCAGAATTTTTTCTTTGTAAATACAAAATAGTAATATAGAAGTACGTCTCCTCGGGTTCGTAAAATGGTACAAGATAATTCTTTCGATATTCCGAGCTCTTCTGAGAACGTCGATTTTGTTCAGTATCTTGTAGCAGCGAGTTTCACTTTATTCAGGATAGAATTAGTGGAAGGCAACCACCCCTAGTTTTTTTAGACTAAACTGAAAACACCATCTATATGAAACGTCAAACTAAATGCCTGTTTCATCAAACAATCTCGTGCCTGTTTTAACAGAACACATGTGCATCGCCATCAGATCACTCGGCAGGCGAACCGGCGCTAGTTGTCTAGAGCAGTGGTGCGCAAACCGGGGGTCGCGACCCCCGGAGGGGTCGCGAGAAAATTTTTCGGGGTCGCCAAATTCAGAGATCCAAATTTATGAAAAATCTACAATTATTCATTTCAAAGAACTGAAATAATACAAGAGAAGAATCTGACAATTATTATTTTACGAGCGCGATATTCGCGATCGCTATCACGGGGCTTCAAAACCACGTTATCATGCATAGTGATCTGCAAATTGATCATGCATAATGATCATGCATAGGGATCATGCATAGTGATCTTCAAAATTATTTTCCATTAAAACAAAACATCGATCTCGATTGGATCCAGAGGATGACTTACGACTTGCGATTTCCAATACAGATTCGAACATAGAAGAATTCATGAGCTCTTTGCCAGTACATATTTCACATTGACTTTTTACGATGGAAAGTTTCTTAAAGTATTTTTTAAAACATTTATATCCATATGCATAAATAAAGCTTTGTTTTTTAAAATTATGTGTTGTTAAATTAACTGATTTTTATGATGTTACAACTTTTATAACATTTTTATGGTGGTTTATAAGTTTGGTACGCTATTTTAAAAACGCGCTATTTCAATCGATGACGTCACGACACTCTTAAAAACACCCTGTAAGAGCAACTCCCAGAAAGAATTTCAATGTAACTTCGTTTTCAATTAAACAAAATGTCTATCCAGGGGTCGCAACAAAATTTTATTCAAAATAGGAGGTCGCGACAAAATTTTACACAAATTAGGGGGTTGCAGATGAAATTAGTTTGCGCACCACTGGTCTAGAGCACAGCTTAAGTACTGCGCCCAAGACAAAACGACAGCATAACGTATGCATTGTATCAAATTATTCGTAAAGCCATTCTTTGCGATTTACTGAGCTTCTCTGAACATCTTTTAACATACAAAAAGACCAAATTATTTTTAACAAATGAAGTATACTTTCTACATAATTTTCTGATTAACTTGAAATATAAAATGTATAAATTTGAATATGTGCGTATAAAATGTATAAATTTGAACATTTGAACATGTGCTAAATATTGAACACTTTAATCTCTGCATATTTTTTAATTAGTTACCTTGATACGACATGCCAAAGAATGAGTACGTCGCCCGAAAAATTAGCCTCAGCGGTTGCACAATGAAGAAATGTGCCATTACTTGGCTAGCACTTCATTATTCATGATGTTACTTGACAGCAGACGGTGTCTTGTTTTTACTGGTTGAGTATATCGCTGGCAGGGTTACTTTAAGATAATTAAATGAGTGTTTTAATATTTTTTTGGTCAAAAATACATACACTTGCATTAGTTAGAAACACCCTAGTGTTTTAAATTTAATGAAGGTTGTGATTTTCATATTTTAATGATAATAGTTAATACTTTCGATAGAAATACATTTTAAAGGCATAATATAGATTTCAAAGACGTTCAAAACTTCTTCGTAAATAAGTATATCAATGTAAGCGATAGCATTTGCAGCACTAGTAGCAAATATTTCCTTTTTCCAATGGCCGTATAAGTTACGTCCAACTTGCCGTATAAGTTATGGCCACTAGTAAGGCCGAAAAAACTGGTCACTTTTTTTACGCAGGCACCTTATAGGTGAACTAAAGTTGCCTCCTATGAAATGACATAGCTAGCTCATACCTGGAATGGAGCCTAGACCCAAGATGTTCTAGAATGGTTCTTAAGCACCTGTATTAACATATATTTTATGCACATTTCTGAAAGCAGATAGAATCTGAATTAGCATTAAAATGTAGTGTAACACACAATTTAAAATAATAAAATTTTAATCGATTAAAGAATCCCATATTTAAGTCGCTTTTAGCAATTTTATTTAATTTATTTCTACTATATTTCTTAAAATTTTCAAAGTATATTTTCTTAAATTCTTCTAAAATATCCAGAGTTAAATTAAATGAATTAAAAATAGCCTTACCCCAAATTTACGTATTGGTTTTTCTAAGGAACAGGGGCGGATCCAGAGAAACCATCTGGGGGGGGGGGGGGCTCCGTTTATCATTAGGATGATACATTGATTTCCCAATCCTTTTTCTCCCAGTGTATAATTAGACATGGTATATCACAAATGAATAAGTATTTTGTCTGCTGCAAACTCGGAAGGGGAAGGGGTGCAGAGCTATCGTGCGCCCTATACCGATCAAGTTAAGGCCGATGCTCATAAGCCACGTCTTTTATGCGCTTCAATGGTCGACGGGAATGATACGGGAAAAAAAAATTCCGTTGCTCTCTCCATTGTGTGGGGCAGGGGCGTAGCCAAGGGGGGGTTAGGGGGGTCATAACCCCCCCATGAGAATTTTTTTGCCATACAAAATGTATATACTTCACTACATTATCACACACACGTATACATATATATGAGTTGTAGTAGTCGTAACCCCCCCCCATGAAAAATTTCTGGCTACGCCCCTGGTGTGGGGGGACAGGGTTTTCAGTTTAGCACATTAATCTTTTGTTGGTAGATACCGACTGGCCATTAAAAGTCGTAAATTTCGCCTTAATCCCTGCAGTGACGACAAGACGTGGCTAATCAACAAAGAGACCTTTATTCATGTTGTTGTTAGCGGGCCCTACCCATTAACATTTTAGTGTGTACAGAGTATAATTGCTGAACGCATTATTGAACCCATTTCACAGCCACCGTGCAATATACAGTGTTCACAGCATGCATTTTCGCATTTTAGGATGGCATTAAGTTTTCCAGATTAAGTAATTCCCATCTTTTTCTGTGAGGACTGTAGTAAACCAACCTCAATTGCTATTTACAGCTATTATCAATACCTACTATTTACAATTTGAGCTTTCTTTTTAAAACCAGACCAGCTATACATTGCCAGGTACCCGCTTTGTCTGACATCTTAGAATATGTTTTACTTTTATAATGTGGGTTTGTACCGATACATCTGGGTAATGTGGATAGCTTATGAGAGCAGTTGAAAGAATGGAAGTTGTACAAATTGCGGAGGGTTGGATTGTTCGTCTATGCTTCAGCATCATTTAAGGCCGATGCTGATTGCCGCTGCGTCTAACGTGACTGCAGTATGTAAGAGGGCATTCTCGTCGCGAATTTTACGACCTTTTAATGACAATTCGGGGTTTACCGATCAAAGATTTCTGCACTAAACCGCAAACTCCGTCCCCTATAAAATGGAGAGAGCAACAGAGGATTTTTTTTTCCCGTATCAGTGTGCCGTCGTCCATTCAAATACGGTGGAACCTGCTAAAGTGACCACCTTGGTAAAGAGATCGTCTGTCTATAGTGACAACTTTAATGCAATTTCGCTTTACAACCATCTCACTTTTCCACCTTTGTAAGGTGACCGTCTTTATAAGGCGACCAGTTTTGTTCTTCCCAAGGGTAGTCCCATTAGACAGGTTCCACTGTACAAATAAAACTGGGAACTGTGCTCCAGCCACTGATTTTTGTAAATAGAGAAATTATGTTTAGTCCACAAGGATTCAATAAGCATTGGTGAAAATATTCTTGGTATATGCATATATATATATATAGTTGGCTTTCTGTTCAACGACTTTCAAGGAACCGTGAAAATATGAAAAATCGTCCTTAAATAGAGATCTTTCATAAACAGAATTTGTAAAAGAATAACATTTCCCATTACACTTTGGAAGGTGCCTGGATCAAAACCAGTTCGCGTCCGCCGACCTAACTGCTCGGAGTTTTTCGTGCTTTCCTCCGAAACTTAGAGTAAATAAGGGTTAGGACCCCTTAGAAAGACCCCCACGGAGTGCACCCCACCCATCGGCTTAGATTCCATGTGCAGATAATTCGCCGTAATCCTACAGCACCAACACCAACTCTTTCCACTTTACATTCTTAGGACTGTGAATATTTTTTTTGATACATTGGCTTGCTTAAAGATCATTATATTGTTTTTTTATCCACAAAAGATTATTTTAGGTTACCTTAAAAGAAGATACTAAAAACAAGAAATACAATAAAAATAGGTTTCAAGAAAATCAAAATGAGTCAGTTGTTTCCTTTTTCGCCTTCCCGTTATTCTTTCTTCCAGATTTTCTCAAATGAGAAATGCGTCAGCTTCCATTTTATGAATTTTTTTAGCTAACCAACCGAAACCTGAAAATTTTGTATTCCAAATTGCCAGAATAACAGCACTGCAGTAATTAGTTGATTTTATTTTATTTTGATAATACGAACAATTATCTACATGAGGGATGCCCTAGTGGGGGGTTTTCTAAGGGGTTTTAATCCGTATTCATGAAAAGTTTCGGAGAAAACTGCGTAAAGACTCCGAACGGTTAGATTGACGGACGCGGCCCGAGTTTGAACCAGGCACTTTTTTTCTCCCAGTTGCGAGCGCTATGCGCTCAGCCACTCGTCGGGCCTCCAGAAATTATGTGTTATGTGATGTTATGTGGCAAGCCTATACTAGAGGCATCTGCATTCTGGGGCGGTTGCCTTGGTCGGAGGATTTTTTTTAGAGGTTCTAACGCGTGTTCACTTTAAATCTGCAGAAAACCATCTGGAAAAACTCCAGATAGTTAGATCGACAGCCGCGCGGTAGGCCCAAACGTGGGACCTTCACACTTCAGCCGCCTATCATGTCGAGTGTCTTATCCACTCGGCCGTGGTGGAGCCCAGAAATTAGAATGTTGGATGCTTTTGCTTCATGCAACCATTTGCATGCAGAAGTGTCTTGGCAAACTCTTCCAATCGGCCACATTGACTTTTCGGCCGTTTGGATTTGGATCCCGAACTCAATTGTTGTGCTGCTTCAAGAATTTTCTTGAAGCAGCAGAAGTTTTGGAGAAAACTGCGTAAGACTCCGAACGGCTGGATTGACGGACGCGACCTGAGTTTGAACAAGGCACATTTCTTCTCCCAGTTGCGAGCGCTGTGCTCTCAGCCACTCGTCGGGCCTCCAGAAATTGGAGTTATGTGTTATGTGATGTTATGTGGCAAGCCTATACTAGAGGAATCTGCATTCTGGGGCGGTTGCCTTGGTCGGAGGATTTTTTTCAGAGGTTCTAACGCGTGTTCACTTTAAATCTGCAGAAAGCCATCTGGAAAAACTCCAGATAGTTAGATCGACAGCCGCGCGGTAGGCCCAAACGTGGGACCTTCACACTTCAGCCGCCTATCATGTCGAGTGTCTTATCCACTCGGCCGTGGTGGAGCCCAGAAATTAGAATGTTGGATGCTTTTGCTTCATGCAACCATTTGCATGCAGAAGTGTCTTGGCAAAGTCTTCCAATCGGCCACATTGACTTTTCGGCCGTTTGGATTTGGATCCCGAACTCAATTGTTGTGCTGCTTCAAGAGTTTTCTTGAAGCAGCAGAAGTTTCGGAGAAAACTGCGTAAGACTCCGAACGGCTCGATTGACGGACGCGACCTGAGTTTGAACAAGGCACATTTCTTCTCCCAGTTGCGAGCGCTGTGCTCTCAGCCACTCGTCGGGCCTCCAGAAATTGGAGTTATGCGTTATGTGATGTTATGTGGCAAGCCTATACTAGAGGAATCTGCATTCTGGGGCGGTTGCCTTGGTCGGAGGATTTTTTCAGAGGTTCTAACGCGTATTCACGTTAAATCTGGAGAAAACCATCTGGAAAAACTCCAATTTTGATTTTGAAGCCAACTTGGACTGCCAACTTGGTCGGCAGAGTCGACCTTGAAGCCTTTTCCGGCAGTTGTGGAGTTTATTGAAGATTAAATAAAAATATTTTAAAGAAGACAATTTTCGGGAACAACGCGACTGGGCTTATCCCCCGCAGGAGCGCCAGTATATAATGGTCCCTTGCATACAATGTGGACTGTCTCAGTTGGTTGTTTACATGTGACAGACTTGTGTAGGCAGAAGTGTTTGGACAGTTCTACTAAGGTTGCAAATGTGTGTTTTATCTTTGTTTTCAGTGGTTTGGATTTGAGGACTTTCCTGACCCAGGCCTGTGCAATGTTGGGGGTCTTTTTAGGTGATTGGACGATGTTAGCGGGCAGTCTAGATGTAGTGCCAGAGGGAGCCCTCAATTCCGCAATCGCAAATCCCACAAACCCCTGTATAAACACTTCTAATTTTTAAAATTTCAGTTCATGTGAAAATTTACAATTTTTTTAACTTCCCTAATCCATAGTGCATTTCTAGCTCTGGGTTGGGGGGTGGATCCGCCACTGCTAAGGAACTTACTTTAATGTGAGAATAATTATGGTTTCACATTAAATATCTACCTAACATTTTGTGGGAATAACAGTTATTATTCGACCATTACGAAGAAGGCGGCTGGCGGGAAATCTTGGCGGACGAGTTTATTTTCTCCTAGGAAGGAAGAGAGAAAACGCGGGAAGCGTTGTAGGGTTAAAAGAAAATCTTTTGGCGGGAGACTGGATAGTTTTCGATCATTGCGATTTTTCTTATCTGCTTGCTAGTTTGTTTTTCTTTGCTCGCTTATTACTACTTTTCTTAAATATAAAAACAACTGTTCTTTTCAGAAGAAATTAATGTCTTCTAAAGGAAGAACTGTTCGTTCTAAAGAACGAAACATCGTAAATAAAGTACGGATGTTTTTTGAAAATGAAGCTCAGTCTAGAGCTCTAAGCATTTCCATCCAGAAGTCGCAAGAACGGACTGCTGCTGCAACGGGCCTTTCAATGAGGACTATTCAACGAATAAAGAGGGAATATGTTTCGTCTTCCGATGAAAAGCTATCGACTCCTGGAAAAAAGCGTATGCGCCCAGCAGAAAGGAATGCAGTCTTGGATAGTTTTGATTTGTGTGTCGTTCGAAACACAATTAATCAGATGTACACCGAAAAAAAAATACCTACGATTTCATTGTTGTTGCCGATGTTGAAAGAAAAAATTAATTTTTCTTGGAAAAGGGAAACACTGAGAAAAATTCTCCATGAAATTGGATTTCGTTGGAAAAAATGCCAAAACAAAAGAAAATTGTTGATCGAACGACCCGATATAATTTCGTGGCGATGTCAGTATTTGAGAGAAATAAAAAAATATCGTGAAAGTCAAAAGAATATTATTTACGTTGATGAAACTTGGATTGATAATAATCTCTCATTTTCCAAAGTGGAGCTCTAGTTAAAGATAGGGCTGGAAATCGTCTGATTGTTGTCCATGCGGGATCAAGAGAAGGATTTGTGCCTAATGCTGAATTGGTTTTTAAAGCAGGTTGTGCCACGGGTGATTACCACGGGCAAATGAACTATGAAAACTTTGAAAAATGGATTCAGGAAAAACTTTTGCCGAACATTGCCCCTAACTCTGTAGTAGTTATGGACAATGCGTCATACCATACAAAGATAGTGGATTCTGTGCCATCAAAATATGCTACAAAAGCTAAAATGTGTGAATACCTAAATGCACATAAAATTCAGTATGATAGTTCAATGAGAAAGCCTGAACTGTTTGAACTAATTAAAAATAATATTCTGCCAGCGAAAAAATATCGCATTGATGAATTGTTGAAACAGAATGGTCACTTCGTGCTAAGACTACCTCCGTACCACTGTGACTTAAACCCAATTGAGCTAGCTTGGGCAGCGGTAAAGCGCTACGTGCGTTAAAGGAATGCCGAGGCCGACCTGAGTTTGAAAACTCTTAATGAACTGACATCGAACGCTATTAAGAGTGTTTCAGGCGATGCATGGAAAAAATACTGCAGCCATGTCGAAAAAATTGAAATGAAATACTGGAAGACTGATGGAGTCATGGAGACAGTTATTGACACTTTAAACTTTGATGTTGGTCCTGAATCTGAAACTGACACAGCTTCCGAAAGTGTATCCATAGACTGGGAATCTGATACTTCAAACGAATACCCCCCCAACGAATGACACCCCATCTTCTGATGAGACTGTAAATTATGAAAAGAATCTCCTGGGAGGTCAAGAGTAGCTCTAAACGAAATTTTACCTAACGTGAGCTGCCCTCTCTTATCAAAACTTGATTTTTTAGTACTCCTCCCTTTGACAAATAATCCAAGTGTGCTTTGCTTTGATAATAGCAACAAATTTGAAATTTCTTATAAATGATATTCTTCACTCTCAAAACTCTTAAGAACTGTTGAATATAAAAAAATAAATAGTAAAAGCTACGTTTTGTTACTGTTCTCCAGCTGTATATATTTTCTGTACATATCATTTATGAAATTAAATTTATAATGTATTTGAAATATCTGGTTACTGTTACAGGTTTATCGATTATTTCAGTGTATAATACAACTTGCAGAGAAAGAAAGTTTAAAATTTTTGAAGTGCTTCAAATAATTAGTGTTTTTGTATTTATGTACCAAAAACACGTGAATTTTTTTGTTTTTGTTTTTCGAAATACATCGGCTAAGCACTGAATGAATTTACATGATTTTTTTAAAGGGGAAGAAGAGAAAAGAAAGCTTTTGGAAAGATAAGTTTTCCGTCAGTGTCAAAACCCTGAGCGGTACTAGAGGTAAAAAAAAATCTTGCATATAAAAATTTAATTTTGGGGTATTTCATAACACTATACAGCCTGCTAATATTAGTGTAATAGAGTTAAAAAATTATGGGATCATCCCATAATTTTGGATGTGTAATGTACCGTAATGGGATGTGTATTACAAAAATATTACTCTTCTTCTATTTGGTGGTTTAAAAATAATTACTAAATAAAAATAAAACTGACTTTAAAAAAAGACAAAACTTTATGGTTTAAGTAATTCTAATAATGATGAAATATGAATGAAAAAGTGATGTATGAGAAAATGCGGCAGTAAATGTTTTTTGCCCCTCAAGAATTTATTTCTGGATCCGCCACTGTTCGGTGGTGTTGCTAGAATTTCTCTGACGGGGGGCGTAAGCACAAATGTACAAGTACATATGCTGAGTGACGTATCTAAGGGGGATTAATCCCCCCCCCTTTCCTACTTGACATAAAGTATGATATGGAAATTGAAAATATTTTAGTTTACTATTGATTCGTTCACAACAAATCATGAACAATAATACTAAATCTCTGATAGCAAAATATCCGAAAATACATAAATGGCAGAATAAAAAAAAGGGTAAAAAAAGCGCGCTGTCCAGCCAAATAATGTAACCCTAATTAAAACCCATCTCTCCTCCTTATTTCTGACCGTCCCGATCATCGCTATACTATACAAATAAACTTTCCCAGTACCACGTGATGCGTACGTCACACCCGCCATCTCCTGACGGTCGGATAATAACTTAAATGAGCTCGTCTATTGATTAATAGTTTATATGTTGTACTTTTCAAATAAAAAATATTTACAATAAATCCATGACCACAGATTCCAGTTATAATACATCATAAAATGTTAATGCCTGCAATTAGTTAAACGTATAATATAATAAATATATATAATTCAAATCAATTACTATAGCAAATTTGCAAGTCACGGATGAAAGTTTTTGATTGTTTGCTGTTATCAAAAGACTGCACGAGGGGCATATACCTACGGGGGGTGTTGCCTTGGTCAGAGGACTTTCAAGGTGTTCTAACGCGTATTCACGTAACATCTGGAGTAAACCAACCTAAACTCCATGCCGTTAGATCGTCAGCCATGTGGACCAGCCCTTAACCCCGACCTTCATATTTCAACCGCCTACCATGTTCAGTGTCTTGTTCACTAGGCCATGATGGGGCCAGCGATGAAAATGTCAAGACAAGCTTGCCATGTTTGGCACGACGGAAAAATTTCTGAGTCGTCAACAAAATTACAGACGACTCAGAAATCGTCGACGTCAAATTTCGACAGTCGTCAACAAATTTTCATGTTTTTTTTTCTTCTTCATAACACATACATAATGCGCTTTTACTCGAAAAATGTGAATTTTAGTTAGTCTTAAATTTGGCACTTTCATATTATCCTATTGGGCATCCTTATCAGTAAATCATTGTAAATCAAAATACCCAAATGGAGCTTTGAAAGGCTGCGCAATTATTTTTATTTCGTTCTAAATATTAAATGGCCCCAAACAATGTACTTCCCAGATAGCACAGCAAATTTGCATCAAACTTGCAGCAATCTTGATTTATCTAGTCAATAAGCTTCAATTAAGCTTGAAAATTCCAGTCGTGTAAGCTTGATGCAAGCGTTCTAGTTTACACTTGCCCAGCTTGCATTACGCTTGACATTTCAAGCTTGAATAAAGCTTGACATTTCAAGCTTAAAATTTTTCCCAAAAAAATTTTTTTAAATACACGGGGCGCCCGCTGGCTAACGTGCCCCACATAATTTATTTTTCCGCGCATTTTCCCTCTCTACGCGGAAATTTCAATTGAATTTAATCTGTTTCCATCGAGTGTTCGTCGCTGGGATAGAACCCGGGCCTTTGGCTTAGCAGCCGAGCACGCTATCCATTCCGCCACCGCAGCCTTGTGCAGCTATGACTAAAGTGACTTACCACACTGCTTTCTCGCCAAATTGATAAGTGGGCGATGTGTTATTTGTTTCTTTTATTTTTCCATGGGATGCATCAAAATTAAAATAATGCATAAAAATAAATTAAATTAAAATCAAAATTAAAATGAAAAAACACTTTTAAAACTTTCAGTACCGCAACACTCATGAAGCAATACTGCTGATCAAAATCAAGACAAACGACTGATTTTGAAATAAACTTCGTAGTATAATTGTATTTTATTTTGAAGAATTTCCATATTTGGAAATATAGAATGGGTTTACTAAACACAAATTTTGTGCTAAGTAATCACTTAACACAAATTTTGTGTTAAGTAATCTGAAATGAAAGAAACATATAGTTAAACGTTACTTCGAAATGCTATATCACAGTTGCTAACATGTATGGAATACAAAAACTTTAGTCATTTTTGTAAATATTTCTTAAAATAACAAATAATTGAAAAATTTTGCTATTTTTTAACGCTAAAAATTCTCTTTACAAATGTGGTTAGTTATTTTCCTACATATTGGTATCGATATAGAGCATTTCGAAGAATTAAAAATAAGTTTAAATTAATTTATACAAATGTAAATTTGAATTATTTTCATTGTTCATACTTTATAATTAAAAAAATTATTTAACTTCTGATTTATTTTTTATCTTTTGTAATTTTATTTTAAAACTACAAAAGTGTAAGATGTAAGATTTTTGGGCCCTAAAATCTGTAGGCCGTGGGCAGTTGCCCCGTTTGCCTTGCCGGTAATATATATGGCACTGGTAATAAAAATAAAACACATCTTTTACGAACTTTCAGCAAATTTAAAGGACGCTAGACAATTAATGTCCATTCTCTTTCACAGATGGCGCCATCAACGCTCTCCTTTAAAAAAGGAAAAATCACGCGAGTATCAATTTTCAAGCTTAAATTACCTGTATTTAAGCTTGACAATTCAACTTGACTCCTGCAAGCTTGCTGACAGCTTAGAATGAGTTGAACTGTCAAGCTTGCATTACTGCGTCAAATTCAAAGAAATGTCAAACTTGATTTAAGCTTATGTGCAGTTTGGGTTCAGACTGTAATAGGGAGATTTCTGTATATATTTTTGTTTCTGTTGTACAAAAAACATTAGGGACTTAATATTAGATATTTTTGATTAAATATTTTTATTTACCTATTTTTATTGGACTGTATTTCATTTTTCAATTTATTTATAACGTAGATTATTCTTATCATTTCTAAAAATCTCAATGACAAAAATAAGTTACAAAATATATTTTTTGTTAAGTTTTAGGACTATGGAAATAACTTCTATTTATCTGACTTCTGAGAAGCATTTTGGAAATATTCTACAGTTCTAATTGTGGCTGACGGGAAAGACAGGCTGCAGTGCTGACACTTGGTCATACCCCTTTTGCCCTCAAACAGTCACGCCACCCTGGGAGGCGTGGCCATCTTACTGTGGGTATCTCGGACCAAGATAGCCACACCTCCTAAGTCATATGACTCTGCAAGTGGTGTGGCCAAACATCAGCACCTCTGTCTTTCCCGTCAGCCACGGTTCTAATAAGTGCGATTCTCTTAAGTATTTTCAAGTATTTTATTGTGTCAGTAATGAGTGTGTGTGTGTGTGAATAAGGCAAACCTGCGCGAGGGGTATCTGCCTAAGATGAGGGATGCCTTGGGTAGGAGGACTTTCTAAGGGGCTCTAACGCGTATTCACGTTACATCTGGAGAAAACCTACCAAAACTCCAGACGGTTAGATCGACGACCGCGCGATGGGACCCGAACCCGGGACCATCACACTTCGGCCGTCTACCATTTTCAGTGATATAACCACTGTGCCATGGTGAGGCTTGTCAGTAATGAGAATAATTGATGTAAATGTGGTGACATAGACTATCTTTCTATTTTACATTAAGAACTTTTAAGAAAAAAAATGTTTTTTATCGGTAGCGTCTATGAACTATTATTGAAGTAATTGTCTGTATATTTTATCCTCGAACTTTAGATAAAGTATAGAAAAACAATATAAAAGTATGATGAATTATGGTTCGTGACTTATTTAATTTAACGCGAAAGAAATATCTCCATCTTGTGTAAACACTGTGACATTTTGTATCGAATATCAATATCACGATAAATCGCAAATACAAATGCGTGTTTGAAGAAATGTTTATTATACTCATTTTTTTTCCTCTGCTGAAGAAAGTAACAGTTACTCAACCCAATACGATTCAAAGAGTAATTTTGAAAGGAACGAAAAAGAACCTATCGATTTAGATTCAGATTCTGTTCTATAGAAATTGTGTCCTTTTACAAAACACTTCCATGTCTTGTGTGATGATTAAAAGCTTTGGATCAAAATACGAAATCTGCGTAATGATTTTTCTGGCAATTACGTATGTCATTTGCATGCATAGAGTATTAGTGAATATTTTTTGTGTGCGTAGAATGGTTATTACTAAGAAGTGTTTTTTTTCTTTTTTTTAGATCTTTATGGAGATAATTGTAATAAGGTAGTAAGGATGCCTTTGCTTTTGTATTGCAACACGCTCTTTGTGGCGCTGCATATGAAGATAAAGAGAAAAAGGCAGTTGAAAGAGCTGTCATATTTTAGTTCCAAAATTGACCAGTTGTACAATAAAATAATAATGTGAACTGTTATCAATGATTTATTACTATTATTCAGTCATTTATGACTTTTTCCAATATTTTGCACAGGCTAAATTACTACTAATACATTCACGTTGCAGTTCGAGTGGTGATTTTTTAAAATTATTTTACCATTATATCATAGGACTTTTCCACCTATGGAATACATCTGAGTAAAAATGCTAGAGTGTTGGGAAGACGAGGTACAACGAAATAAAATTTGCTATTTTTTTCCTGTTCACAAACTTGAATGCACAAAAATTAAATTATTGGACACTTTCAACATACACTTTTTCCTATCTAAATGAATTTTTATGAGCTTTTAAATAGTATCTTCATATTTAAAAAAATTACAAAATGTAAATGCCTGCCAGTGCTTCATTTTAGCCCATATAGCGGGGCGCAATAAAACACATAATAACACTTCAGAAACGCTCAGTCAAAACAAGTCAAAATTCAAAACAGTACAAGTCAAAATTCCAATTTCAGCATATATGTTTTTTACACATACATTTATAATCAACATTACTGAGACATAAATATGAAATTTAAAAGGAAAAACTCAATTTAATCAAGCGGTTATAGCTTAGGATGAAAAGATAATTAGAGGTTAGAATATAGTTTTTTTATAATAAATTTACGTAATTCAAATTAAAAATTAGCGTTTCTGCTTCCTTTCTGCACCACCTGAAAGAACAGGAGACGGTAGTTTTGGTACAATTTTACTCTTTTCAAAAATGTGTGATTCCGAAGAACGCACAAATTTGAAGCTTGGGCACAGTCGTTTGACGCACAGAACTTAACATTCTGTTTGATTTGTTTATTATTTTTCGAACACGTACATTTCTTTAAGTTTGCTTTCACCCTCCTTGGTTAAAACATAATCATTTAGAATGATACTTCTTCTGTCATACATGTTATGTGAGGATAGCTCATAATCTGTACTGTTTGGATTGCTAGTTGAAAGATAATTTGGATTGTCACCAACTTCAGAGTCTGAAGAGGGTGGAGTACGATTAAAAAGCAATTCCTTGTTAACTTCATGTGCTGATATGGAAAATTCAAGATTCACAATTCGTTTTCTACTTTCTAACTCTTCAACAAGAGTATTTTTTATGGGTACTGTTAGAACAATTCTCTTTATTTTTGCAAATTTTGCTGCTCTTCCTTCCTTTCGTGGCCCAGTTTTCTGGTAAGGAAGGTGTATGGACAGTAGTTGAACAACTTGAAACTGGTGAATCTGATCTATTTATGGAGGCATTCGCTACTTGAAGATCCTGCAGGACTTCACCATGCCCACTGTTTGGCATCGATGTTGCCACTTCCTTTTAGTGAAAGTGTTTGTATGTGCTCTATGGAGATTTCTGTCTAAATATTTAATAGTAACATCTTTATTTTAAGTTAATGCATTCACCCGGAATACAAAAAAAAAAAAAACGGGTGTTTCATAATACCCAGCACTGAGGCTTCAACATCAATACATTTTTACTAATTCCTAATATTTATGTCTTTTTAATTCTGTTTCTGGGAGCATTGCGATCGTAACACAGTGATCACATTTTTTGAAAAACAAATTATTATACATAGGAGAACAAGGAAATTAAACATAATTACATTTTGTAATGAAACTTACATTTAAGGTTGAAAATTCCCAATAATTGCCTTTTTGCTCTGACGATCTCGAAATCACATCAGTAACTGAAATATATATTTGTATAATAGGTGTGTGAGTTACAACTTTCTGTGACTAATCCTACTGGTATTAGATAGCATGTTTCATTGCACCCCGTCATCCCCTAATTGTTTAGATATTAGAAATTATACTATAATATTGTACTTTCAAAACACATTTTCTAATATAAAAAACTGTTGATGTAACATATTTTGCTTCTTGCACATCATGTTTTAAAAATTACTTTGAAAGACTCAGAAAAGTTTTCTATTTTAACTGTTTTAAACAGGATGTCCCGAAAAATGGTGACACATTTTATCCATCAAAAAGAAATGAAAAGCAATAAAATAACTTCATAATAAGGTGGGAGAAAATATGACGTTAGGAAAATAATTTCTCTTGTTAATTTTCAAAAGTGGAAAATTTAAATTGTATTAAATAATGTATAGAAAAATTTCATTATTAAACGTCTCTATCTCTAAGATATCTTTATACTAATATGGTCAAGGGCTATACATGAATTTAAATGTGATAGCTTATTGCTAAAGTACAAAAGGTATTTTCTTTGGTAATTTCTGTACGAATCCTGATACGTAATAATCTGACGCGATACTTTTCCCTCGAGGGCCATTGTAATGTGATTTAAGTCTGTCTATATTTAATTTTATATCTCTGTCCCATAATTTTAATCTATTTTGGAAGGCGAAAAAAAAATATATAAAAATTACTCACACGTGATTTAAACACGTTAACCAGGCTTGCAATCAGATATCTTTTGTGAGCAACCTAATTTTGAAATTATTAAATTGTATTTTAAGCCCACCCTAATAAGAATTTCTAATAAAGGAACCATTATTTATATGGGAAAATTTAATTAATTTCTCTATAGAAATAGTGTTCACTTATTTTATATACAACAGCTTAGAATAACTTTATAATATCCCAACAAAACTACATTTACATTCTATAAGTCTATAAATGATCCCCAGACCTTATTAATAATCCATGTAAATGAAATATACGAGTATAAGTTTTGGAAATCACATTTAAGTAATTATATATTACTGTAGAGTCAGGTGGATTCAGCTACATTAACGTTTGGGATATTTAAATCAGTCGAGACTTCAAATTATTCACTTGGCTGATTTTAATGCAAATTCTTTGTCTGTTGCATTCTAAGTAAATGGAACTGTCCTAAAACTTCAGAATATAGTTTTCAAACGTCAATAGAACTTCAGAACAGTTTTCAAAATGAAGCATTTGTTTTCACGAGTATCGTGGTATTATATGTGTTTGTCAAAAAAATTCTAACATCTGAATATCTAACTATACATGAACACAATCTATAAATATAAATCTATAAAATTATTTTTAAAGGGTAATTTTAGGAAAATATTGCATTATAAGAAATGCTTGAGATTTTATTTTTGAAATTCGCATATCATTTTTATGTGATTTAAAAATCCCACCTGTAGTAAATTTTAATTCTTGTACAATGCTTAAAATTTATAATAGTGTATGAACAGTTACTATAACAAGATTGGGAGCAACAAAATACTGATTGCAATTATTATTCAGTAATTTAATAATCAGTAACTATTACATAATACAGATATTGGTATCTGTTGCGAATTCTGTCAGGCAGAACTTTTCTGAAAATAGTAAAACAACCTTTAATTAAAAAATTATATGTTGCAAGCTTTAAATATTATTTACTGACTTAAAGAAATAATACATTTCACAAACGTTATTTTAAAATAATGGTAATAACTGTTAACACTCAATAACATCACTCAAATGGTATCTTCTGAATCTATGATTTTAAAGTAATTATTAAAATTTTAGAGAAGTACAACCATTGTCTAACATAATACATAATATTATTTTTTAAATCATTACTGAAAACAAGGTATTTCTGTTAAAACACTGGGAGGGGGGGGGGAAAGGCTTCGAATAAAATAAATAAATGATATAGTTAACAAATTCATCCTTTCTTACTATGCCAAAAAAAAAATGTTAGATTTAAATTTCATTAAATCATAATTTGAAATTCTTATTTAATCTTTATTTAATAAACTGCTTCTTATATTTTATACGTTATACAAGATAAACATTTCAGTTTTATATTATTTGTATTATTATTTTATAGGAAAAAAAAAAGTATCAAAATACAAGAAAATGTATAAAAGCAAGTATAAGCGAATAAAAAAAAATATTGGAAAGAAAATTATAGTTCTCTTAATTACTTTGTTGGCTCCTCAATACAAAGACTTAATTGAATTAGTACTTTTCCACATATTACTATTTGTTCATTTTAAAGCACATTTCGCTTAAATTAATCTACTTTTATTTGCCTAGATTTTTTGTTGCTTTGTTTTTAATTGTTTTATGCTGTGGAATGCCGTTTTCATTAACCATGTAAATTGTTCTCAAATTAACAAAGTCATTAAGTTTTTTATTTTATTTTAGGCAGCATTGTTTTTAACACGCTTTTGAATGTCACAAGTTTATTCTTCCTGCAAGCAAATTGCTGCTGCATTTTCTTAATTTTATTTTCGTTTGAAGACATTTTTGTCGTTGTTCACGAACCTAGCAGATTTTTAAAGCAAAGAATACACAATGCACTTTTTCTAGAAATACTTATACATGTTTTACTTGTATTAATAACTATAAGCATTTTTTATTTAAATTCTATAGAATGCTTAATTGTAAGATATTAATCCATACTAATCTTCAATTTGATGAATTTTATTTTATGTAAATTAGCAAATTAGGAATTGTTGAAATGTCTATATACGTTTATAGTAACGATCGAAAATATGTGCTCCTTCTTAAAACCTGTGGCATTTTGTGTAACGTAAATGCCCAAATTTAATAAACGAACAATAAATAGTTCAACAAAATAGAATGGTTGATTAAAAAATACCGTTAATATCTAGCTTTATATAATTCGTAGAAAGACTGAAAATCTGATATTTTGTCTAAAACTGGTACTACGGTCGTTTTCAGAAGTTAAAAACAAGTAACCGGTTTTGAATACGAATCAGACAATATCTGTCTCTATTTTTATTAGGCAATATATATATATATATAAATTATCCAAACACACTAATTTATTTTCTAAAAGAACATAGCAGTTCAAGTAGTATGTTAGTAATGGCTCAGTTGAATTTTTTTATCCAGAAATCGTATCTTTTACTGCTAGAAGGGAGCCGAAATTTCGGAAAAAAGGAGAAAATTTCAATTTTCTGCTTCATTTTCTAAATTTTCACAAAGTTTATAGTATTATGTCTAGAATAAATTTAAAAAAAACTCATATGATATCTAGTAATGAGTTATAAATGTCCATTACTTTTCAAAACTACTTTTATTAGACTGGAATTTATAAAAGACACTAGCTGCGTGCCCGTTCTTCGCACGGTAGGAAACGAAAATGTTCCTTACATGTGTAATTCCACTTAATTCCAGTGATGTGAAATCTAAAATAAAAGCAAAATTATTTGACTTATAATGTAAAGTTTGCGTCATGAGTACTAACGTGGCATCATTGCAATATCATGACTCAAAAAACTACATCAGTGTCATTCGAGATCAGAAAAATGAAAAGCTTAGCGGTTTGCAGAGAACTCCTGACTTTCAAAATGTGTTATTTCTATATCATACTGTTTTGAGGTTCAAGTTGTAGCATTAAATACCTCAGACACTACATGAAATGAACAACTATTTATTTTTAAATAGCTGCGAATTTCATTTTTAAAAAGTTCAAGTAATCTCCTCTGTCGAAATTACTGCGGTATATATCAACGCAAATTAGAATTACTTATCGTTCAGTTGGTTGTAAAACAACCCTTGAAAAAGGATAAACAGAACACTTTTAATTTCATGAAATATTTATTAACGTTGTATAATGGGATTTATTCATATCATCCTTACAAATCTACCAATACTACCTATTACGCATATTAATATTATCTATCTTCGCTTCTCCCTCTTTAATGCTCAATTTAACGAAATAGCTTATATTATTTGGCACAAATGGGACCTTTATATTCTATGGCGATTCTTTAGCAATTCACGCATTACCATAAACATTATTCATTTCCCATAATAGTTGCTATTAAGGAAGCTCTCCATACAAATTTAATTTATGCATAGTTTTGTAGGATTGGCGTATTTAGCACCGCAAAACATTTAATCTCACCGTGGTGAAAAATATTCAAGCGGTGCCAACTTAACTATCAATGTATCCAATATAAAGATATCTTATAAATCCTCCATAGTTCTGTCTACTGAAAACATCAAACTGTGCCATCTCGAGGAGCTATTTAGAATCGCTATAACTGTGACAGGACGTTAGAGTTGCAGAGTTTACAAATTTCACGCATTTTTAAAAATTTATGACGTCACTGTTTAACTACCGTGAAAGATACCCCGGTTGGCATCATGAATTTCTCAGTTTATTTCTAAAGTAAGTTTTAATCAAAATATCGCCTCCTTGTGTTAAAAAAAGAGCAGGGATAAATGAGTTAAATTTGTGGCGTAATTTTTACGTATTTTAAAGCATTTGACGTCATAGATCCTCACTTGCGCATTGAAATTCCGATATCCCATTTAAAAAATCGATTGGTTGGAAAAAGAACATTTTTTTCTAATCCTTTTTGTGGCAACGCAATTAAATTATCACGTGCCATGATCAATTAATGTAATCCCGTAAGCTCTCCTTTATGGAGGAACGTAATACAACGTTAAAATAAAACTATACTCGCAACCTGCATGCATACGCTAGGCAACGCCTGCGCCATAATTAAATGCCAAAAATAAAAATAGTAAATAGAAAAATTTTAATATATCGCGCTTTGAAACGAACTTTGTAACTTTTAAAATGAACATTTTCAGCACCGTGAAGACATTTCAATTTTTAAATAAGCACCGGATTAAAATACCACTTCTAATAATAATAATCGTGAATTAATTAGTTTATTTCTACAGTAAATTTTAATCAAAATATCGTCTCCCTGTGTTGAAAATAGAGCTGGAATAAATGAGTTAAAATTATGGCGTAATTTTTACGTATCTTAAAGCATTTGACGTCATAGATCCTCACTTGCGAATTGAAATTCTGATATCCCATTTCAAAGCTCGATTGGTTGAAAAAACCCTTTTTTGTAATCCTTTCTGTGGCAACAACCGAACATAAGTTCTCGTGCCGCGAAGGCAATGTAATGAATGGCGTAATATCGTGTTGATGCTATTAAATTCTAAACATTAGGCTGCATTAAAATTCGTAAAAAATCATCTAATTTACATAATTTTTTCGTTTTTATTTTAAAAGAGGGAGAAAAGAATGTTTCACGATTTGTCAAAATATCAAAAAGTTATGACGGATAGAATTCAAGATGGCGACAATTTTAAAATTATTTTACGAAAAATTCGCCGAAGTCGATGCTTAGTAAAAAAATTCCTAAAAATCGGTAAATTATGTTACGTATTCAGAACAAACTGTTTTTAAAAGAAAAATTTCTCCTCTATCCGATGATACAAATGCCGTTTTGCTGCGAGCGTAATTTCCGCCGTTATTACGAATTAGGTGAGAAAAAATGCCAAAAATCGCATAAAATATAAAATAAAAAAAATTCTAGGTCGAATTTTGAAAAAATCGCTTCGAGGTGCACAACTTCATGTTTAGATCTTCCCGAGTGCCAAATTTGGTGTTTCTAGGTGTAGCCGTTTGTCCGTAACGCCGCCGACACACAGACCCACAGACCCACACACAGATCCACACACAGACCCACACACAGACATCTTCTTTTATAATAAGTAGAGATTTACCCATTCTTCGTATTCACATGTTTTACTGTTGCAAGTGACAGAATTTAATGCACCACAAATAACAAAAAAATGATAAAATAAATTAACGAAAGATTTTATTAACTAAACGCAAGGATTTTGAATCAAAGCGGGTCAAATAAACTTAAAATGAAGTAGAAATATTTACTCTTGATATAAATTTTATATTGTGACTTGGTTACAAATGAAGCCATCATTGCCTGAGAGGCTTAAAGCAATCTTATATAACCCTTCCTCCGTTCTGTTTCACAAACTTCAGAAGCTATTTTGATAACTGGTTTGGAGCGTCCTTCGACGTACTCCGTGCGGCGTGGAAACTTATAACAATCGAAATCTTTAATGAAATTTTCCATACTCACCCATGTTGCGAGATCGTCAGTAGAAAGAGAAATCGCTAAGGCAGACTTCGTCAATTTGCATTCGTTTAAGTCAGCAAAGTTGATGTAATTTTCAGCATCACAGTTTATGTATGGAATGGCAAACTGTCGAACAGAATTATTCGTGTTCACAGAACTTCTTACTTTGGAAATTACGGCTAGGGTCCTGACGTTCTGTCCTTCATCGGCCCAGCATTCCAATAATGATATGTATGATTTGAGAAATAGAGGTTTCGTGAAATTGCAGGATCTATTATGTTACGTAGATGTTCTGGCAAGTAACGGGAACTCCTGACTATAGTCCATAGTTTCGAGAACTACGGAAATATGATGGATTTATTTTATTTGTGAACTAACTGATGCAGTAAAACTTCACGATGCATTCAGCTACAATGACAAGTTTAGAAGAAGATTTAAATGTTCCAATGTAGAGACTCAAAATTCGAATAGCAATAGTGATCCATCTGTGTCTGGTGGGATATTGGTTTGGAGTTTCGTCGAGAAAGGTGAATGGAACACTCAACTGTCGAAATAGCTTGCATGGATTCAGAGATGTAGATCCAGATGAGGTAGATGTTATATGCTTGTATTGTAGCCCGTACATGCAATATCAGCACAAGGAAAAGGATGGATTAAGTGCAGTGCAATAAAAAAAATAGGTTAATGACTTGTGCGCTGCTGTTGAAGACAATGATTACAGGTTCACATGCGAGCTGTGTACTATGCGAACTGTGTTTGTGCCTAATTTTGCCCTATTCCATAAGACAAAATGGGGCAAATGATTTTTCCCCCTCGCACAATGCTCAGAGTATGCGAAAACTACAAAGAGTGTTGAATCGAAACGTGTATCATAAAAAACGGTCGCTTTATGCACATTAAAAAAAGAAAAAAAACAGCAGAACTTTTAGTGCCAGATTCATTGCGTCTGCATTTGCAAGCTTTCGAAGTACCAACATTCCCGCCATTCTTTTTAATTAATTAATTAATTAATTTAGTTAGTTAATTATTTACAAGTATGAGTATCTGGCGGACGCCGTTCAGTGATTGGTGTCTTGTCTCAGTCATATGTAACTATCCTCTGAGTGCCTCGATTATGTTTTTATTGGTAGTACACAAAATTGTTTTTGTGCGTGCATAACACGTCTACTTTTTTGAAACAATCACCGTTACAACGCTCTTTAGGGCTCATGCTCTGACCGTTTCTCGACGGGAAAATAAAATGTGCTCTGCCATTCGAAAATTTCGAGTTTCTGTGCCTATAACTGCAACCACTAACGCCACTTTGATGCCGTTCACAGAATTATCAGCTCGAACCTCTGAATGGCTAAATCCCAAAAGCGAACAGTAGGGTCCATATATCAGGATAGGTTTTTATGACTACCCTACATATATATATATATATATATAACTAATAAGTAAAACACAAATCATACTACAAATAAGACATATCTCGCATAAAAATATAACAGCTATTAGCAAGAATTAGAAACCAGATCTTGAAGCCAAATAAAGTGCAAGAATTATTATGAAAATATAATGGATTGGAAATTATAACCACTGTCACCATCGTCAGGGGCCACAAACAGTGGATTATAATTTAGAGCAAACCAAATAGTAGGGTTTCGGTTGTGTGGCATATCAGAAGAGATATTAACTCCACACATCTGGACCCTACCCTACAATATAAAGGAAAGAAGAAATCAAAAAGATAACAAAAATTAGAAATAGGAATTATAATTTTACTTACCAGACATTGAGCACATAGAAATCTCATTTGAACAAGTGATATGTGTTGCCAATGCTAAGAATTGTAAAAAGTGAAAAATGGTGTCGCCACTAAATAAAAGTGTAAAAGTGGAAAGAAGAAAGTATAGGAGTTGCCAAATACCATGTTTGGGGGCTCCTTCGAACACATGATCACAAAGTAAACACACTTGAATTACACACACTGGAGGTAAACACTTACCGTGTGGGAACTCCATTAAAACCCCACTTCGGTTAGGTCGGTTTAAAAGGTAATATTATTAAATTTTAAGAATATCCAGGTATATTAATATAATAAATATATATTGAATGATAATAAATTAAAATGATTGAATAAAATAAATAGTATAGCAAAATTAAATATAACATATTGTTTAAAAAATATAATGATTATTATTATTGACAAAGTATGTATAATAGGTTATTGTATATTGGAATGTATGTATTGTATTGGAATGTATGGAATGTATGTATTGTAATATAGGAACCCCGTTTTTTTTTAACCCTCCAGATATATATATGCACGCATATACACATCCAAATTGTTTTTAAACATATTACTTTTTTTTTAATGAGAAAATCTTCCTCCGCCCGACCCAACCATCCAATTACAACCTTAAAACCAAAACCCCGCCCAACCTCCAGTAAATTAACAAAGACATTAGACACATCATTATCAAGAATTGTATATAATAGATTTTAGAAACTTAGTGGGATAGTTGTATTGTCTAGCTGACAGAAATAGAGATTTAAGATTGGAGACTTTAAAATCTTCAGAACATAGAAACTTGATTCTACAGCAGTGATTGTAGATGATCTTGCGAAATACAGATTTATGTAAGCAGGAAGAAAAATGAGTAAAGCTATTTACTTTAAAGCTAAAATCTTTACGCTTATCATAGATGTTGAAACAAAGGCTATTTCTAGGAGTGATGGAGATACTTAGATCTAGAAAACTAACAGAATTGTTAAGCATATCATTTTTAATTAATTCCAGAGCAGATGGATATTTTATGAGCAAGATAATGTTATTATTATCAGTAGTGTTTACAAGTAAGATATCATCCATATATCGTTTAAGAATGATGAGTGTATTAGTATATTCTTTTTCATAGTAATACTAGCTGAAGTACCCGTTCTTCGCACGGGAATTAATGGACTTTTTGATATTACGATTTGTGGTGATTACTATTCATTGTAATAAAGAGATATAGCAAAATGGATATCGCATTGTATTGTGTTCAATATCCATGCATACTGAATTTCAAGGCAATCGTTTGTACGGTGCAGAAGGCCATGCGGCGTAGCGCAATCTAGTGGCGAGTTTTAGCAAAACGGATACGGCGAAAATATTCTTCGCATTCAGATATCGATGAATACGAAATTTCAGGACGATCGGCTGGACAGCCCTGAAGTTCATGTGTTGACGCGACATCTAACGCGAAACTCTTCCCCGTGTTCAAATATCTATGTATACCTATTTTCATAGCGATCACTTGCACAGTCAAGAAGTGATACACTGCAGCGCGATCTAGTGGTTAATTAAAGTAATGATTTGCTACAGTGCCGTCAAGTGGCGAGTTATAGCAAAATGGATAACACCAAAATATTCTCATTGTTCAAATAGCTATGTATACTGATTTTCATAGCGACCGTTTGAATGGTCAAGAATTCTGCTGCAGCGTCATCTAGTGGCGAGTTAAAATAATAATGCATTGCAGTGCCATCTAGTGGTGAGTAACATCAAAAGGAACACAGTTAGAATATATTCTTCGTGCTGAAATGTGTAAGTATAAGAAATTTTATGCCGGTCGGTCGAACGGTATAGAAGTTGATGCGTTGCAGCGCCATTTAGCGGCAAGTTACAGCAAAATGGATACTGAAAAATATTCTCCGTGTTCTAATATCAGCGTGTACCAAATTTCATCGAAATCGGTTGGACGATATTCGCATAGTAAACGGCTAAACGGAATAGAATTCGACGTTCTGCTGCGCCACCTGGTGGCAAGTTAGAGGAAAACGGATAGCATAAAAAGCTTCTCCATGATAAAAGACTTAGGTGAACCAAATTTCATGGTGCAACGGTGTTCAACGGTGCTGGAGTTTTTCAACCTCATACACACATACCAACATTCATTTTTATCTATAACCAGTGTCATTATATATCCCAGTCTCAAATAAAATCCAGTTTCAAATCTAAGCCTCGCCAAAGTGCCAACATACGCCATTTTGCAAGCGTTTTTTCAGGAAATCATTCGAAGCATTGACTTAGCAGCAATCAATAAGGGAAATGGTTCGACCACGAAAAAGTAAAGCAAGCCTTTATTTGAAAAGTGGAATCCCTTAATACAGCCGAATTTTTTAAAATTATCAACTATAACGTGTTTTATTCATCGTTACTCCGATGTACTAAATGAGAAGATTTCAATTTTCTGAAATTTGGCGGAATTCCCCCAACTTAAATCAATGTACTCCATTGGCGAGAATTCTGAAGTTAGATCGCTTGAAATCCCTTAATAACTGCATTATTTCTTCACGGATCATTAAAATTTAACGCTGTATTCTAATAAAACCTTTGCACTTGTTTTCAAAAATCTATTTCCTTAAGCTCTCAATAAATTGCGCCAAGCCGAAAACTGTGCAAACCGCTAGAACTCACTTACTCAAAATCGATATTTCAGCCACTTTATTTTCTTCGCCAAACTAAAAAATTTTACACATTAGCCTCGGAAATCTTCAATTCTTATTGTTTTGCGTATAAAACATTTCATTCCTGCTCTGATTTCCCATGCACACGATATTATAATTTTAAAAAAAATAACCTTACGAATATAAACTAACAAAAAAAAATCATTATTATTCTTTTATTTTTACTTTGAGAATTTAAAACATTTTATTCGGCAAAATCGCCACACATGGCAACCACGATCCTTATTTCACACTTTTTTCACAACAATTACAGAAAGGGGTTACAATTACGGAAAGCTTTTTGCGTGGAGAGCATAAAAAATCTCTTAAATTCCGGGAACGGGTGGACTTTCAAAGTTTTAAAGTGGACTACGATTTATTCTGTATTATTTTACATATCTGTGCTAAATTTCAGGCCGATAGGTCCATTTTTGTGGATTTGTATACGAATCAAATCCACAAACAAACAAACAAACAGAATTTCATTTTTATTTATAAGATAGATAATTAAAGATCTGCAAGGTAACTAGATGCTGAACGACCTTGTGGTATATCATGATTTTGTAGATATATTTTATTGTTATGCAGAATAAAATTATTATAGATAATAAATATAGAAAGACAACTGAAATAAGTTACATCAACATGGGAAGGGAGCTGAATATTGTTAACACAAGTTTCAAATAATTCATTAATTACATTGTAAAGGTCGTCAAGAGGAATATTGTTAAATAGATCTTTAAAATCATAGGTATATAAAGAGGTAATATTACTAATAGTACATATTGTATTGCGTAGATCATAACTATTTCCTATAGAGTAATCATTACGTTTTATATAATACTCATGGCATAACAGACAGTATCTTTAATAGAAGTTTACTTGCTACATTGCTATATGTATTACATCCTATTGTAACAGTTCGAAACTTTAAAGGCGATTTTTGAAATTTAGGGATTAGTACAATATAAGGATAGTTTAGATTATTATGTTGTAGGTTGAGAAGTTTATGGAAAGCCAGAATTTTTTTGTTACAAACTACAGTAGTCAAATTAGTAGAGGAATAGTTACTGTTATTTACAATTGTAGAGGCTAACAAGCTATGATATAACAAATAAAAGCATACAAATTACATAGTTTACAAATAAAAGCATAATTATTGGATGATTTATCTACATAAGTAATTATGAAATACAACTTTATAAAGTCTATTTGAGCATGAAATTGACTAGGAGAACTATATTTTACATATTTAGCAATATTTCGCTTAACCCATTAGTGCCTGGATATTTTTGCGACTTTCTTCGATTTTTACTGATAACAGAAATAATAGATGAATTTCTGATGTCAACTTCTTGAACAAAGGATGATTTCTTTTAAAATCATTATGCATAAAAATCGAAATATCAACATCCTACTTGGTCATGTTAAAATATTTTGTAGAGTTGAGGCTCAATACTCATGAATAAAGGCTAGGAAAAATAAATAACGTTTTCGACAAATAGCGAAAATGCCGCCCCAAAAAAGGGAGGCTAGGCATAAATGGGTTAAAGATTGAAAGTACTTTTACTATCCAGGTAGTTAAGGCTTCAAAAGGAGTGTTGTATTTTAAGGCAGTATTATATATGTAAAAATCTAAATCATGTGTGAATTGTGTTACAATGCCACTAAGAGAGTGTTTTGAAGGAATACGGTGTTTAGAGCCCTTCTGCATGAGTTTTTTTAACCTAATATCTTTTATGATAGCTAGATCCCCAGTAATGATGTGTCCATAATCCCTATTAATGAAGATCCTATAGTGATTGTCATTGCATATACAGGGTGGTGTATCAGAAGGGTTATATGTTTTCGAAAAGGAGTTAAATAGTGTCTTACCAAAGGGTAGGGGATATTTAAAGGACATTTTAACAATGACATTTTTGATGGGAAAGTAAGTGTTATTAGTAGAAAATATTGTATTGAAGTTTAAGTTAATATAAATATTAATGATTATGTCCTTTTATCCCTCACTTACTTTATTGAAAATGGAAAATTGTACCAAAAATGCGACATAAAAGTATAAGATATTATATTGAGTATTTTACATATATTTAAATACTATTAGTTCACAACAGCTTTAATCTATTGTTACAATATTTCGAAAGCTGTAGAATATGCATCACGTGTATTTTTCTATAAATAGGTTACAATCATAAAAAATTCAACAGCTTAAGAAAATTGTTGAGCATTGAATTGGTTACTTTTTTATTGTTCAATGTCTTATCCTCCTGCATTCTGTATCCCTCAATAAACATTTATCTACCTACATGCGGCTTAAAATTAAGAATAAATTGTGGAATATTGAATTGTTTATTTTTTTTACTGGGCAATATCTTATCCTCCTGAATTCTGTATCCCTCAATAAACATTTATCTACTTAACTGTAACTGTACTCGCTAACGCATTCTTTTTACTTCTTCAATACTTTTTTTCCTTCTTGATGTTACCTTGTTATTTGATGTGCCTGTTTCTTCCGTTCTAATTTAATAAATAAGTGCTATGTTAAAATCGCACGCTTACTATGTTTGTGCCATAACTCTTCTAACATTTCTGAAAGGTTATGGACACTAGATGGATTAATTTATTTATTTGCTTATTTTTAACGTTCGTTTCAAGGCTCCATCATTCATCCTCAAAAGGGCGACTGGAACTTCGCGAATTGAAACGCTGAATAAAGATAATTACGAAATAATGAAACATAAACATGGACTCATAAAATTAAGGATGCATCAAGAATAAATTGTAAAAGGTGTAAACACATCGGGCACTGGGCTAGCGAATGTGAAAGTGGAAAAAAGAATAATTTTAAACATAAGCCAAACAGCCTGTGATTCTTATCTACTCTGGATGACTCGCAAATAGGGTTACCAGGCGAAATACAGCAACCCTACTCGCCTAAAGCTCTCTCAACAATATCAAAAAACGAAAGGCAAAATTTTTGGTGTGTTAAGATAGATACTAAAAATTATATAAGGTACTGCAGTTATCATCGATCCACGTTTGCAATTGCAAGGAAAGATAAGGAACCCCCCCTTGTTCCAGTCGATGAAATAAATGTAAAGGAAGAATAAAAGAAAAAGAAAAATGGGAAGAGATGGAAGATTAAATGACATAGTCAATTATTATCGTTTTAATATGGCAATAATGAAAATAAAAGATAGGGGGAGTTCAGGTGAGTCTCCAGCTAACGAGGCTCGAACAGCCGAGTTATATATATACATATATATATATACACTCATGTCCATAAATTAAGGATAATTCAGAATCACACAGAAATTGATCTCTAAAATAAAAATTTCACCTGTGGAATGATCACACACATCTTGAAGAAGAATATGCAAATTACAGGAAACCACCAGATGGCGTGGATGGTACGTCACAATGACGAGAGTGTAAGAGAGGGGTATATAAGGAATGGTGGCAAAGAAGTAAAATTGTTCACAAGCGCTGTGAAAGCCTTTCAGTGCAAAAACCGCATAGTTATGGCACAAAGGAGGCATTTGGATGATGTTTTACGTGGCAGAATGGACTGGACGACTGGAATGTGGACGTACCCAGCTGGAAGTATCCGAGGAACTTGGAATCGCCCAGAGTGTCATCTTCAGGCTTTCGCAACGATTCCAAGATGATGGTAATGTGAGTAGACGTTACAGCACAGGTCGCCCCCGAGTTACAACGCCGAATGAGAACCGCTATTTGGCAGTTACTGCCAAAAGAAACAGACGGAGTACAGCATCAGACCTGTCTCGTCAGCTCTCTTCAGCTACCGGTACGACAGTTTCAAGGCACACCGTGTACAGAAGCCTAGGGCACATTGGTCTATATGCTCGTAGGCCTGTCACATGTGTTCCACTTACCGCAACTCACTGTCGCCTGCGATTAACCTGGAGTAGAGAGCATGCATTGTGGACACCGCAACAGTGGTCTTGTGTGATGTTTTCCGACGAGTCCAGGTTTAGTTTGGAGTCTGATTCTCGCCGGACATTCATCTGGAGAGCGCCAGGTACCCGTTACCACCAAGAGAACACCATTGAAAGACACCGTTACGGTGGTGCAGGATGGCTCGTTTGGGGAGGAAGTATTCTTGGTTCCAGAACTGACCTGCATGTTCAGAGTGTAACGATGACAGGCCACATCTATCGGGATGTCAGTCTGGAACAACATGTACGTTTGTTTCGGGGCGCCATGGGTGCTGAATTTGTGTTTATGGATGACAACGCCCGTCCTCACCGTGCAAACATTGTGGACGAATGCCTTCAATCGGAGGATATCACCCGTATGCATTGGCCAGCATACTCACCGGACTTGAATCCAATAGAGCATGTGTGGGATATGCTTGGCCGACGAATGCAGCTCGTCAACCCCCTCCCACCTGTCTACCGGAACTTCGGAGTGCATTGCTTGATGAGTGGTGTAATATTCCCCAAGATCAGATTGATCATTTGATACTCAGCATGCCTAGGTGTTGTCAGGCCTGTATTGCATCGTCCGGGAGACATACTCCGTATTAGCCATCCGACTAACCATGTTATACTGTTTTTTGTAAATAGGTTCTTTTTTTAAATTTGGTCAAGGGAGTAAAACTTGCAATTTTTATTAATTATGTCAAACATATAGCATCTTTTTTGCTCTTTACTTTTTGTTTAATAAATAGACTTTACAAATAAGTCAAATTTGTTTTGCTTCTTTCTCTGCCTGAATTTCATTATCCTTAATTTATGGACATGAGTGTATATATATATATATATATATATAGGGGAGTCATAATTCTAGTCTCTATATAACGTTGTTGCGCCTTTCTTCTTCATAGAGATCAGAATAAGCGGACACATTTATCAAGGTTTGCTGAAAATTTAGATCTTTCTGTAATTTGATGATTTGGAAGCAACAACTGAGTGTATAATGGTTTTAATGCTCAGGCGGAGCATTGCCTCATTTCTTCGTATCTGTACGTGAAGCCTTAATACGATTATTGGACGAGATGCTCACTTTCTAAGGAACCATCTGTGAATTCGTGTGCATGGTCCAATTCCCGTTGTAATGCTCTAGAAATCTGCTTCCAAAATTCTCTGAGAACATTGTGTATCTCTACATGAAGAATTTTAGGCACGAATTTAGGCGTTTTAGTGGATTTTAACGAAAGTTAGTTGTAGTTTTTTTAAAATTTAATGTAACGTATATTTTAAAATAATCTACTTGAGTACAGCTCGAAAATAAGACTGGGAAAAAAAGCAGTTTTTATATAAAGAATTTTTCATCAGAAGATACACCCTTTCAAAGGAGTATTTGACTGCAAGTCAATTTTTCTACATTGATTCATTATAAAATTTTGCTGGTTATAAGAAGTAGATTGTGTTGTATATAATAACATTTTCTAAGATATGTATATTGAGCCCAGTCCTTTTTTTTTTTTTGAAAAACAAATAGATTTCTCATAAAATTAAAATCAGAAATTAATTTCTCTCGATCTCGAATATTTTTTTTTTTGCGTGGATGTACATATGATTAAAGAATATGTCTTACGTAGTTTAGTCTACAAATCTTTCTTGGTATAAAAATATAGAAAAACCATTAATTCTAAAAAGTACATTACTAAACGACGGCGGGTGTACATCTCTTTAAATATATAAGCAAACGTATAAATTAATAAAATGCCTTTATGAAACCAAACATTCATGACTTTTTACATTTACTAGATTTAGCTAGAAAGCTATATTGCTTCATTAAAAAAAATGTATGTACTTCATTATGGCTCTTGGCATAAAACCAATTTTGAGACCGATAATATTATGTTACATTTCATAAAAATGTCCTGCAACAACCGATGAAAGTGATTAAAATGCATTTTATCTGCATATCGCGTGGGGATAGCGCATCAAGCAGTTATTCATTAGTGATAAATGAGGAACAATTATCCCCTTCGTTTGTTCTAGCTCATTAGTTTACAGAGTTCTCCTGCAATATTTGAGGTTAATTAAGGAAAATATGGATCGCACTTACTCGAATCCACATGAGCTGGATTTGTTGGAGAAAGAAATCATGAGTTGTTTATGATAAATAAAAGTTTTCGTATGAAATTGTTAAAATACTACAACTTTCTGCAAAATTTGAAAGAAGTTCAAATGTATTGTGTCAATGAAATAAATCTCTGAACTTGCTGTCGAGATTTCCATCAATTTCTGCAGCATAAGAAAGTGACCTCTTGCTATATATTTTTATTGTTATTACATAATATACACATACACACAATAAAAAATAAATACTATGTTATATGATTTTATTTGAATCGTATCATATCCGCTCTTATATTAAACGAGGAATGTTTGTGTGTGTGTGGGTGTGTATGTCCGAACGATCTCGAAAACTGCTCTAAGGATTCTTTTTAAATTTCGTACCTGGGGGTATTTTGGGCCCCTGAAACGATTGAACTAGGTCATTTGATTTAAAAAACTCTAAAACGCTCAAAATTTAAAATTTAAAATTTTTGGACGGTAGCGCCATCTATTGAGCGTTTGAAAAACACACTTGATGCAATCTTCCTAAAAGGGACGCTCAAATAAGTTTGGGGCGGATTAAAAAATACACGCCATGGATATATAATAGTAAAAATTAATTTCGCAAAGAAACAAAATAAATGGAACACAGTACACAGACAAATAAATATTTTAGTAACTAGATATATTACACCATTCAGCTACATAAATTTGTTTAGAATTAAAAAGTTATTTTTATTTCAAAATATCGTCCTGGCAACCAGCGAAAGAAAAAGAGAAAATAGTCTTCGTTGCCATCCCCGCAAGCACCTTGATGTAATATACGTAAATAATTTAATTATTCTTAATTCATAGTTATTAATACAAAACTATTCGTAAATCTTATGTGAAAAATTGCCTGACTTTATTACAATTATCCTTTTGTAACTAACGTAAAGCTAAATGTATTTTCGGTAAATGTATTTTTTAAATGTATTTCCTTATATACTAAAACAATAAAGATTTTTCATGTATTTTATTGATCCATATGATGCGAATTTCAAAAGTGCATAAAAGTTTCAGCTTAGACGAATAATTTAAACAAAAATGACACCCTTTTCAGTCATTCACAGTAAGAAAAAAGATCCAGTGACGTAACATGAAAATTCCATTTTTTTTTTTTTTAATAACGGCACTAGGTTGAATTCTATTTTAACTGCCTTATTCCGCCAAGTTGACGATAAATATTTAAATGTAGTTACCCTGACGATTTTTTTTTTTTTTTTTAATGGGTCAACCGTTTATAATGAAACGATGTTCGAAACTCCGATGAAAAAATGATACGATCGATTCCTAAATTGGGCTCGCAGCCGATATTCAAATTAATTTTGCAGATGATCAGCCATCAGTTTAGTTTTCATTCACTGCAGTTGATGATTTCAACTCATTTATTTTATCATCGTATGGACAACTTTTAAAAGTTGCGGGCAGAACTTTACGATAGTGGCCTCCTGGGCCTGACTTCAGGATGTTAGCGAAATCGCGGGCCGTATAATTCGGATTTATATGGAAGTTTGAATGTTTTATATAGGTTTTATACAGGATTTTGACTTGTTCTGAGGGCTGGTCCAAAAGCCATGGCGGGCCCCATCCGGCCGCAGGCTGGGAGTTGTCCATATGTGGAAGCAGTAAATTGGGAGGCTGAAATCTGGTTACTAAGATTTTTTCTAATAAATTTTCAATTCTTATTTAGACGTGGATTAGACTGTGTTGTTTTGTGTTGTGTACTATCATTAAACTAAAGGATAAAGCCCTTTGTGGAGACAATTACAGCGGGCGATAGAATGTCTACACTCAGAATATTTAATATTTACCCACTTAAAATCAAATAACTTCATATTCAATTTTTATTATACATCGAAATTCGAATTGTATAATCTGCAGAAACATTTCGTATTCGAAACATTTCGTTTGGTATCAACATCCTCTCCTATATCCATGCTTAATGCATAGAAAACCGTTTTATTTTTGAAAAAAAGTTAAACTGAGTAGTAATTTAGAAAAGCTATCTTAAGCGAATTGGAATCGTAATTTTTCCTCCAAAGCCTGATAACCGTGACTTCAATGTAACGTCAATGTCACTTGCAATAGATAATTCTGACACTCAAATGATTAGCTTTTTTTATTCTCTTAAATGAAATAGAGCTAAAAAAACAAAAAACAAAAACGCTTAAAAATCAGGGAACGGGTGGATTATCAGATTTTTTTCTTTCTTCTTTTTTTTTCTTTTTTTTTTACATAATTATGATAATTTTCAGGCTGATCGTACCAACGAACCGTGTAAATTTTAAGTTATTAGACAATACATTTTTAATCTGTTTGGATGGTAAAAGTTTTATTTTGAGTGATTGAACTGGAATTGTGACAGAGTCAGGGATCAGCGTAACTACATAGGAGCGATGTATTTTTGATTTATTCGAGGTTAGAAGTCCATTTTCTTCAGTCCATCCGTTTGTTCTATTATTGTCAACGTTTAAGTAGTTGTTAGGGTTATTATAAAAGAATATTTTTGATCTATTCTGTTTTTGATTTCATGATTTCGAAGTGTCCTTTTGTACTAATAATTTAAATTGCGTTACACTTTTTATTTTCTTAAGCGTGAGTTTATAAAATAAAATTATGTTTAAAGCATATTTATGTAAGATTATACTTTTATGGCATCTATATTTATGTATCTATAAGATTGAATTTACGTTTGTAGAATTTGTTTATGCATGATGTATTTTCTTTGAATTAGAAAAAAATAAGTATTTTATGTTTGAATTGAAGCACTATAGAGAAATTTACAATTTCAATCGTAAAGAATTATCATCATAGATGTATTATAAAGACGTAAATGCATGAAAGTGTAGCTCAAAAACGAGCTGTGGAAACATATGATCACCGACAGCAGCACTTAGCCCAAATGTGTGAACGTGCAGTTCAAACACAAGCAGATGAAACAGATGATTAGTATTTGGAAGGAGAACGACATGGAACAGCTAGACGTCGACAAATACTTCGGGTAAACAGTCTAAGTATCTACAAAGCTGCCACAAACGTGCGTACTTATTATCATAGTTTAAAACTTTTTAATATGGATTGCATTCACCCTGGAGCTTTGCATTTTTCTGAAGAGTAAAAACAAAAATTAACCGAAACCATTTTGGGGACTGTAAGATTGATGTAGGACATTCCGAATTTCCTAATGAATTGGTGTGGTTGTTTCTTCGATGTCACCCACATTTCAAAGAATTCGAAATTTGAAAGCATACTTTACAATGGCTTTGTTCACAGTATATGACGAGTAAAACTATTAACGATTTTGGTGTGTACTGCTACGTTGCGAACAGTGTAGGACTTGATGAATTTTTTTTTATAAACTCATTCATCTGACAGTTCAACCAACTCAAATTCTTGATGCTGAATTTGAACGTCCTCAATATGGACAGATATATTTCTGAAGTAATGAAGACGCTGTTAGTGAATGCATCGCCCAAGATCTTCGCTGATACCCTCGCTGATCTGCTACAGAAGGAAAGGAGGCACCTTACGTTAAACTACTTTTTGCTCAACTCTGATGGCACCGACCATCGAATATTTAGCATCCCTCTTCAAAACAATGTATATGCCATTGTAACATTGAATGCCGACCAAAGCTTGCCTGATAATGTATGGGTGATCCGACAGCGATGAAAATCTTTGGCAACCATGAAGATTATTGATACGTGCCAAGGCATTTACGTATTCATAAATTTTACACTTAAGGAGCCTTTAGATTCTGAGCATGGCTCGGTAACCTGGTACTTGATTAAATTATCATAAAAAAATACTTGTCTGACGCGATTTATCATGTATAAAAATTATTACTATGTCACTAATTACCATAATTAAGCATAAGTTTATGAAATAAAAATTAAGAAAAATTCTACGAATTATTAGATTTGTACCATGTTTTTGGAAGTCGCCAAAAAACTCTTTCTCAATAGATATAAAACTCAACTGTTATATCTAAGGTAAGGTAGGGGAAGTGGGACAAATTTTTGGCATAATTTGACTTTATGCCAAAAATTTGTCCATGTCTTACTACATGTACGTAATACTGTACATGTAGTAAGACGATAATATTTTTTTTTCACGCAATCTCACAACATTTGCTTTCCTAAGCATGGACACATTTGACAAAAATAGAAGTTTTCATTTTGGAATACATAATAAAGAAATTCAAAAGAGGTAGCCCACTTGTCCTTTCTATGGGGTAAGTAGAACACCAGTGAATATTTTTCAGCCGACGAATTGTAGAATTTGGGTAAAGTCAGTTGATGTAGGTAGATTTTTCTTTTTTTCCCTCGGGAAAAAAATATTGGTATATTTAAAACGATTTCCCAGTAACAACTTCTTCTGCAGTGCAATAAAAGAAAATGACTTTATTTTTAAATACTGTTTATTTTTCATTTAAGCTCATTAACATTAGAGTTTTGCTTTATTTTAGGTCATAAAATATTTCAACATAATAAAGAGCATGTATACATGCATTTAAGCTAACAATTAGTTTAAAAAAACCAAATGAAATCTCTGATAACTTATATAGACCTAGAATAAAATAGTGGGTACTGTAAGTAGGCTAATAAAATAAGTTAAATAACACTTAAATTTTCTAGGCTATAGAGTAGAAAATGCACTTTTGCACCGAATTTCGAAATCGATGAGAGCCTAGTGCGTAAAAGTGTTCCATTGGGTTGGTTAATAAACATGTAATTTTTTACTTGGACAATATCTCCAGGTGTGCCGGCGATTTTAAAATTTGGATTTTGACCCACAACTGACATTTTCCCCCGGAAACACAATTTTTGCGAATTTTCAAAATCGATATCAGCCTGTGGAAGAGTGTGTCTCTCGGGTTGGCTAATAACCGTGTTTTTTTTTATTAATTGGATAGTATCTTCAGGTGACGCTGTCTACTTTAAAATCCGGAATCTGTGCCGAAAAAGTCGATTCTTTCCCGAAAAGACAATTTTTGCGAATTTTCGAAATCGATATCAGCCGAGTGCTGAAACGTTCTTTGCATATGCACTCTAAACAATTAAAGCAACTTTATCCCACGGCAGTTAGTAATTTTCAAAAGCTGGATTAATTTATTTTCAGGAAAAAAAAAGTCTGTTTTTTCCTAAAATCCCCTATTTTAAAGGTGCCGAAGCCACCTGAATATATTGTTCGATTAAAAAAAAATGAAAAAAAAACATGGTTATTAACAAACCCAAGGGACAACCTTTCCGCTGTAGGTTCCGCTGTAGGCAAAAGTACATTTTTGGCCCGCCGTATTAGGTTAGCGACCTAAAAAAATTAAGTATTGGTAAAAATGTTTAAACCAGTCATGGTTGAACAAGCAGCCTATATAAAAAAGAAATTCAAAATACATTGTGTCCAGAAATAAAAGTTTGGAACATAAATTTTTGACACCTGTTTGAAAGTGTTGATTCTCTTATTTTTAATGCATTATCGTCAAAGGTGTAAGTTACAGTACAGAAATGTAATATAAGACGACTTTATTTTCAAACCATGATCATCGAAACTTTGGACGAGTCAAGTAATATGCAATTTACCGCAAGATTCTGGTGGCCCAACTGAGTCAACTAATTTTGAAAACAAGTTACAAATACCACGCATTTTTATCAAAAATTAACAAGTATATTTTTATGCACGTTATAAATATGTAAATTATTCTTTGGATTTACATTACTTTTTCGACGAACTGATATTTTAATCGGCGAAGTCGAATTTTTAGAAAATTGCGTATAACTTCCACAAATATAAATCAAAAGAATGTGATAATGTTTTCTGGGTATTGTGTAATAGGTATATAAAAGAAGTGTAGCTCTCTATAATAGAAGAATCAGTGAAATTTAAAGGGCGTGACTTCCTTCCCCCGTTGGCCTCACTTACTCGCATCTCACCTCGCATGGAAAGAAATCTTTACACATGCCGTGATGTAACCTGCAAATAAAACTTTATAACTGATATCTAGCCTAGAGTAGGTTAAAAAAAAGCCTTAAAAATAAAGTATATCTTTTATTTTTTCTTTTGATACTTGAACCTGAATAATAATAAGTAGATAAAGCAAACTTACTTCACTATATCAATAATATATATGCGCTTACTTGATAAACCTATTAAATTAGATATGGCTTTCTTTTTAATAGCGTAATTCTCGGGATGTACAGTAAAAAACATCCACTCAAAATTCAAAATTTCTATTTGCTTGCTTCAAAATTCTTTAGGGCGTAGTAACTTTCGTTTTAAACAAAGGATTTGTATCGGGGTCTAAATTTAATTTAAACCCAAGTAATATATCTCTCCTCTTTCTCACGGTCTTCTGGCACCACACCTCGCAAGAATTTTCTAAGGCTAGGACACCCGGGGATATTAATAACCAATAAATGCCCCTCTTTTGGAACATGTGATACAAATTTTTAAAACTTTCTTCCAAATTTCTGTCTACACACTTTTCCTCACTCTGCTGAGTGAGTCTGACCTCCAATGCAGGCATTGGTGGTCAGCCTCTTCTCAGACGGGGGGGGGATATTCTATAACATGTAAAATTAAACATCCTCTCAAAATTCAAAATTTCTATTTGCTTGCTTCAAAATTCTTTAGGGCGTAGTAACTTTCCTTTTAAACAAACGATTTGTATCAGGATTTAAATTTAATTCAAACGCAACTAATATATCTCCCCTCTTTCTCACGGTCTTCGGTCTACCACACCTCGCAAGAATTTCCTAAGGCTAGTAGACCCGGGCATATTAATAACCAATAAATGCACCTCTTTTGGAACATGTGATACTTTATGTTATATATTTGGTTATATATTCTGGTTATACATTCTGGTTATATATTTTGAAACGCAGCTGTGAGAAGGGCTTTTTTCGTGACTTCAGTCACCATGTAAAATTGTGCGAAAAAAAAAATATGAAATCATAAACTCGCAAGATCTTTTTTTGCTTGGCCCGACTACGAGTACTAGCAGCGGGCGGCTGGGGAAGGCTTTAAGCCAGTATCCCGAGCCGCCTCGACTCTCCTGAATCTGACGACGATATTACGCCTCTCCTGCTCACCCTGATGGTGATCTTAGCCGCACCCAAACACTCTCAACGTCCTGTTTTTCTTACATATATGCATATATCATTGCACATCGAATCGTGCTTTAGTGGTGTCCTCCTTGATAACATCCTGGTATATATTATCATTACACCAGCATTACCAATAATTGCTGGTATTACCAATTGTAGTAGGGGGAAAATCATACATCCCGTATTAAGCTCTTAGTGTGGAAAATTACACCAAAGCAAATATAATTTGGCGTATCGAGTATCCAGCTAAATCTCCGGTTTTGGATATCATCAATTGCGTTTGTGATACTCCAGAAAGACTTGAGATATTATCTCAAATTTTTTTCTAAGACCTTCATTTTAGTTACTACTCATCCTAGAAAACAATGACCATCACCGTCCTACCAGTTTGCATCATAATTTGCATAATTGAGAATGTAAGTAATACCTAGAATGTAAGTAAGCTGCTATATTTCTGTTTGAGAAATTAATATCTGTATTTTAAAGATACTTTAATATCAAACTAATATATCCAGTTTTTCAATTTGATACATGTTTTATTTTCTGAAAAATTATAACTCTTATAAATTGTTGCTATTTTATCACGTATTGCAGCATTTATTTTTAACAGTGAAAAAAATAGAAAATTCAACGCCGTAATTTTGCTGTCGTTATCGCTAATGCTGTGTGGCTCCACCATGGCCTAGTGGTTAAGACACTGAGCGTGGTAGATGACTGAAGTGTGAAGGTCAAGCTTTAACGCCCAACGCGCAGCTGTTGATCTAACGGCGTGGTTTGGATGATTTTCTCCAAATCTGGCCTAAACATGCGTTAGAATTCCTTAATAAAAGTCGTTCGTCCATAGCATTCCCTCGTAGACAGACGCCCCTCGTGAAGGCTTGCCTTAACACACACACAAGAAAATTACTGAAATGCTGATTATGTTTGTTTAATGCAAGATATTGTGTTTATGTTAATTTTCAGTTTCTGATTGAAAAACTGAAGAATGTTAAAATTCAACTTTTCAATACCGCAAAATGTCATTTATTTCTTATTATAGGAAAAATGGTACAAACAGACGAGCCCTAAGATAAAATATGTCAGAAATCCGAATGTGCTATCTAGCTTCTCGCTTCATTCAGTTGAATTACATTAAGGAAATTTAATTCAATCTCATTTGAAAACACGAAACTGCATTCTGCTGTTTTGAGTCTCCAAGTTCCATCAGAAGTTTCAGTGAATTTTCAATTAGGATTCAAATATCTTAAAACTAATTTCTCGTATACATTAAGTTTGCATCTAGCTTCATTAAAGACTTCATATGGTAATTGTCCATTTCTGCTAATTTAGAATAGCTAAATGTCTCCCATGAGAAGAATTTATGCGTGATTGTTATCTAAATTGAAAAGCGAAACCGTCATTCTATTTATAAAAATGATATTTTTATTTGTGAGGTTCTTTTTCTTTAATGAAAATAATCTATAGGCAAGACCCATTTAAAAATTCTTAGTTTAGATTTTTTTATCAAGGGCAGTGATTAAAAATATATAGTTGCATGCCATCAACAATTTGAACACTCAGTAAGGTATGAAAAAATAAAATAAAATAAAAAGAAATTCGTTACGAATATTCAACGAAGAAAAAAAAAGAAAACAATAATAATAATTCTTTCAACTGTCCCAACGCACTATACCTGTCTCGTCAGAAATGAAAAAATATTATGCACGTCTTAATAGTTTCTTATTGGTCAGAAACATTGGCAAAATGAAATAAGAACTGATGGAAGTCATTAATATATATTTCTTTTCAACACAAAGTAGAATACACTCTTTTAACAATAAACTCACATGACTGACCGTGACAAAAATAAAGTAAATATAAGAAAATTTGACGCACTCTCATTTAATTTATAACGATGCCAATATGGGGAGAGGCGAGGGTGGATAATTGGACAGTGTTTTTCGATGAAAAAAAAAGAATTTTAACCTTAAAATGTGGTATTAAACAAAATAAGCAAGTTTACACAACTTCCCATTAATATCCTTTTGTAAACAAAATTTATGGCAAATTTTGAATTAACGGAGTGACCAAAAGTGTAAAGAAAGATTAAATACATAGGGCGAGAAATTCATTGGTGTCGTATGTATACATTATTTCCTTTGCTACTTCACTTGCTACTATAAAAATCACTTAAATTTAAATTCAAGTAATCAAATTTGCAGGTGGTTAAAAAACACTCCCGAGGAAAATAACAAACTGCATTTTTAAGCAAACAGCAGTTTTATTATAAGAATTGCTCTTGTAAGGATGTGCAAGAAATTAAGAAAAAAAATTCTCGTTGAATCGTAACATTTGTACTACAATAAAAAGATAATTATAATTAAGTAAAGCAAAAATGTGTATCCTCAAACGTTACACGTGGGTACATAAATCCTTCTTAATTTTATTCAGGACTGCATTTCATTAGTTAACCCTTTATAAGTCACTGAAAAGTATATTTACCAGCGATTTCTTTAACTATTAAACGTCGAGCGGAAGTTTTTTTCCCACTTCCCACCTATGATTAGTGCTGTCATCTGCTGAAAACTTCAAAAATACAAAAAATACTAATGTAAAGCATTGTTTACAAAAATTTAGATAACAGCGAATATTAGCCAAGACAGACCAACACTATGGAGCTATTTTCTCTTGTGTGTTATGTGTTCGTTCATATTATCATTTCTCATTGAGTTTATTTGTAGTTATAAACACATAGTTTATAAATTCAATTATTTATAAGCACAGATAAGCACAGGTGTTGACGCCTGTTTTCTCAAATTTCATGGAAAGTAATATTTATTAATTCTTACATTTTTTAATAAAAAAGTATATCTAATTTATAATTCCTTCACAGATTTTTGTATTTGTAAATTACTTTTTATAAATATGATGCAATGTAATATAAAAAGAAATACAAAACATGGATGCACTAACTTTGAATAGCTCCCACTGGTGGTGGGAAACATACTTCCCATTAAAACACATTATGTTAAAATATATTTAACTTTATGTAATAAGATAAATCAATTGCTTTTCATAAATCAATCTCAATCACAAGAATATTTTTACACATTATTAGTCAAAAAATGCCCCTATAAAACGTTAAATTATTTTGCCATTCTATAAAAATGTATGTCCTAATGAAACAAAGCATGTAAGTTTTGCAAAATTACAAAATGGATACGGGAAAAAGTAAGTTACGAAATTCTTAATGAAATTGACTTTTATACTGGTTCCATTTAGGATAAAAAAATTTAAGCTTACAATACTGACAAATGCTAATAAAATTTCGTTGAACTTTGATTAAACTTCATTTAAATGAAAATAATAAATATTTATGCTCTGCCATAAATCGGGCACAAGTTTTAAAGAAAGATAGGTGGGCATCACGAAGATAAAGAATTTCAGAAGGCCAGAAACGTTGTTTTCATAGACCAATTAATAATATCCCCTGTAAAGGTTTTTTAGTGTTAATTAACGTTCTTCATTAGGTGTGACAAGTTTATTCTCAAAAAATGTACCATTAAACTTAGGAAAGGTTTATGGTGTTTTCCTCGTGATTTGCTTTTTTATTATATACTAGCTGCGTGCCCGTTCTTCGCACGGTAGGAAACGAAAATTTTCCTTACATGTGTAATTCGAAATTATTCGTGATGTGGAATTTAAAAAAAAAGAGCAAAATTATTTGACTCTTAATGTAAAGTTTGTGTCATAAGTACTAACCTGATCATTGCAGTATAATGACTCAAAAAAATACGTCAGTGTCATTCACTATCAAAAAAGTGGAAAGCTTAATGGTTTGCAGAGAACTCCTGGCTTTCAAAATGTCTTATTTCTACATAATACTGTTTTTTAGGCTCAAGTTGTTGCATTAAATACCTAAGACACTACATGAAATGGAGCACCATTTATTTCTTTCCGAACATGTACCATATAAGGAAAGTATTGTAATCATGAAAAAATTCGACTTCGAGATTCTGGTGTATTTACACGTTTTGAGGTCTTCTGAATTCATTCATGCTATTTTCAAGAGATGTTTTTAAAATAGCTGCGCACCCGCTCTTCATACGGGAAGAAGGGAATATTTTACTACTAAAATCATATCTGCATGTGACAAAACAGAATTTCATTTTTAAAAAAGTTCAAGTAATCTCCTCTGTTGAAATTACTGCGGGATATATTAACGCAAATTAGAATTACTTTTCATTTAGTTGGTTGTAAGACAACCGTTGAAAAGGATAAACACTTTTAATTTCATGAAATATTTATTAACGTGGTACATTGCGATTTATTCATATTATCTTTACAAATCTAATAATACTACCTATTACGTACATTAATACTATCTATACTCGCTTCTCCCTCTTCAAGGCTCCCTTAAAAGAAACAGCTTAGATTATTTGGCCTCAATGGGATCTTGTGATTCTGTGGCGATTCTTTGTAATTTACGCATTAGCATAAATAATCATTTCACATAATGGTTGCCATTAAGGAAACTCTCCATATATATTTAATTTATACATAGTTTTATAAGATTGGCGTATTTATCGCCGCAAACCATTTCATCTTACTGTGGGGAGAAAATATCCAAGGGCCATTTTAAATATCCATGTATCTAATATAGCGATATCTTTTATATCCTCCATAGTCCTGTCTCCTGAAAAACATCAAACTTTGCGTTGGACCTTTATGGAGGAACGTAATTCAACGTTAAAATAAAACTATACTCGCAACCTGCATGCGTATGTTAGGCAACGCCTACGCTAAATTAAATGCCAAAAATAAAAATAGTAAATAGAAAAATTTTAATATATCGCGCTTTGAAACGAACTTTGTAACTTTTAAAATGAACATTTTCAGCGCCGTGAAAACATTTCAATTTTTAAATAAGCACCGGATTAAAATACCACTTCTAATAATAATAATCGCGAATTTCTTAGTTTATTTCTACAGTAAATTTTAATCAAAATATCGTCTCCCTGTGTTGAAAACAGAGCTGGAATAAATGAGTTAAAATTATGGCGTAATTTTTACGTATCTTAAAGCATTTGACGTCATAGATCCTCACTTGCGAATTGAAATTCTGATATCCCATTTAAAAACTCGATTGGTTGAAAAAACCCTTTTTTGTAATCCTTTCTGTGGCAACAACCGAACATAAATTCTCGTGCCGTGATCGCAATGTAATGAATGGCGTAAGATCGCGTTGATGCTATTAAATTCTAAACATTAGGCTGCATTAAAATTCGTAAAAAATCATCTAATTTACATAATTTTTTCGTTTTTATTTTAAAAGAGGGAGAAAAGAATGTTTCACGATTTGTCAAAATATCTAAAAGTTATGACGGATAGAATTCAAGATGCGACAGTTTTAAAATTATTTTACGAAAAAAAATCGCGAAGCAGATGTTTAGTAAAAAAATTCCTAAAAATCGGTAAATCAGGTTAAGTATTCAGAACAAACTGTTTTTAAAAGAAAATTTTCTCCTCTATCCGATGATACAAATGCCGTTTTGCTGCGAGCGTAATTTCCGCCGTTATTACGAATTAGGTGAGAAAAAATGCCAAAAATCGCATAAAACATAAAATAAAAAAAAATCTAGGTCGAATTTTGAAAAAATCGCTTCAAGGTGCACAACTACATATTTACATCTTCCCGAATACCAAATTTGGTGTTTCTAGGTGTAGCCGTTTGTCCGTAACGCTGCCGACAGACACCCACACACACACACACACACACACACAGACACCTTCTTTTATAATAAGTAGAGATTTATATACATCTATTCTTGCTACCTCATGCTTTCATTCCCATGTTTTTCTGTAGTAGGATTGGGCCCCTATTGTGGAGATTCTTTTGATATGCCACAAAAACTGAAATACTACTATTTTGTTGATCTTATTTATAATCTTTTGGGTATGGGCCCTGATGAGTGTCCCATAGATTCTAATTTACTTTCATTCATTTCTGTTTAATTCATGGATCACAGTACTTCGATTTTCCGCCTGCTTGACTTCATGTATGTGTTGTGATCTATTTTTTTTTCTTGCAGTTTTCCTCTTGCGATGTGCAATATTTACAGTAAATGTCGTCGTGTTTGAAGATTAATTAATTAATTATGTAATCGGTTTCGTTTATGTTTACTTTTTATATATTTACTGAAAAGAAATAAATTTTAAGCAAAGTACAGTAGGAAATGCACTAAATCTCAAGAACAGTAATTCCTTCATGCAACTTTCCCATTCGAATGCTGGTAGAGTATACAAAACCCGGGCAAGTTAATGTGTGAACAACAAATAAATAATTTTTACTTTACGAACATGTAAGGCAAGTATAGTTATCATGAAAAAAATTTGACAATGACATTATGATGTATTTATATGTTTTAAGGTTTTCTGAATTCATTTAAACTATTTTTAAGATGATGTTAGGGAGAGTGGTAATGAATGGGCCATTGTTTTTTGTTTTTTGTTTTCATAATTTTTTGTATTTATTTTCATGGGCTCAAAATTACATGATGTTTGCTTTAACTATTTGGTCACATAAACAAAAGTAATAATTTGATTAAAAATTGTTCACACAAAATTATAATGAAAAGACTGAGATAAAAATGTTGATACATTCAATCGCACACGTTGCGTTGAATGAGCCATTGCAAGTAAATAATGCCTCACCATTAACCTCTTTAAAAATTAACCTTTTTATTACACACAAGAAGAGATAATAGTAGTTTTCATGTATATACATAATCGAGACATGCAGAGCTTTGCGTCGTAGGGTATAGATTTCTTTTTTTTTCGTGTAAAACTGCTAATTTGTTCAGAGGGTTTCAAGAAAAAGATTTCCAATACAGTGCTAGGGACTCAAATCATTTAAGTTTACTAGATTCTATGCTCAAACTCGGTATGAATATTATAGGGCACTGTCACTCAACCTGCATAAATTTTGGTGTAAGTAAGACTATTTTTTGCACAGGCTACAAAAAAGAATTCATATGGATTACAGTCAAGTGTTCGGAAAGTCGAGTTGAGTCACTCCATATTGTATTTTCTTTTCCCTCTGTTTTTAATGTAAAGCTAGTGGCAACACGTTTGCGAGTATTTGCCACCAATTTTTTATTACTATGATAACTCTGGTGTTGTGTGCAGAAAGTATATATTGACCACATTAATATGGCCAGGGACTGTACCTGTATTAACTTATTTCATTTCAATGGAAATCACGTCATATTTACGGCACAAAGACCCTACTAGAAAAGACGATCACAAATGAGACACTGTGGCGTGAAAGAAGTTTACAGGGAGAGTCACAAACTAATCACTATGTGACTAAGAGACATCACTTCATACCAATGTAATGATTATGACGCTTTTTCTGAGTACTCACCAAGTAATGTTACGTGAAGTCACAATAAGTGCATGAAGACAGTTATGAATTTTACCACTGTAAAGTGACGCCACAGCAACCGTTTCTGTGATTTTTAAATCACAAAACTGCAAATTTTAAAGTAATTTCGGTGATGATGATAATAAAATCTTGTGACATATTTCTTTACAAAAATTTTGAAGATGTTTGAATTAATTTGGAAGAAAATAAATTATTGACATTAATGAATTCGAAAATGCACATGTATATGTAATGTGTGTTTGCTTGTTTGTTTTGTGTTATAGCAAAGCCTTTAGTGTGGCGCGTATTGACGTTACATAAGGAGAAAACCGTCCAAAATGCCAGACTGTTAGATCGACAGTCACGGGTCAGGCCCGAACTCGGGACAATCACACTTTAGCAACCCACAAAGTTTAGTGTTTTATCCACTCCGCCCTAGTGGGGCGGTACATGTACTTTATCGAACGTCTTAAATTGTATTTTATAAGTTTATTTTCTTAACTGTAGACAAAATACTCAAGAAATTATAAACGTTTGTTATAATAATTAAATAAAAAGCCAATGAAAATTAAGAAGATTTAAAAAAACCTGACCTCACACTTAAATAATTTTTGAAAAAAAATCATTTCCAAAAAATGTAATATCGTAGCTTATTCAGATATTGAAATTTACGAATTTGAAAATATACTTTTATGTAAACCATTGAATCTGGTAAAAGTTTCAGAAACAATTAGCTTTATTAATTTTATTTGATTTTGTGGTTAAGTCAAAGCTGCATTAGGGGTTTTTGCCTAAAAAAGTGACTCCTTAGGCGAAAGACTTTTAACGCGTATTTACGAAACGTTTCGAGAAAATTGCCCAAAACACCTTGCCTTTCGATCGATAGCCATCCTGGGATCTTCGCTCTTTATCCATCTACCAATTTCAGTGTCCTATTACTTCGACCATATCGATCATCTAGCTCTTCTAATACAAAAATTGATAAATAAAACGAAAAGCGACTCCTAGAAAACAATATCCCCATGCAAAAACCCTTAACTGGTTAAAAATTTGTGACGCAGCATTTTACTTTATAGCTATATGAATTTTAAATATGAGTCCTAAAAAATGATATCCAATTTTGAGTGACGCCCTGATGAGATTTTTAAAGATTTGTCTTTAAATTCCATTACAGTTACTTGCGTTTTATTTTCTAAAGAAGATTTACGCATTTAAGCAATGCTTTTAATAATGAAATACACTGTCAAATATATCACACTTTCACTGAGTCTATATAATGTACTCAAATGAATTTATTTCAAAATTTTAATTTATCTTTTGCGTCACGCTATCCAAAAGGGCAAGTAAAATTTACATAAATATTTATATAGTGTCATAGTAACCAAACTAATTAAATGTATATGAAAATTTTGCTTGCCCTTTTGGAAAGCGTGACGCAAAAGATAATTTAAATTGTTGAAATAATTGTTGAAAGACCCATATTTAAAATTCATATAGTTATAAAGTAAAATGCTGCGTCACAAATTTTTTAACCCGTTAAGGGTTTTTGCATGGGGATATCATTACTTTTTAGGGGTATGGTCAGAAAATAATAAATTAGCTTCAAGCACGAATTTCAGAAGTTTGCTTGACACTAAGTTATGTAAATAAATATACAAATCTGTTTTCATGCAGTATCAGAGTAATTTGATTAAAAAAGTCACAGGTTCTTTTGTAACATGTAACAGAAAATTGACGTTTTTGTTAGATTTTATAATAAGAGGCATAATACTGATTATAATCAATAATTTTTTGAATAATTTTCTATTTATAATTTGGGTCGAGTACAGATTAGTATAGCTGCCCCCATCTTTGATTTTATTTCATTAATTTGCATTCAGTTTAATGCTAAACGTAAGTTAACTTATTGGGCTCCATCAGTGGCAGAGCGCATAGCGTTCTGAACTGGAAGTGGGAAGGTGCCTGGTTCGAACCAGGTTGCGTCCGCCGACCTAATCGTCCGGAGTTTTCCGTGGTTTCCTCCGGAACTTAGCGTAAATACGGGTTAGGACAACTTAGAAAGACCCCCACGGAGGGCATCCCATCTCTCGGCTTAGAGCCTACGTGTAACTAATAATCCGTAATTCCAGAACAACAACAACATATAACTATTGGTTCTATTGTTTTAATGCATTGTGATTCATTAATCTGCATTCAGTTTAACGATAACCGTAAGTTAAGTTTCGTTACAATTATTAATTTAATAATCTCATTTTTAATTAATGATAATCTAGTTACTCGTTCTCAATGCAATGTAATCTATTAATGCAAGGTTTGCTTTGAGTTTAAAGCTATGTGTAAGTTAAATATTTAACTATATTATGATACACTATAAGTTTTTAACTATGATACATCTAAAATTGTTAATTAAATTGATTAATGACTATAATTAATATTTTTTTTAAAACTAATTTCATACTATGTTTTTTTTTTATCAGTTGATAAATTCATTTTTTTTTTAGAGAACGTTTAGATGAACTACCAGTTTGAGATTTTGCGCAAAAAGTTATTTACTTAAAAAAAAAAAGTTTTGTAATATGAATTAAAATAGAATTACTCTCGAACCCCCTGAAAGAAAAAGTTTAAAATAAAATTTCCTTAAGGCTGCCGGTCTAAAAATCGAAACCTACTTCACATCCCTTGAGTAGAAACCAAAATAAACTAATTTAGTAAACCTTCAGAGGAAGAGCAGAACCACATACATAGAAAAGTTTGTTGACAGCAAATTATACCCCAGTGTTTGCCACAAAGAATATATCTCGCTGATAATCTAATCTGGTTCAACATACTTTGGCCATGTGTCACCATCTGATTTTAAGAATTTAACTGGAAATTTGGGAGGGTTTGACACGTGAAATCCATTGATCTTGGGACCCTCACATGCATTGGCATGGTGGCGAATCATCGAATTCTAGAAAGAACAAAAGCGTCATCCGAAATCTAGAAACTCAGTTCTCTAATCTAACAAAATCTCTGCAAGGTTGTATTTGCCAACTTCACACCAGCAAACAGCCACTCCGAAATTTGTTTATCTATCAGATGGTGGTTTCATACGATCTAGATTATTGCACTTGACATAAAATGCCGCGGTTTAATTTGAAGTAGGGCTTTACATTACTCATTAAAACGCATGATCCAATAAATGGGTGCTTGGGATGGCACGAGCTTTTGCTTTCTAAATATGTTTTTTCAAAAAACGCATTTTTTTCAGATATTTTAGATTTCAAGCTCGATGTGCAACTCCTAGAAGTTGACACAGCCCCTCCAGATTTTGCATACGTCTTATTCATAAACAATTTACAACTTCTAAAACCTCGGGAACCTAATAATTCGGAAAAGTATTTTTTGGTCGATTTTTTAAAGAAGTGATATGATTAAAAAATTTCTAGATTTCAAGGTCGATGCACAACCCCAAGACGTTGTCGTAGAACATTTAAATTTTACACGTCTTATTTATAAATCAACTAGCTGAAGTACCCGTTCTTCGCACGGGAATGAATGGACTTTTTGATATTAATATTTGTTGTGATTACTATTTATTGTAATAAAGAGATATAGCAAAATGGATATCGCGTTATATTGTGTTCAATAATCATGCATACTGAATTTCAAGGCAATCGTTTTTACGGTGCAGAAGGCGATGCGGCGTAGCGCAATCTAGTGGCGAGTTTTATCAAAACGGATACGGCGAAAATATTCTTCGCATTCAGATATCGATGCATACGAATTTTTATGACGATCGGCTGAATAGTCCTGAAGTTCATGTATTAACGCGACATCTAGTGTCAAGTTATAGGAAAATGGATCGTGCCAAACTCTTCCCCGTGTTCAAATATCTATGTATACCTATTTTCATAGCGATCATTCGCACAGTCAAGAAGAGATACACTGCAGGGACATCTAGTGGTTAATTAAAGTAATGATTTGCTACAACGCCGTCATGTGGCGAATTATAGCAAAATGGATAACGCCAAAATATTCGCATTGTTAAAATAGCTATGTATACTGATTTTCATAGCCACCGTTTGAATGGTCAAAAATTTGGCCTGCTGCAGCGTCATCTAGTGGCGAATTAAAATAATAATGCATTGCAGTGCCATCTAGTGGTGAGTAACATCAAAAGTAACACAGTTAGAATATATTCTTCGTGCTTAAATGTGTAAGTATAAAAAATTTTATGCCGACTGGTCGAACGGTATAGAAGTTGATGCGTTGCAGCGCTATTTAGCGGTAAGTTACAGCAAATGGAGAGTGAAAAATATTCTCCGTGTTCTAATATCCGCGTGTGCCAAATTTCATCGAAATTCGTTGGACGATATTCGCATAGCAAACGGCTAAACGGAATAGAATTCGACGTTCTGATGCGCCACCTAGTGGCAAGTTAGAGGAAAACGGATAGCATACAAACCTTCTCCGTGATAAAAGGCTTAGGTGAACCAAATTTCATGGTGCAACGGTGGAACGGTGCTGGAGTTTTTCAACCTCCTACACACATACCAACATTCATTTTTATCTATAACCAGTCTTATTATACGTATATACCAGTCTCAAGTAAAATCCAGTTTCAAATCTAAGCCTCGCCAAAGTGCCAGCATACGCCATTTTGCAAGAATTTTTTCAGGGAATCATTCGAAGCATTGACTTAGCAGCAATCAAAATGGGAAATGGTTCGACCGCCAGGCATTTATTTGAAAAGTGGAATCCCTTAATACAGCCGCATTTTTTAAATTATCAACTATAACATGTTTTATTCATCGTTACCTCGATGCACTAAATGCGAAGATTTCAATTTTCTGAAATTTGGCGGATTTCCCCCAAGTTAAATCAATGTACTCAGTTGGCGAGAATTCTGAAGCTTCATCGCTTGAAATGCCCTAATAACTGCTTTATTTCTGCACGGATAGTTAAAATTTAATTTTGTATTCTAAGAAAACCTATACACTTGTTTTCAAAAATGCTATTCCCTTAAGCTCTCAGTAAATTGCGCCAAAAAGCCTAAAACTGTGCAAACCGCTAGAACTCACTTTCTAAAAATTGGCCTATCAGCCATTTTATTTTTCGCCAAACTAAAAAAAAATTACATATTAGTCTCGGATATCTTCGATCCTCATTGTTTTGCGTATAAAACATTTCTTTCCTGCTCTCATTTCTTATGCGCACACGATATTACAATTAAAAAAATAACCTTACAAATATAAACTAAAAAAATCATTATTATTCTTTTATTTGTACTTTATGAATTTAAAACATTTTATTCGGCAAAATCGCCACACATGGCAACCAAGATGCTTATTTCACACACTCTTTTCACTACAGGGGTTACAATTACGTAAAGCTTCCTGCGTGGAGAACATAAAAAATCTCTTATATTCCGGGAACGGGTGGATTTTCAAAGTTTTAAAGTGGACTATCATTTATTCTATATCATTTTACATATCTGTGTAAAATTTCAGGCTGACAGGTCCATTTTTGTGGAATTGTATACTACCCAAATCAACAAAGTGACATACAGAATTTCATTTTTATTTATAAGATAACCTATACCCTCTCATTAAATTGCGCCAAGCGCTAGAATCATAGAAAATCTGACACACTTTCAGATTTTAAATACGCACTAAAGTGCTATATATAAAAAGAGTTATAATCCATGGGTCTTCCCTATTTTCGTTCCTTCTTTCATTAAGTTGGAAAGTGTATCATTATTCATGAGTGTGATTAAACAAAATTAAAATTGATATTTCTAACATCCTTTTTTCTGGATGTAATGCATTAGCAATAGACGCAGAAAAGCTGCTCAGAAAAATGCACAATTCCAACTGAATGAAAATTTCAGAAACTTATACGCAGGTGTATTCATAACCCAAATAGCAGACGATTAAATTACGATAAATAGCGCAAGCGTTAGAATCCTCTTCAAAATCGCACATCAACCCCTTTTATTTTTCGACCAATTAAAAAGTTGCACATTTATTTTCGGAAAATTTCCAAATTCTATTTTTCTTTTGAGTATAAATCATTTCATTCCCGCTCTGATATCACATGCACACGATATTTTAATTTAAAAACAACCTTACAAATAATCTAGACAAAATTTTAAAAAATCGTTATTCTTTTATTTTTACTTCAAGAGTCTGAATCATTTAATGAACTGCCGAATGTGGCAACATAGATAAGCTTAATCGTCGCTTAATTGACTGTGGGGTTACAATTACGAAATGGCGGAAAGCAAAAATTAGCCTTTTGCAATACGTTTTTATCGATATTTCCTAAAATAGTTCGAATTTTGAAAAAATCGCTTCGAGGTGTGTCGGGGTCTGTCATGGAGAATTTCCGTTCAAAACTTGGTAGGTCTGCGATCACCCGTTTGCGAGCTACGCGAGACAGAGACAAACAAACTAACAGTTTACACACATTGTTTTATTAATATAGCTACCAGTCTCAAATAAAATCCAGTTTCAAATCTAAGCCTCGCCAAAGTGCCAACATACGCCATTTTGCAAGAGTTTTTTCAGGGAATCATTCGAAGCATTGACTTAGCAGCAATCAATTTTGGAAATGGTTCGACCTTTAAAAAGTAAAACACGCTTTTATTTGAAAAGTGGAATAATTTAATACAGCCGCATTTTTTAAATTATCAACCACATAACGTGTTTTATTCATCGTTACTCCGATGTACTATATGCGAAGATTTCAATTATCTGAAATTTGGCGGAATTCCCCCAACTTACATCAATGCACTCAATTGGCAAGAATGCTAAGATAGATCGCTTGAAATCCCTTAATAACTGCATTATTTCCGCACGGATCATTAAAATTTAACGCTGTATTCTAATAAAACCTTTGCACCTGTTTTCAAAAATCCATTTCCTTAAGCTCTCAGTAAATTGCGCCAAGCCGGAAACTGTGCAAACCGCTAGAACTCACTTTCTCGGCATTTTGAGCCATTTTATTTTTCGCCAAACTAAAAAATTTTAACATATTAGCCTCAAAAATCTTCAATTCTTATTGTTTTGCGTATAAAACATTTCATTCCTGCTCTGTTTTCCCATGCACACGATATTATAATTAAAAAAAATAACGTTACGAATATAAACTAACAAAAAAAATCATTATTATTCTTTTATTTTTACTTTGAGAATTTAAAACATTTTATTCGGCAAAATCGCCACACATGGCAACCACGATGCTTCTTTCACACTTTTTTCACTACAGGGATTACAATTATGGAAAGCTTTTTGCGTGGAGAGCATAAAAAATCTCTTAAATTCCGGGAACGGGTGGACTTTCAAAGTTTTAAAGTAGAATATAATTTATTCTATATTATTTTACACATCTGTGCAAAATTTCAGGCTGATAGGTCCATTTTTGTGGATTTGTATACGACTCAAATCCATAAACAAACAAACAAACAAACAAACAGAATTTCATTTTTATTTATAAGGATATACAACTTTTGAGACCTCAGGAGATAGAGATTTCGAAAATTTTTTTTTTTCGATCCACCCTAATGCCTAATGCTCGTGTAAGTATTGATTTGTATTCATTGCGATGAAAAGGAATAGGCATCTCATTCCTAGTTAGATAAATACATACGTACCTTTAAACCGCTACCGGTGACGGTAATATATCCGCCAGAACCATTTCGAGGCGATTAAATCAGATTGGTGTTTTATGCACGGAAGCCTGTTCAATACATTCCTCTTCAACCAAGGAACATATTGGTTAGGGTCAGTAACACTGGTCCAGAGTGATGTTTTCAGACCAATCTGTGACCCTGACAATTGGTTCTGGCCACCAGTTAGTAAGAGGATAGAGAAGAACACGTTGTGCAACACAAAATGTTCAGGAACGTGATCGGTATGGCCAAGGCGTTATAGTGTGAGCAAGTAATTCTCACAATGACAGAACATCGCTTCCGAACTTTGAGAGAGGTACCGTTACTTTGCAGTGGTATTGGAGAAATATCATAATGGGTCACGTTCACCTTTTTAAGAGTGCGGTCGGTTTGACTTTTTGTTTGTGGACGACAGTGCACCCCCATGCAGGACCGTTGAAGTGTCGGACACAATAGAAAGAAAAAAAGAATAAAAAAATATTGAATATATACGATGGCCTATTTCCTCTTCTGAGCTAAGTCCTATAGAGTAAGCCGGGGGTGCACTTGGAAGGCGTGTTTTTCAAAGAACTCGTTAGGGTATTCTCATACTAGAAATGAATAAATTATGGTGTTTGCTTTGGAAAATCGATAAGAATAAATTTAAATGACTACACTCTAACAAATTAATCAGAATATTGAATTAGTATTTGGTATGGCATATTGAATATGCGTACTAAATACCTTTCTAATTTAACAAGTAATTAAATTAAATCTACACATTTTAGTATGTAGAATACAAAAGCAGATTTTAGAACTTATGCTTTCCAAAAAAAAAAAAAAACCATCCCACTTTGTTTAAATTGCATAATACACATCTGAGCCACAAATTTTCAATATCAAAGTTAATTAAGAAAGCCGAAAAGTACACTTGAACTCGTGACTACTATTATTTAAAAAAAAATCTTCTTTAAAATAATACACGAGACTTTCTTCAAGAATGTTCAAGAAGAGTGAAATCACATTTCAGAAGACACAAATCTTGTTGAAAATCCCTCCACCCATAAAAGAAAGGAGTTTTAAACTTCCCCAAACACGGGACGGCGTAATTTATTTAACTCACTTAATGAGTCGACTCCCTCCCATTCGACTAACAGTTATTTAATGAGACCATAAAAGATAGCACATTTCCTAAATTCATTGCTATTCATTTTGAAAAAAATGTTCTTGCCCACTTTTCTCTTCTAGTTTGTGTTTTGGAAGATGCTCATTAACATTGCTATACATTGAGACAAAAACAGAAATTGCAGTACCGACCGACATTAATATTTGTTTGTTTCCGTAATTGGGAGGACAATTTTAAGTTATTTCACCTTAGAAATGTTAGTACGAACTAAATTGCTCCCTTGCAAAGACAATCTCTATTTTGTTTACTAAATAGGTACGATTTGCTATTTTTCAAGAAATTTTTGCAGATATTTTTTTTTTTTACTCAAAATATTATTTTGGGATAAAATGTAGTTTAAATAAATATTCCACATCAAAATAATGTTTCACCTTAAAAATGAATTCGTATAAGTCCCAGTTAATTTTCTGCACGCTAGTTCCCAGTTTGATTAATCAGAGGTATGTATTTTTTGTCACTGTCTTTCTTGTTTCAGAAATAAAATTTATAAAATTGCATAGTTCTGTGTTAAAACTTTTATCAAAATAGTTTTACATCAATTTATGTAAACATTATAATAAAACACGAAATTTTTAGTTCTTTTTTTTTCGGTCGTGTTTCATACAAAGTTAATTTCCCATTCTATGAGCTTGGGTATTTGAATTCCGAGAGCACAGAAAGTTCTAATTGCTTAAAATTTATCTAAAATGAATTCATGTTTTGTATGTATGAGTTTTCTCTTTTTACATGTTGTTACAAACGGAAAGCTTCAGTTATTAAATATTAGTGAAAAAAGTCGGAAGTCATATGAAAATAAATAGTGAAAAGTATAGCGTCAGTTTAAATTAATGTAATTAACATAAATTCAAATTAATTTATAAAATCTATTGATGAAATCATCATTTAGGTATCTACTTGACACACTTTTTAAGAGATAAATTATTTTTTGAAGCTCCATATTGAATGCATATTTCATAAAAAAGGCCCAGGTATTTACGGTTTTAGCAACAGGTATAAACAACCATATTTGTAAACAATGCCATTGGATATCGGCGTTGTTCCTATATCTTCCGTATTATAAGAAATTACGAAAAGTGTATTTTTTTTTTCTGGCACGACGTCTTTTAAAAACTTCAGTGCATGAAGTGAAATTAGGTGGCATGATATATTGTTACCAAGCAAAGGAGATTTGAAGATTTGTTTTGAATTGCTCTATTTGGCATAAAATGGCAATTTCGTTTATTTTTGATTGAAATTGAAAGATCCATAAAACATTAAAGAAAAATGTTTGAAACCAGTGCCACTAAAATTAGCCTAATCCACACGTGTTTCAAAATTCTAAGATTTTACAAGATACTAGATGTAAACATGTGTTGCCTACGCAATACTAAAGAAAACATTTCTTGAGTATTTTGATTTCATACTTTCTTGAGTATTGCGTAGGCAACGAAACATGTGAATAAAGAAACGAAGCTTGGGACTACGGAATTCGCCATTTTCCCACTTCCTGTATTCAGTTCGCAGGCCTTGTTTATCGGCGGTGACGGTTATCCACGCTATCGTATTAGCAATTTTAAAATTTATGAACTTATGAAATACATTTCAACATAATTATTTTTCTTGCCTTTTTAATTTAAAGTAAAACTGACGTGATGTCAGTCATACTAAGTGGGAAGAAAGGCTTTCATTCTGGTAATTGATTGGTTAGGGAGAGTATGCGTATGGTCAAACTGCATCAAAAGCGTCTTCTAATAATGCGCATCGAGCTGCCTTAGTGTTTTAATATATTATAGATACTCCCGTGACAATATTTAGCACTGCACCTAGTATAATGTGTTCCATTGGACTTTTTTATTGCCCAGCTAAAATGTTTTGCACTGAGCACATTCAATCACGTATTATAAAACCTCTTTCTTATCCACTCTAAAAGGATGTGTAATTTTGAAAATCTCTTAACTAGGACAGTGAAAAGCAGGCTTTAAAAAACGTTTTCGATAAAATAGTGCAATACAATTTTAAGACGCACCAATCTTGTTGAAAATTTTCAGTCACCAAATGAAAGGGTTTTGACTTCCACAAAAACGCTGCGGGGCAATCCATTTATCCCAGTTAATGAGTCAACTCCCGCGCATTCAACTAACGGTTATTTAATGAGACCATAAAAGATTGCACGTCACCTAAATTCATTGCCATTCATTTTGAAAATGAAAGTTGCCTAATTTTCTCCTCCAAGTTGTACCTTTGAAATATCTTCATTAATTTCCCTTTGCATTGAGTGAGCATCGTTGTGAAGTACCTGCAGCAATAGAAATTGTCTTTGTTTTGTAGTATGAGAGATCCAAAGGTATTCTATAAGGAAACGTAAATGTTATATTCACTAACTTTTGTTTAAGGTGAAATGATGGGAAACATTTGTAATGCATTTTAGAAGATTTTTAATACTTAACCTTTTTAAAATTCCTTCGGTTCATAAGGCCCACTATTTCTTTTGAAGAATTCAGAAAAACAGTAATTATTATTTTTAAACATAATATAAGAAAATGAAATAAACCTAATAATGAGTAACATAAGAATGTAAAATAAACCATATTCCGCAAAATCAACTGTCTATTAATAGAACTCTGTGTCACACAACAATTATTCATAAGGTTATCCCCATTAAATATATAAAAACAAATTCAAACCAGCAGACGAATACTGTCATTGTATGCCATGTATCTCAAGCTACTTGATCAGTGAGACAACTTTTAAACGTCTGCATTTAGCACTATAAATCAGATTTAAAAAGTTATCCCACGATTTCTTCAGGCTACTTTAAAGGCAATAAATTTTAAAAGATGCTGTATCTCTCTATTCTAAAAAAAAAGTAAAGGCCGCTGGCGCTGTCAAAGCTTGTCCGCTTATCTCCTCCTCAACCGTGGGGATTTGAGTTTCGACTAAGGTGCCCACAGATTCGAAAAATTCCGAGGAACCTGCTAAGCTGATTTAAATTTCGAAAATCGAATTATTTTAGAAGATATTAATAAAAAACTGAAAAAATAAACCGAATGGTTTCCAGATTTGACATAAAATCATTCACTCCTTTCCAACAAAGCGTTTCCAAGTATCTAGAATCGTGTGAAATTTACAAACACTAATTACGTCCATTTAGAATTACGCCCATTTTACGCCAAAATAAGTAACTCAATATGTGTTACACAAAGTTGACAATTTTCAAATAGTAAGTTCGCTTAGACAACAGGAGTTTAGAATAAGCGATTATTCATTTTTCCAAAACAGAAAAACTAATATCTTGAAAATGAAAAATAATTAAAATGCAGATTATTTTAAAGCCGGTTCTCGTCCAGCTGGATTATTTGCTACCAGTAGAAATATTTGACGGTGTTAACTATGCCATTATAGCAGTTATAGTACACTTTGGATATTTGCTAGCGCGACGAGATGGTATAATTCGTGGTGTTAAGTACGCCAATCTGCAAACGATTATGCAAATGAAAATATGGATAACGGTTTTCCTGTAACCTTAAATGAACAGTAAATATAGGTTGTGAGCATGTGTAAATCGCCAAATAAGTCTGAAAAGTCGCCATGGGTGGCAGGCTATTCTATCTGTTCCGTAGCTTTTATTAACTTTACATGTACGCAAGTCGCCAAATAATGAAAAATCTCCATGTGTGGCAAATTCGCAATGTGTCAAATAGGTTTTACATTATTAAAAATAAAGCTGAAAAATATTTAGAAATTTTCTGAGACTAAAATGTGCAACTTTTTAATTTGGCGAAAAATTAAACGGTTTTGTGCGATTTTGAGGAGATGATTCTAATGCTTGGCGCAATTTATCGTAATTTATCGTCTGCTGAATACACCCGAGAATAAGTTTTTGAAATTTTCATTCAGTTGAAATTGTGCATTTTTCTGTGCAGCTTTTCTCCATCTATTATTATTCTATTTCATTTTATCACTCCCTCCCTTTATTGAAAATTGTATGAAAAACGTGTCCCAAAAATGCGACATTAAAGTATGCCACATAATTTTACATATATATAAATAATATTAGTTCACAACAGCTTTAATCTATTTTTACAATATTTCTTAAGCTGTAGAATAGGCATGTGTCAATCGCCAAATAATGAAAAGTCGCCATGGGTGGCAAGCTATCCTATCTGTTCCGTAGCGTACATGTAAAGTCCGTTTATTAACTTTACATGTACGCAAGTCGCCAAATAATGAAAAATCGCCATGGGTGGCCAATTCGCAAGGTGTCCAATAGGTTTCACATTATTAAAAATACAGCTTAAACAGATGTTCTGATTTTATTACGCTTTATCTCCTAATTAATATAACTTTTGAATGGCAATATTAAATATCATTGTGTTTCTGAGGAGTGCAAATAATGTTTCCAGCGATTATAAGCAGAGTCCGCACTCCAGGTGGAGTATAGCTCAGGACCCGTACAACACGTATTCCCATAACAAAATATCTAGCCGCCCAGGTGGTGTAGTGGATAGAGAACCATTCTATCACGCCGTGGGTCCGGGTTCGAATCCCGGCTTGGGCATGGATGTTAACTTGTCCGTCCCTTCATAGGGGGTAGTGCTGTCCGCCCACTGGGTGCTCCCATAATAAAATGGACAGTAACTAGGGCCGTTGATGGCAAAGGCTTTTGGCCAGTGCCTGCCCATTAGAAAAAAAAATAACAAAATATCTTCCGTGTTATGAGGGGGAGGGGGTCTACTGTAGTGTGAAGTTTAAATTTTTATGTACCAATGAAGATGCAAGATCCAAGCAATGTGTAGCTCAGTAACATTCTATCTGATCCAATCTTCGGGTTTTGTCTGTTGAAATTGTCTTTTTTACGAATAAGCCTGATTAGGGGCCGAATGCCACATACGAAAAGCGAGCGTAGCGAGTCTGGGGGCCTTGGCCCCTAGTAGTAAAAAAAAAAAGTCTGATGTGGACACCACATGACTTCTTGCACGTGTATTAAATCAAAAATATTTTTGGCGCGCACTTCCTTTAAACTTAGTTTGTTTGAAAGAAATAAAATACTGCACTAATACTAAGGTTTAGCGATTCTAGTCAGATATTTCCGATATCAACAAGTTGGGTTCAATTTGAAAGATTTGCTTTTGACACTTAATTTGGCGATACTTTCCCAAAAGCCGACAAGCTTTAGTTTGTGAGATTTTGCGGATAGCCCAAATAGTCATTGACTACAGACTTTCAGTAATTTGAATGTATCCATAAACCTTAATGTATTTAAAGTCATTTGAGTGACTTTGTGAATGAATACCTAGTCGATTGCAATCTAAAAAGAGATGCACAGTTGTACGTTACAATAGCTCTAAAAACATTCTACGTTTCAACATTCTACGGTTAAAAGTTTTAGAGTTTTGCGAAATACGAATTTATTTTTGTCGCCCAACTTGGAGATATTCCGGAAAAACTCTCCAAGATTAATGACAAATGGCGAGATTTTGGGCAAGGACCAAACAACGACTGACTACAGACTTAATATATTGAAGATGCCCATACACATTAATTTATTAAAATTATTTTGAGTGGTAATGTAAATAAACTCTACTCTCCAGTAGATTGGAAACAACAATCGAGATGCACAACTGGATGTTACAATAATGTTATTTATGAAATTTCAGCATTCTACGACTAAATGTTTTTGAGATATGCCAGTTAAATACGTACACACGTACACCAAATGTCGCCAAGCTTGGCGACTTCTGGCGTAATTTTTGAGGTAAGCACGTGATCGCGGTCAGACTATTACTTAACTTTATGGTAGGACGGCATTGTGCTGGAAATGGAGTCTATTTTAGATGGAGGGATTCATTTCGTAACACTTAACAACATATATCACTTCTGAGTCGTTTAAAATAGCCTAACATCTTCAAAGAATTTCTGCTCATAGTTTAGTTCAGGGCCGTACCCAGAAAAAAATTTCATGGGGGGGGGGGGGTCCAAAAGGTGAAAAATTTAAATTTTTCACAAAAAGGCTTCCTTATTATTGTTTTGTTAACAAACTATTACATTTTAGGGGGGGGCGGACCCCTCTGGTCCTCCCCTTTTGGGTACGGCCTTGGTTTAGTTGTAATCATGGTCTAGGAAAAACTGAATCAAAACCAATATTCTCGGATAAACTGTTGAAATATTCATATATATTTTTTTTTTATTTGAATAAAATAGAGTACCAATGGCTCTAACCTCGATTGTTAGAGTTTCCCATAATTCCGAGTTAGTGAAAAAAATCAGTTTATCTCCCAAATAATGGCCAACACATACAAAACATGTGAAAGAATTTTTTCAAACCACAAAGTTCAAATACTTGGCGCACCTGGCATATACATCAGAAATTACCCTTTGAAAGAAAATTTGTGTATTCTTCCTATAGATGGCCTCACAGATGTCTCTGTGCAGCATTGGCATGCTGCTTTGGTGAGGGAGCGATATTGCTGCATTGAAACTTGTCAACGTTTTCATGCAAAAAACAATTGAATATTATTTTCTGATATAATTAACCTGTTGTAATCATCAGTAATGTAATAATATGTAAGTACATTTTGCATATAAATATGCAAATGTTTTATTTAAATATAGCAAATTACAAAAATTGCTTTATTTCCATTTATTTGCTTGTTAAATTTTAGATTTCGATAAATCGAATTTCCCATAGTTCGGGGCAAGCCCGGTCCCGTCCACCTCGTATTATTGAGACTCTATAGTTAAAATATTAACGTTGAAATAGCTGTAGTCAGATAATTATCTTCATTCAACTTTTCGCATTTTAATGAATCGTGAATTTTTTTTTTAGGAAGTTCTTAATTTATCCTTCCTCATGCCACTTAGTGATTGCCAATAATGGTAAAATTTTTAAAGTGGAATATTAGACGTGCAGGTTTTCGAGAGTAATTTTTTAAAAGCCGGAGTCCTTATTTTTCTCAGTGGGATTTTTTTCTGTGTACAGGTTCCCCTAAAATGTTAGTTTCGATTTTTTTTAATATACTGCCCCTTGTAATATTTATTCCTTAAAAAAGTAATACCATTTGGAATGTTTTTCTAGTTAGAAGCAAAGTGCAATTGTCAATAGTTAGAGAAAAAATCACTCATTTGTACTAACGGTTTGAAATTGTCGGTATGTTGTGTGAAGTAGAAGGAAGTATTGTAGTCCCAAAAATATGGAGTATTTAGATTTTGATGGAACTATCGATTTTGACTATGTCTAAACTGACTTTGACTAGATTTTGCACGACGTCTCAACGTCCGAATGCATGTATGTACGTATGTATGCATACGTACTGTATGCATACATACGTCCGTGGATGCACGATCCATTCTGATCCAGTCCATTGGCACTATTTTTTCGTGAAGTCTGTGTATACATCTGTATGTATGTACGTATATATGTAACTCGTACGAATCAAAAACTATTTGTCACACAGTTTGGAAATTTTATATTTAGTACTGTTATCATCAAAAGAAGTGCAAATATCTAACTGTGTACACCCCCCTCCTTTTTTTAAATTTCTACTGTTGGTTCACACTCCCCCTAAAAATATTTTTATATCTTGTTAAATTTTCAATCGTTAATAAAATACTTTTTGTTCATCCACTCAAGCTCAAATACATTTTTTAAACTAGTAGTGGATGACTCTTGATGTTAATACAGTTTTTTTCAAAGATTAATTCATTAATTAAATTAAATTAATTAATTTAAAAAAAGGAACTAAAATAAAATTTTTCCTTGTTGACCTAAGTAGGAATTGACTTTTTTTTACTTGTTCTATTTTAATCCGCTTGTTAACCCTCCGAGCGGCCTGGAGTTTGCCTAGTGATAACTTCAAAAAAGTTCCAGTGTATGGGATCTGTATCTCTCGAAAATGCACAAGAAAAACCTGCTTCCCCCATTTCCGCATGGAAGGCGTGGGGAACAAGGTAATTAACAAACTGCCGACGTGACAGCCTACCTACCGCCTGATAAATTACTTTGTATTGTAGGAGCACATGTCCGGTGAATCTGACCAACTGGTCTCCCTCACCTCTTTCCCCCTAAATACTCGGGAATCTACGCAACGTTGTAGGAAACCAAAGTTCTTTTCTTGGTGGCTTACATGTACACTCACCCAGAGCCAGATTTTTGGCTGATGAAGATTAGAAAAAGAGATATTTTGTTTTTTGTCCCCTGTCATAATGAGCAGGTAGTGAGAGTGACGCTTGTGCTCTAAAATAGTAAAATTAGTGATTATCTTTTTACTATACTTCTTTATCTGAAAAATTTCTTTATAAAGCTTTGATAGAAATGAACGAAAAATAATATATCTAATGGGCCCCTTTCAAGATGAGGCCCTGGACACAGCCCCGATTTTCTCATGCGATAAGACCCCGTTTACATATTTTCAATAAAGTGTCCAAAGTCAGATATATCTCATTTACCTGAACCTTATATAAGACGCTGTCCTTCATAAAATGTGCAAAGTGTTCCATATAATTATTATTATTTCTTATATTATTTTCGAACTGTGCATTTTTTCATAAAAGTTTATATAGTTAGTTAGGAAAGAGAAATAGGAAATTTGGCTTTCACTCGATCATTTTTGAAGTTGTAATGCAAAAAAATATGACAGTTAAAAAAAGAGAGAGAGAGAATATAATGTACTTGAGTGTAGGGTAATAAAGCTTGCATTTAAATTAACTCAAGCGTACGAGAAAAATAAAAATTAAAAATTCTTCGATGTTTCATTTAAAGGACTTGTTTAGTAAATTTGTTAAATGAAATATCTATATTAATCTTTGTTAGATAATAAACGTATTTAAAGACCTTTATTTATGTTCTGCATATGCGAAAAAATTGCAAGAAAAATTAAGAGCACGAATCTGAGAAAGTAACACACCTAGGATTCATGCCATCTGAGATTTTTACCAAAAAAATTCCCAGTTGTTATTTATCTTATTAATGTAGCAAATCCAGAATATTTTGTCTCAAAGTGAGTTGTTCATTTTTTATGGCCCACTAAAAAAGCAGACCCGTAGCCAGATTTTCGATTCAGGGGGGGCACCCTCTTTTTTTCAGGGGGGGGCACCCTAACTTAAGTGGGGTGGCATTCTATATTTTTTTGAATGATAACATTTTTATCTATATTTCTCTTCATTAAATAATAGCATAAGTTTATAATTAAATAAATTCTGAAAAGTCCAAACGGCTTCCAAGAAGTAAAAGTTCCTTGGCTTAAACAGAATGGATTTAAAGTTGTCAAGATCATATTTGGAAGATGAGAACACAAAACAAAAATGACAGAGTATTACAAAGAAAAACTTTGTATATAAAAAACTTCGATATATAAAACTTTGATAACTTTCCCTTATATACAAAAATTTTTCAAAGCATCTGCATTAAACTTTTTTTATGTGAAATTTTCTAGGGGGGTGGGGCTCAGCCCCACCTGGCACCCCTTTGGCTACGGGCCTGTAAAAAAGTCCGTGCAGCACACAAAAGTGGGCGTTTTTCTCAGACATAGAAAATGCTGTGGTCAAAAACTCTTTGCGGGAACAACTTGCCATGATATTTATTTCACATCTATAATGTTAGACGATAGAACTTCATGAAATATATGAGAAATCTGTGGCAGGTTATCGACGAAAAGTCACTGAAGGTCACAAAAACACACACCTTCAACACACTTCTTCAAAAACACACGTTTCATTTTCTTTATTTTATTTTATTTTATTTTATTTTTTTGTCATTTTTAAGGCTTAACCATAGCTTGCGCCTTCAAGTTGCTAAGGCAAAAGAGGAGTCCTTTGAAAGACATGTACTAGCACTTATAAAAAAATGCATGTATAGTTGACGCAAGTTGAATGCGCTTTTAGATTTATAAGACCAAAATCTGAAAATTTTCGATTTTGACCGAAATTCGAAGTTTCAAAATTCTTGCGGCAGAAGTTTATTGAAAGTGATTCTTTTGGATCGTTTTTATGTGAATATATTGTATTATTTGAATGCTCAGCGCTTATACCAAGTTTTGCGCGCAAGATTAGGACCCACTGGCGCATTGACTTAAATTGAATTAAATGAATTTAATTCAATTTAAATTATCTATATGTAATAATTTTAGCGACTTAAATTGCTAAATTTAAGCAGGGCCTGATTATGACCAACAGGGGCCCCGGACATTGATAAATTTTGGGGGCCCCATCCATGATTTTTTTTTATTTTTCAAAAAATTTTGATATAAAAGAAGACTATTTCAGAACATCTGAAATTGGGGGCCCTTTACAAAGTCCCGATTTTCCCATGCGATAATAAGGCTCTGAATTTTAGTATTTTTGGGGAAACGGGTGGATTTTCAAAATTTTAAGATCGCCTACGTCTTCTCTCTATCATTTTGCGCATCTTTATGCAGTTAGAGGGAGTAATCAAAAGCGAAGCGCTGTTAATTTGTCAACGGTAATGGTTAAAAAAATATGAGTACAAATTTTTGTCAATTTTAAATGTATGACGTACAACTGGCGCCATTCCCACATGTAATCCAAAAAAAAAAAAAAAATCCTTCGGAACTGGACCACTGAAATGCTTAATATATATTAATCCTTATATCAATGCTTTATTTAGGCGAAAACAATTTATTCGTTTTAATATTCTTAAAAGAAGTAGAAGTTTAATAATTTCGAGAAGCTATTTCAAACGATTTAAAATCGCAAAAATTTGCAAACCTATTTAGATTATGACATATAATTTGTTAATCTTTTAACTCATTTGGAACGCTTTCCTTCTTAGAAAAAGTCTGCATTTTAAATTAAGATTTTCTGCTTAATAATTTGATTTTTTTTTTTAATAGCCGAATACTGACAGCTTAGCAGTACGGGACTGATTTATAGCTATTATGCCAAACTTGGGGATCGTCTAGAGCGTGGAGAATCTTTTTTTTTTCCTACAATTTACACTCTTAAAAAAATCAGTTGATTACCAAGAAATCTCTAGGAAACAATGATTCCATTACTTGTTACTTTCCGAACATGCACCATGTAAGGAAAGTATTGTAATCATGAAAAAATTCGACTTCGAGACTTTGATGTATTTACACGTTTTGAGGTCTTCTGAATTCATTTGTGCTGTTTTTACGAGATGTATGTATGTACGTGTGTGTGTGTGTGTGTGTGTGTGTGTATGTGAGTGAACACGATAGCTCCTAAACGGATCATTCGATTGAGCTGAAATTGGACATACATGTTATAAACCATCGTCGCAAGACCGGTATTGATTTTGGCGTATATAGGACTTATAGTTTTTTTACAGGGCTACGACAAAGATTTCTTTGACATTATAGTGTATGGGGAAAGTTTTGAAAGTGTGCCAGCGTTTAAATGGTGCTTTCGATTGAGTTTCAATTTGGTATATATGTTTGAATTATTCATCGATTAAAATATATTTAAATGCTTGGTAATGATCTAATCGTAAGTCTTCGGAAAGTCGAGTGGAGGCACTCCAGATTTTTTTAGTATGATGCCATAACTTTTCTTAGTATTACTACTAAATAAAGCCATGTTTGCCGATTGATTTACATGACTATATTTAGCAGCAATACCAAGAAAAGTTATAGCATCTTTGTTTCAGAGATTTCTTAGTAATCCACAAATTTTTTTTTAGTGTAGGGCATCACCCAAAAGGATATTATTTCCGGATCCGCAACTCTCATCCGTATACCAGCCTATATACAGCTAGAGGAGCTGCGGACCCACAGATTTATCGTTCACGTTTGCGCCATGTACATATAGCGGTTTTTGATCAGCCGAGATGTGAAAACGAATTCTTTCACTTTCTGCTCACCAGGTTATTACGACTCCTTAAAAATTTATTTTAGGATGAATAGGAAAAATTAAATTACTTAATTAACTAAAATATTTTTCTAATTTATGTGTATTGAAAGAAGAAAGGGTTGTAACCCGATCGTTAACACTGCCAATATAGCTTTTGTGTCATCGTGTGACAATTGAGCTAGCTATGACAGCATATTTTAATATCCATAACGCTAGGTTCGAGTAAAAGTTTTCTGCATTTTTTTCAGTTTCCGTATAGCTGGAATAATTTAAAATGCATGTGTAAAAAAAATCATTACTTTCTTTGTCGTGAAGAACTGATACGCAGCTAGTTATAACATGTTATGTATATGTAAAAATAAATTACTCGAAATTCAAATTAAACATTTAATAATTTTGCGATTTCTCAAAATAATCAAACGAAAATCCCCACCTCTCTCTCCATGTGTTTATATATCATGGCTTTGATTTGCAACATCTCTTCGATTTGAACTTCATATTTCAAACAATTACACTAAAATTAATCTTTCTTTTTTAATTTAGGTAATTGGAAATTTTACTTATTTACTTTTCCGTCTATTTGGCAGCTTAGTTTAACCAATTGTTAAAGTAATCTCTATTCCCGTGTGATGAGCGGGTACATCAGCTAATATAGAATCAAAATAGAAATTAAAATTCGTATTGTTCAATTAAAAGCAGCATTAATAAAATAATAAATCGATGACAAACTGACGCTTTCCATGTGAGCCGGTATAAATTTAAATGCTTCGAAATCTAAGATGAAAACTTTGGCTTTATACAAATTGCTCTATTTCTGTGTATTTCTTTACGTAACAATTTCTTTAATTCTTTACAGTTTGAAAAGTTTTTCTACCATGTATACATATTTACATAAATGAACTGACACACACACACATAACACAAAAACAACAACAACAAAAATTTTGCAGTTCATTGTGGGAAGTTAATTTTTCTGGAAAGATGTTGTAGTTAGGGTAAAACTAAGACAGTGGAGGATCCTGAAAAGTTTCAACGGCAGAAGGCAATATGCGAGAAATTTTGTAAGAAAAATGGATCTTTTTAAATTTAAAATTTTGATTAAATAATACTTATCGTCTGAAACCAGGTTTAGGATGGTTGCTCTCATCATTCATTACTGAAAAGGCGATTTTGAGAAGATTCCTCTTCTCTTACATGTGTAATTTCTTAGCGTGGATCTTTGAACACTCCGCTAAACCGGCAGATTATTCAAAGACCTAGGTGAGCAGGGAAACCTCACAGATCATAGAGAGTAGTGTAGTGCATTTATTGCAAGCCTGCACTCAGGGTATCTGCCAAGTCGGAATGCCTTGGTCGGAGGACTTTTTCAGGTGTTCTTCCGCGTATTCACGATAGACATCTAGCGAAACCGCCCGAAACCCCAGACCGTTAGATCGACAGCCGCGCGGTAGCCCAGAACCCTAGACTTTTACTCTTCAGCCATCTACCATTTTCAGCCCCTTGTGTACTGGGCCATGGTGGGAGGCCCACAGATCATAGAAGGGGAATCATCACCACTGAATCCAACTGGGATTTAATTTTATTTTATCTTAGACAACTGTTCTTTTCAACTAGTTATTTTAATTTTGTTTTAATCTTTAGGACGGAATAGAGCTTTACTGATAAATTTGATCGCGCATTTAATCGTGTTAATTTTCCAGTAAAATCAAACTCAAACATCAATAACTGAGGCCTAGTTTACAGCAATACAGTCTGGACACATACTCAACTTTCCTCACTATTTTTAGGAGGGCCCAATGTCACTTTGATTAAATATTTACCTTACATTTCATTGTTTACATGAAAAATACTATAAGGACTTTTTGGCTTCTAATGTTTCAAGAATATTATTTTTATCATTCCAATTTTAATGAACTAACGCATTATGTAGAAGTTGTCTTTACTTTATTTTATAACACCAGACAGCTTCTACATAATGCGTTAGTTCATTAAAATTGGAATGGGAAAAATAATATTCTTGAAACATAGTTGGTTGCCAAAACGTCCTTATAGTATTATTGATGTAAACAATGAAATGTAAGATAAACATTTAACCTAAGTGACATTGGACTCTCCTAAAAATAGTGAGGGAAGTTGAGTACGTGTTCCGACTGTCTTGTAATTTAATCACGGACTTAATCGCGGATCAAGCTCTGTTACTGACGTTTGATTTTGATTTTACTGGAAACTTAACGCGATTAAATGCGCAATAAAATAAAGCTGAAAATCGCTTAAAAATGAGAGAGAGGGTGGATTTTCAGATTTTTAAAATAGTGCAGATCGTTTATATATATATATTTTACATAATTATGAAATTTTTCAAGCCGATCGCACGAACTGTATGAATTTCATTAAAGTTTTACACAGTAACTTTTTAATCTGATTGGATTAATGACGGTAAAAGTTCTGTTTGGAAGCGGCGGGACCGGATTTGTTAGAGAGTGAATCACGGATCAGCGTAACTATATAATAGGATAATTACAGAGTTAATATTTATACAGGAGTGGTTTATGACATGTAAATTTGTATTAATTTAAATAATAATATGCAATACATTTCTTTAAAGCCCCTCTACATCCGTAAGCATGTGTGCCCAAGACTCCATATATGTTAAATCATATATGGAGTCTTGGGTCTCTTCTTATAAAATCGGTCTCTTCTTATAAAATATGTTTTTTTTTTTTTTTTTATATGCCAACTGTTTTGTTGTATTCGAGGCAACAGCCTTTCCTTTTCAGGTAAAATTTGAAAGAAGTAAAATATTTACTCAAAATTTCTTATTTTCATTAAACATTTAAAATTATTATAAATGAAAAAGTATCCTGGAGATCTTTGAAAACTACGAAATATTCAAACTTATTTCCCGTGCCCGACCATGCTTAGAAGGGACTCCGGTTCAAACGATTACTTGTCTGAAAAAATATCGAAATCATTCGGCCTCTCTCTTCTTTAGTAAGAAAAGGTATGATCACCACATCTGTAAATAATTTTGTGGGGGGGTTGAAAGCGGCAATTAAGTATCGTAGGCGTGTCTTGGCCATTGTGCTCTCTCCCCTCCTTTGCAACCCATCAATCTAAGTGTCACAGGTGTTTTGGTGAGTGGGGGTAAGCAGTAACGGGATTTTATGTCACAGCCGCTTTCGAAGCAGAAAAAAAGGAGCAGAAAATTATGTCTCAGCCGCTTTGAACAACGTTTACAGATGACGGGATTTTACGTCTCAGCCGCTTGGAGGGTTAAAATAGAACACTAAATTTATTTATAGGTCTACCCTCCAAAAATTTCAATGCATTAAAGCCTATTAATACCTTCAATATATTACGTCTATATATAGTTATTGTTAAGTTCATGTCTAAAATCATGCAGACTGACACTAAGCTTGGGAAATTTTCCTGAAATATCTCCAACAATTGCACCAAAAATAAGTATGGTTTTCCCATAGCTCAGAATATTTTAGCCGTTTAATATTGAAATTTTATAACATCTAGTTCTGCATCCCATTATCTGATTGCAATTGACTGGATAACATCTCGCAGCTGGCTGTGCCCAGCACAGTCAGCTGTCGTCAAAAAAGTGTCTCATAGATCTGTGGCACGCGATGAACGTTTCGATCGTCCGCCATCTTGCTGGTAGTTAAGTCGAGCGATGGCCACGGCTTCACTTTTTTCAGCATTGGGCAATCTGTGCATCTGTTATCGCATTCTTCCATTTTTCAGCAAATGTCAGTGCTGTTAAAAAGAATCGTGACCATTTTTTCACGGGAAATGACGCGCTAAAAAGTAAAGGATTCTCGAGGAGCTATGACACCCGCAACTATTTTTATAGAAATCAAGTCTATTCTTCGTGACTGGCAACAGTCAAACCGTCAGAGTTTGGTGTTTCCAGAGCGGGAACACTGCGCGTTAAAGGGTTAACTCATTTTTATTGACATTTATCGCAAATTTTCGACATTTTATGACAAAATTTTAATTTCAGGCGCATTTAAAAGTATCAAATTTAGCTGTTTTTAAAGAATTTTCTGGAAGATTAAATTAGATTCTTAAAGTGCCATGGGGACGGCAGAAGAGAAGATCAATATTATAATATTTGCTTTACAGAAAACGATATTTTTTGCTCCCTAATTGTACAAATGGCATCAATCTACAGTCTCTACGTCAAGTTGTGTTGAGTTGCATTATATATAGCCTAAGATTCCGATATCATAGCACATTTCTTACCATGAAAATTTTATGTCAGAAATACATTTTAAAAAATATATTAATTTTTGTATTAATTATCTCATGTGGTAATACTACACATAAATTAAAAATCATGGATATATAATGATATGATGTGCTGAATAATCGGTTAGTTTTATGTGGGTTTGCCCTATAAGTGCAATATAATGTTATTAGAGGTAAGTGTGGTAGCCTCAAGTTTTAAAAAAATTATAATGAAGAAGGTTAGAATATTCATCAGATTTTAACATTCTACGAAAAAATAAAGAGGAAACTCTAAAAATTCATAAATGATTATCTCTGAAAAAATTATATCAATCATTAAGAGAAAAATATATTGTTGAAAATCATTTTATATGTATTACATAAAGATTCTGAACGTATGAGTAATTCATTTAACCCACTTAGTGAGTGATCGCCTCTATTATTTACTTCATGATAACATAAATGATTATTCCCTGTCTAAATGCACAGTTATTTATTTTGAAAAGTATAAGTTGTCTCATTTTGTCCTATTATTAGAATTTTCAATACCTATCATTAATATTTCAGGCCGTTTTTTGTGAAAATCGAATGCATAGCATCTCCAAAAATAGTGATTGCCCGTACTTAGTTAAATGGTAAAAGGTTTAGAGTTTTTTCACGAAGTAGAAATATTAATCACAGTCGTTTCCTTATGCGACTCTGGTGAAAGATCAATGCCATATTTTCGAAATTATATGATTTGAAATCCTATATAAAGGAAAAAAGAACACGTTAAGAGTTTGTGACACCTATAGTTAACAAAATTTGAACCGTGACGTTTTAAAAAAATCTTTTAGCGATGTTTTTCAATTTCTTTTCTCGTAATTTTTTTCCCCGCTAGGTACGTGCAAATGTGTTTTCATAGGCTATTTTAGTGTTAGACAACTTAAGAGATTAAGATTGACAATTCAATGACATTATTTTTTTTACACCTCTTCAGGCATCAAGAAGATGGTATTCATTCCAAATTACATCCCTCAAATTTTATTTATCTATATATATATATATATATATATATGTATCGGCTGTTTGAGACTCGTCAGGGGAGACTCCCTCCTGGACCCCCCCCCTAATTTTTTAGTTTCATTATTGTCATATTAAAATGATATTAATTGACTGTGTCATTTTATCTCACATCTTTCGTGTATTTCGTCTGGTAACCGTATGTTGAAATTTTTATTATTGCAACCTATTTATAAAAAAATATATGTGATGCATATTCTACTGCTTACGAAATATTGTAACAATAGATTAAAGCTGTTGTGAACTAATAGTATTAAAATATATGTAAAATTATGTCGCATTTTTATGTCTCTTTTTTGGGACACATTTTTCGGACAGTTTTTGATAAAGGGGATGAAAGATAAAATGACGTAGTCATTAATATATTAGTTCGTGTATTTATTTACTTACTAAACAGATATTTCAAAGTATATTCCATTATTAGGCATTTTTTAAACAATTGACTTAACCGCTCTATTTCAATCCAATCCTGAAAAAAGTTTTTCGAATGGCTTTCAAATACTCTTTATTCCAAAAGTATTGTAATAGGACGTAGATTTGAAAAAAATAGAGTGACCCTGATTATAAAAAAATGTCCAAATAGAAAAAAGAAGCTCGACCAATAAAAAAAGGGAAAAATCCGCAGTTATGTAAATGCAATATTTATTGAATTATTTGACATAGTTTTTCTTAGTTATTATCATAGTTTTTACTGCTTTATCATTTATCGGCAGTAACTAAGGAGCAATTCTGAAATAGTGAAATTCTTGGTCTGCCATTTAGGGTTTAGCCTCTTCCAAAACATCATCTTCAATGCGCCACAGCATATGATATGGTATTTGTTCACGTGCTATACACATTTCGTGCCAATAAAATATAAACTTGAAACCGTTCTTCTTCCATGGCCCAGACCAAACGTAACTAGACCTTGTGATCTAAAGAATATTTATGCTTGACTTCCAGCTTGAAACTTAACTTCCCCTGTTCCAAAAATATACGTGTGTGATTTGAGGACTAATATTCCCTTTCCGAAAACACGTTTAAGTTTCAAAGCATAATTATGTAAAAAAATCATTTTTTATGTATTTAAAATATTACAAATAATAAAAATGGGTTTTAAAATAAAATGGTTAGTTTTTCTTTTAACACAAAATTAAAATGCATTTCAAAACACATTTCCTCACAATTTTCTCTCCAATCAAAATACTAAACTGCTATTAATTAATCCAAAAAAGAAACTTTCCCAGACATAAGCCTAGAGGACATTTGAAACTTATAAAAGCCTACAAAAGGTTTTTAAAGAATGATAAATTGTTTCCATTTTTAAAAAAACTGGGCTTAATTAAACTCACTAAAACTCTTCCGGATTATTCAAAAGAGGTGAAACCCCATTTTTGTAAAAAATGAAAGAAAATCGTGTTGAAAATTTCTCCAACCACAACAGAAACGAGTTGAAATTTATACAAACACGGGGCTTGGTAATTTATTTAATGCAATAAATGAGTCTACTCCGGCACGTTCGAATAAAAGTTATCTAATGAGACTATAAAAGATCGTATAAGACAACTTACTCATTTTGAAAAGGAAAATCGGCTATTTTTCATTTCAAGTTGTGATACTTTGAATGTTACTCATTAATATGATCTCAAGCGCACATAGGATGTTAGGCGTTTTCTAACAGTAGAAGATGTCTATAATTTGCTGAAATCAGGGATAATTGAGAGGAAAATGTATAAGAAAAGAGCTTCGAATATCTAAAATATTTATAATGAACATTACATAAATTTACGCGTTTGATATTTATGCCAGGTTTTCAGTTTTCACATTTTAATATTCATGTTAAGTTTCTGATGTTTATAGGTTTACTAGTTTTAGTATTTATTACAAAATTAAAAATACACGCGCTTCTTACTCAATTTTGCAATACCACAAAATCATATATGAATCAAATATGTTTTTCGAACAATTGTAGTCAAAAACTACAGTGATTACACGATCTTGGCAACCTGAAAAAATCCATATTGCCCGAGACATCAAATGGTGCAAAACTGATTAGAACAAATGGCCTCCAAATTACAGAAATTACAGCTCAAAATATTGCCATCTTCAGGTTACACACCTCAAACGAATATATTTGTAGCCTTTTTTAAAGTCTTTAAAGAATTTGTATTAAAATAATAATGTTTAATTAATTCATAGGAAAATTAATTATGTTCTTATTATTATATTTCTTTATTAATACGCTATTGTTGCATGCCACTGCTGTAAATCGTAGATTTAGAAGCAAATGCCGTCTTGGGCTTTGGTTCAGATTTGGAAGATACCTCTGAAAATGATCGTGACAGGAGAAAGGATCAGATTCCGCAAACCTCCAAGACAGACTAAATGAGATTAGGGAGTTTTTGAACACTGGTTTTATTCGCGGTAACGCTAACGTTAAATGCCATTGAACAGTACAGTGAATGCGCACGTATAAAATACTAAGTATTTAGACTACCTCCGAAGGGGACTTTTAGCGGAACGTTCGTCTCCTTTGTTTTCATAAGCGTTCGTCAGATATAAACAAACATGGAGGATTTATTTCAAATCTCTGCATTAGGAGGTATGAGTTCCGAAGAATTTGATGATATTATTCCATACGAATTATCATTTCCTCCTGAAAATGGTTACTGAATAAATAGAAACTCATAAAATATTTATAAATAAATTAAACCAACTGCGAAGAATACATGTAAACAAACCTGGATTTTTAATAAAATAATTATAAAAACCTCGATTTTTAATTCCTCTATGTTTAAGTTTTTAGCTACTGTATGTATGCCCAAGGATTTGTGCCCAGTGGGTTTTACTGATTTGAAATAAAGAATAATTAGTTTATATGGATTTTATTGATTCTAAAACTTAATTTCGTTAAAAACTTAACCGTACTTTCCTAAACCTATCCAAATACAGAAAAAAATATAAAATACATGTAAAAGAAAAATAAACAGATAATTATGATAAATTTGCATTTTAATTATTTATTTGTTTAAAATATAAAAAAAAAGAATATGTTTTAATTCGTTTATAACTATTTTCTGAGGATTTCATTAATTCGATAAATTCCTGTATTTAAAATTTTATACGATATTTTCTAAAAGCAATGCAATGCAAATACGGAAAAAATATAATTCAAGAGAGAAAAAATATTATAATTTTTTTTTCCTCTCACCAGATGACGATACCAAGAGAATATAAAGACTTTTTATTCAATGCAAAATCTTGAGATGTGTGTACGAAATTAAATAAATAAAGGCATCCAATACTATTTTTGTCCAAAATTCGGGTTAAAAACTTTTGTAGCATTAATAAGTTAACTTATATAGTAAATACCACTACTTTATCGGCTTTCACATTATATTAGGAATATTAAATCGCACTAACTTGTCCGCCATCTTGTTTATGAATAAGATTTATCATAATCAGCATCAGCTAAACTTGAGAAATAACGTGCTCCGCTAATCTCCGCAAGCCGTGAGCATGCACAGTATGGTCAAACAGTTTAGTCGGTAGTGTTACCGTTAGCGGAGGAAGAAACATAGCGCCAAAACTCTCTAGTATCATTGCCAAAACTAGCCATTGCTCTTTATAAAAAGGTGTGTATCAAATAAGTCATCTGCTGACATTGCACCGTCTGTGATATGTGATTTAGGAATTGTCTCCAAAGATACTCCAGCTGCACTTTTTGACAGAAACAACTCATGAGAAAACTTTGAAAGGTACGATCGCAACTTAATTCAACACAAGTAACATGGTTTTTGTACGTCTATTTCGATGGAAGAAAAGAGAAAGCTAATACAAGAAAAAAAGTCCTTTATGTACGACTTTAGCTTTGGAGAATAATATTGTATTGTAGACAGGGCCTGGCTCTGTTTACATAGGGCCTGTGATTTCGTATTTAGTCTTTAATGCGAATACTGCGGACGCATCATCAACTTCGTTAAGCAAAAAAATAATTACACTTTTGGAACTGTTTGCCGTTGGGTGTGCTGGAGCGAACTTCAACGTTGGGAAGAAAAATGGCACAGACAACTTTGTTGGCCATGCATTACACTTGTTTGTATGCTTACAGCGAACTAATGAACTATACATTGGCCACCTTTTTCAGAAGACTAGCGAATAGATATCTGAGACACACTAGTCTTCCAAATCCTTTGGCAACGTACGAAACACCTCCTGTAACAAATTTTGTTTCTATTCCAGTTTGTACTTGAAATTTATAAAAAAGACGTCAGTGCAGAAAAAAGCGCACGAATATTTCTATTCTATAAACGTGGAAGGCATTCCACCAAAGATGCAGCCCTAAAAATGTCGAAGAGGTGATACCTTGCATCGCACATTGGGTCTCCTCCTGCACGGGAGACGAACGGTGGCATGCAACTGTTATGCCCACTTCTACAACAGACGTCGAATAATTCTTTTGCTCCCTCTACCAGATTGCGCATCAAAAGAACCCGCTTTTTCGAAATTCCCAATCATTTTCTTCACATTCCTATGACAGTCATCCGACCAACGCCTTTTTATACCCTTGGGTTTCTGGAAATTCTGTAGAGCTACTTGTGCACAGTCAGTGTTCTTGGAAAGAAGCCTTACAAGCAGAGTGCGATCCTTGATGAGAGAGTTATGGTGAACTTCTGAGACGTGATACCAGGAAAAGCCTTGTACACGGGGTTTTTATAACAACTGCAATGGGTCCTGTGTTAGGCAGGTATTTTCACTTACATATTTTGATGTCTACAGCGAAATCCATTGAAAAAATTCGGAAAGACCTTTTCTTATGGTGTACGCTTTCCCCTTCTTCAATAACATTCCGTTCAAATTTGACGTAATTCTTATTAGTGGTTCATTTTTTATACCGTTTCGAAAGTTAAACTTTAATTATAATCACCCTGTTATTGACAGAGGGGTTTGTTGAAATCACAAGTTTTTTTAGAGATGAAATATTGTCTTTCTTTTCTTTTGTTGTATTATAATTTATTACTTACTTTGTTTATAATTTTAACAGTTGTTACATATATACATATGAAAACCTATAAAATAGTTCTGCAAGGTATTTCTTTTTAATAATAATACATTCACCAAAGAAAACTGAAAAAAATATAGTATTTCCTCATTACTTTTTTGAGAAAGATAGAAAAGAATCCACGGATATACAGGCAATAAATGTTTTTGAATATTTCAGAAATTAATTAAGGCAATATTCATTTTCAAGGCTGTTTGTTTCGAAAAGTTGTTCGTATCAATAATATGTAAATACACCACCCTTTAAGTCAAGCAACCAAAAAGGGAAATCTTGTAAGATACTAAGAAATTACTCTTTTATGTGAGCGTTCTATGCCCATTTTATAAAATAATTAAGATGATTCTTTTAACTTCATAGCGTTCCTGAAAACAGAAGTAAACATTTAATTGTTAAGCTATGCTTTTTTCTTAATATAAATAATGAATTCTGGTTTATCATTAAATTTCTTTGAACACTATTAAAATGTTAATATACGAAGCATAAAAATATAATTATATGCTTTAATGATTATTATTTCTCTGTTTCGGTGTAATTCAATCTATCGCCAGTGCACATGGAAGAATTCTACTTAATGCAGTTGAATTATCAGTCAGAAATATAATGGCTGGCACAAATTGACTCGAGTTTCCATCAACTCTGTGAACTCATCAAAACTTTACACAAGGTAAACCAATATATTTCTGTAAATAATGAGAATATTCCACTATCCATTATGCGAACGATAATTTAATGAGGACGTAGAAGGTCAGCCATTTCCAAAACTAATGATTATTGAATCAGGCAGAAAGTTTTCAAATTTTCTTACTCCTCGACGTAACATTAACTAAGCATATTCAAGAATGATACATTTGAGGGAAAATTTAACGTGTTGCTCTAGGGAATGAAATGAACTTCTTTTTCTAAAAGTGATGAATGCAGTCGCATTAAATGATTCATATTTACCTAAGAGGAGACACATTTGTTATACAAATATTCTTAAATATCGAGGAAAATGCGAGATTCGATTAGGTTCCTGCAAAATCACATAAATTTATGTGTTTTTAAGAATTATGGTACATACAAAGTTTTATAATCTATTTTGATGAAACGTAGCCGAATTTGAATAACGAAACTGGTATAACGTTAAACTTATTTCGGTTTATTTAAAGTTCATTCTAATTTGAGTTTTTTAATTTCTTTTATGTCAAAAATAGGACAGCTCACACACTTTCAACAGAAGTAGTGCAATATTTCAACAAAAAATGGTTTTAAATTAGTTTCAACTTGTCTACGGAGGAACAGTGCACCGTGATTTGCTGTTTCAAATCATCAATGAAGCCACATGATGGTGAAACATTTCGCTGTAGATAGTTTGAAGCTAATTTAGCACAATTTATGTTGAACTGTTGATCAATTACCCTGAATCTCTTTTACTGGTACATTTTACACACACACACCCCACGACAGTGAGTTCCAGATGGTCTCCAATTGGAAAATAACTAAGAAAATTTGATAACTGGAGAAAATTTGAAGCACTTCCACGAAATATTTACCATTTAAAATGAACAAATAAGTAACGCACCTTGCTGTGGTGATCTCATTTGGAATTCTTCATTTTTGATGAATCGTTTTCCTATACCTAATAAATCATTTTGCAAGCAAGAGTAGCAAGACAAATGGTCCTAAGGCTATAAAATTTAGCTTGAGGACTCCCTGAGACAGGTACTGACCCACCTAGAAACGTTTATTTATTTATTTGAAATTCAAATTGGTAAAATTCTTTTAATTGATTACCGGAAATTCTTCACATTCATTGCGAATATTTGACGGAAGGCCGCCAAACATTATATTTATCCATCGAGAATTTTAGAGATTTATAACTTGCTTTTTATATGCTACTAAATGGAAACTTTTAAGTATTTAAAGACCTTAAATTTTAATTTATAACGCAAAATAAAGAAAACCAGCATGCTTCAGGTATTTATTGTTTTAGAGATGATCCGAGGTCAGGCATGTGCTAATTTGCTCCAGAGTTCATTACGATTGGCGACGACTTTCATAAAAATATCACCGAATTTTACAACAAAAACAAATCCTGAAAAGTAAACCCAGTTTGCCGATACCTCCAATAGTTGTCAATAAATCGTCAAATCGCTATGTTATCATATATGAATTTTACAGATTTAATCGCTTCTAATTAAGTTTTTTATCCTGCAATAAAATACAGACATATACAAAGTAAAAGTAAGTTTTACAATAAATTAACTCTTAGAAAAGCAGATACACCTAAAATTCGTCGCACCTATTTAAACACATCTCCATGTTTCAGATAGATTCATGTAAACTTTTGATTCTTCTAAATGTCTGAATTTTTCAAGATAATATGCTACTCTCTCCATTCAAACCGTATACTTCTTTTTTCATTTAACACGTTCTTTTCACACTTTTTTCATTTAACACGTTCTTTTTTCTTTTTTTACAATTTTGAAAGTTAAAAAAAGTAAATAAATATCTAAAAGTAAACAATAGGCTTGAGAATGATAAACTTTTAAAGTAATTTTTAAAAATTTAAACATAAATAAATACAACTAATATTCAAAAATGGGCTTTAGAAAGAAGGGTTTTTTTTTAATTTTGAAAGCATACACATATACATATAATAATATACTGAAAAATAAATTTAGGCTTGGATATGAGAAGTGTATTTTTTTTAATCTAACGAAATAAGAGAAGCAACAGAATTTCTATGTCAGGAAATAATGTTAATAATTTTTTTTTTCTAATGGGCAGGCACTGGCCACAAGCCTTTGCCATCAACGGCCCTAGTTACTGTCCATTTTATTACGGGAGCACCCAGTGGGTGGACAGCACTACCCCCTATGAAGGGACGGACAAGTTAACATCCATGCCCAAGCCGGGATTCGAACCCGGACCCACGGCGTGATAGAATGGTTCTCTAGCCACTACACCACCTGGGCGGCATAATGCTAATAAATTCATAATTAAAAAATTGTCCTATTCAGAGTTTTTGCGTGGTTTTTATCAACTAAAATTCTTGTATTTATTTAATCTGAATCGCTTTCTGGTGTATGAGGTCTTAGATCAATCGGATGAATATACTTGGGTTGATTATTTTGTAGTTCTTCAATCCCTTTTATTATTTTGTTGCATAAGTTTTTATTTTTTAATACATATGCAGCCCACTGCTCATTACTTTGTGAAGGTGATTTTAAAACTCTGTATTGCTTTAATAATGTACAATCAGTGAAATAATGTAATGAATTTCCTTGCATATTGCATTTACAATGATCGGATGAGGCTCTGTTTATTTTAAAAAAATGTTCTGGGAATGGCCCATGATTGGTAAAAAAAAAGGTAAAGGTTCCCGTGTTGGTAAGTATACCTGCCTGTAACTTCTGTGTCCCAGGATATTTTCCATTTTTTCTAATTTGTCCTTTTACACAACAAAGGAAAGGAAATACTACATAGTTCACCAACCTGACCATGACAGATCTTGAAAATGACCACTATTCCACTCTTGGCACTTTTGGCCCCTGCTAAAGCTACTAAATGCAGATCAAAGCTGGGCTACTGGAACTGCTGCAATCTAATGAGAAATATTTTCCTGTAATTGTTGAAGACTATGAGGTTTGTTGCGATACACCTTATACTTCAGAGTTCCCCGCAAAAGTAATCGCACAGAGACTGATTGTGTGACGTGTATGGCCAGCTAAGGCCTTGTCCAAACTCAACTCTGCTAATATTCACGTCAATCATTCTCTTCCAATCATTGTCCTATACTGTACTGTACATTGTCCTATACTGTATCATTGCCCTATACTGTCCTATTCTGTCCTATACATGTAAAATTAACTAGTCACAATCCAGGTCTCTTCTGTAAGCTGTGATTTAAAATCATGGGTCATTTTGGGAGTGATATCAAAGCATTATTTTTAGTATTAAAAGCATAATTCATTGTTGCAAAGTCCGATTTATTGCAAGATTCTTTGACAATTATTTCCTTCTTTCAATGTGGTCATAAGAATCAATTTTTACTCTATTGGCATACAAAGAGATCAAACAAATGAATATGTTTTAATAGAACTTGCTGGTTATATTTTTTTTCCACCACGAAAACACATTTATACTAACATAATTAACTAAGAGAAATTTCCACATTAAATGAACGTATAAACAAATCTGTTTACAATGGAAAACAATAATTAGTAATATAAATGGAGTACCAAATTTTTTGGTATTTAAAAGTTTGAACTGGCGAAATGCATTATTTATTTTCGATTTGGCTATTTTATTCGTTTCTTTGTACTTTGGTTCCGTGTTGAAAGAACATACTTTTTCAAATTAAAAAAGTTCAATTATTTAAATGGTGTTCTGCGTATTTCACGGAGCATCAGTCCTCCAAACTATTATGACAATTATATGTGGAGATATCATGAAAATGTTAAGAATATATAGCATTACAATAGCGTAATGATGCTAAAGCTGATTTTCTGATGGCAATTCAATATGTTTACGCATTGTATGTTTGGCCATTAAAATCAAATGAGCAGTTTAGTCTTCTAGTGACAATGTGTAAAAATGCATTAAGTTAATGCGAATTCTAGAGCAGCAGTAATTAGAAAAATTAGGGAGCATAATTACATTTGCTTTAGAAAGTTAATTGTTTTGCTCAACTTAGTTGTGAGTACAAAATTTTGAGAATTAGTCAGTTCTGTAGACTTATAAAAGAACATTTAAAAAATATAATTTATGTAAATGATACTAAGTTAATGAATGTTTATTAATAGACTTCCCAAAAAGATAATATGAATATTTGTCAGACATATTTGTATAGAAATGTCTTGCTTTCTAAAAGGTATCTCCGATGTTTATATGTCATCAGAGATAGTAACAGCACTTATTTTAGAGTATTTAAATACTTTGTGTTATGGCAAGGCTACACGAGTGGCACCTGCCAACGTGGTGGAGGGGATTCCTTTGGCAGAGTACTTCTTTTAAAGAGCTGTAACGCGCATTCACATTACATTTGGAGAAAACTCTAACTGAGACCTTCATAATGGCCATCTACTACCTTAAGTGTCTTACCTACTTGGACATGGTAAGGATATTTAATTTGTAACCTAGCATGCAGAAATGTTTACAGATTATAAAGCTGCTCACGGTATTGGTTAATAAGTTTAGGCTTTGTAGCTATTTTAAGTAGACTCCCTAGTCCATTCGGACAATAAATTGCTCCGAGTACTCAGAAGGATAACAATTGCAATACTGTTTCGTCTATGGTATATCATGCACCAGAATTACCATGTTCCCAGTTTTTTAAGAACTACTTTATCATGGACGAGACAGTTTTACGAAGGAGAAAGATAAAAAGCACTCCCACACTCTGAAGTTTAAAGAGTTTATAAAATAAATTATATATAATGATAACAAAAACATAATTGATATTTTTACATTTTACAAATCTCTTAGTTTCTGAATACATCAATAAGTTAACTATTTCCTGTAGTCCAGTTAATGACAAGTGGCTTCCATGTAAGGTTAATTAATACTTACATTAAATGTAGGAGATGGTCACGTCTTAATTCGTCTGTTACACATATTTTACTCGTCTGTTTATATGCATATACATATGAAGATTATTCCAAAAATACTGACCTAAGGTTTTATATCATACATATTGATCTTAGGCATATACAATAAATTACAAAAATATGTAAAATAAGGTACATAACTTCATAGTATGGATTAAAATTTTTAGAAGATGAAATCTAAATAAATATAAAAATTACATTTTATACGGGTTTGTGCAAAACATTTCCCAATTAGAGTGCAATCTTGATAATCCGGCATTTATGGGACCAGACAACTGCCGGATTAATAAACAAATAAGGGTTTTCGCCAGGAAACAAAATGTAAAGATATAATGCGCATTTTGGATCACATGTTTCCCGAGGACGTCGGATTCCCAAATGTGATGCCGGACAAACGAACCGCCGGATTATCAAGATTGTACTGTTGTTGAATGCAACCCATACAGTAACTAGGTGATACGCTAAAGTTCAGCCGTTCATCATAAAAAAATACTCAGATATATGAAAATAAATATTTGTGGACTTTCCAGTAGCTCTAGAAGTATAAAAGATCACATCACAATATAGTGTTTCAGGGGCTGTGCAAAAATTACTAAAGGAAACAAGGAATAGTCAAATACCTAATGTTATGGCTATTATTTGTATCGTAAGGCCCTTTACAAACTTATTTTACAAATTTATGAGTCCAACGGATCATTTTACCCTCACCTAAGGGCAAGTCATTTGAAAATAATTGTGATTTGTTTTTTTATCGGCAAAATAAAAATTTTAAAAGTATACAAATTGAAGTACACTGAAAAAATTTTAAGAGAATATGATTTGATATAATGAAATAAAATAAGTTTTACAAACATACAGCATGCACAATTTATTTTATGAAAATTTTAAAATGAAAAAGGTTTTCTAACAGTAAAATGGAATACTACAAAACTGTAATTCAAAAATTATGTCCCACAATAAATGCAGATATGAATTAAATAATGTAATGGGGAGAGCCTACTCTCGACCGATAGATTTATGATATATCCATATTACGTAAATTTGGCTGCTTTCTATTATATATAAATATATGCGTGCGTGTGAGTAGTTTTAATTAATCGTACACAGAAACCATTTGTCACTATTCGGATTTCAAAAAACATTTAAATATATTAAGCATTTACATATGCAATATATATAAATATTTAATATATGAGTATATATATATTGGTTTCATTAAAAATACAAGAATAAAACAAGCCTTTAAAATCCATAGACAAAATAAACGATTTATTTTAAGCATTTTCTCATCTGAAAGATATTTAATAGCATAATCAATATATTCTAATCAAAAGCTTTCTTTTAATTAACAAACATGAAAGTTTTTAAACAAGACTTAATTGCACATTCAAAGAACAAACGTAATTAAATTACGAATATATTGTAACTATTTTAATTAAAGAAAAAGTGAATTGCACTTAAAGAATATTTCTTTTGATCATGATATTAAATGCATCCATGTGAAGAAAAATTCCTTAATAAATATTGATAACTTATATCGAAGTAATTAAATTTTGCATGCATTTTATTTATGTTTATTTGAAGCAGTTTTAAACAAATCTCGTTTAATAAATAACAGAGCATTAACAATGCATTTTTGTCAATTTTAATCGATAAATATGTTAGGATATACGAAAAATGTATTTATTAAAATCATGGTCTATGTATTTTGGAATAAAAACACAATAAAAACTAATAGTCTTTGAATATGCTTTAAGCTTTCCGACGGAACAAAGAACAAGCCAATTTAACCTTTCAATAGATGATTTTTTTTTATATAATTCTTATAAAATATTTTTCATTCTTCATGGTTATATCTTAAATACAAGTGAAAAAATATGTACATAATATGTCACATAAAATGCGAACCATATTAAAAAGATCATTTACTATTACATAATTGAAAATCATTTGCATAAAACACTTAATTATTAAATGTTTTTAAAACATATTGACGCGAATTAAAACTTTTAGTTAATCTTAATTCTAAAGAGGTATGAGACTTTATTAATATTAAAATTATGATAAAACTGCAAAGAAAAGGGCATGTAAAAATTACTGTACATTAATATCAATTTATTAAGATAAAAATCAGCTCAGAAAACTAAGTATTAAGTGATTTTTTAAAACTTTAACGGTCGTATTATTTTCAAGAAAACATCACAAAAGTATGTTTTTTATTCAAAAAATGTATAAAAATAAATGTTTGTACAATATATTCACTCATCTCGAGGTTTTGGACATTATGACTTAAAGAACAATTCCGTGCTTAAGAAACGAAGTGCTCCAAATATTTTGGCTCATACAGTTTGAACTCTCCAGCCCGGAAATATAACGGGGACGAGACGGATTGGGTTAATGCTAAATTAAGTAAAGTTTGGTGATTAATATATGCGTCACCATGCATTGAAGAGTTTAATACAAACAGAAAATAGACATTACATAATATTAGGGGAAAGATAACCCAAAATAACCCCCTTAAGGTGAAAACATGAATAAAAAATACAAATGTTAAATAAATCTTTGCCCCTTTACCACAATATTTTACATCCAAACTGTAACGGAAAAAAGTAGAATTTAAAAAAATGAAGAAAATCTGAAACCCTTTCAAATTTTAAATACGCACCAAAGTGCTATATATTAAAAGTGTATCATAATTTTTGCATCGTCCCTATTTTCTTCGTTATTCCATAAGGTTGGTAAGTGTATCATTATTCATGAGTGAGCAGTATTTTTCTTCCTTGTTTTATAAAACCCATCTTTGGAATCGAAATTTATCTTGAAATTGCCTACTAAAACTATTTTATAATCTTCGCCAAGTATATTACTACTTCACCGTTTTAAATATTGTTTCGAATGTGCATCATAATCCACGAGTGTGCCATGTTTGTCTTTCTTGGGTTGATTTCTACTTTAATGCCCCAACTCTCGCCAAGGTGGCGATCATTAAACATATACAGCAACCATGACAATTTTTTGTATTTATGCGTTAATTGTAATTTAGAATTAAAATGGCGATTTGGAACAACCTGTAAACACAGCATTCCGTTAGATTTTTATTTATTTTGGGTTGCCAATTAATGTAGTTTTAATAATTAAGTGTATTCAAATTCCTTAACTAGTGCGTTTATCACTAATTTGCTCACTTTAGTTTTCATGTAGTTGTTTAGGGAGCGTTGAAACTTGTGCATAACTCCTAGAGACCCATGACTTCAAAGCTCGCCAAAGTGCGGGGAATTTTTAGGTTGGAGAAAGTAGGGGCGTTAAAATAGAATCAACTCTTTCTTGAACCATAAAGCACATCTTTGGAATCCAAATGCATCTTAAAATCGCCTACTGATACTGCTTTAAAATCTTCACAAGACATATTCTAACTATAGGCATATCCCAACTATATCCCGTAAACATTTTAAATACTGTTTGGAATGAGCATCATAATCCATGAGTGTATCGTGTTTACCTTCTTTGTTCTATAAAACACTTCTTCGGAATAGAAATCTATATTAAAATCGCCTACCAAATCTGTTTAACAATTTTCGCCAAGCATAGTCAAACTACACTTCACCTTTATGAATACCATTTAGAAAGTGCATCATAATCTATGATGTGTGCCGCAATTGTCTTCACTGTTCTATAAAACACTTCTTCGGAATTAAAATCGCCTACCAAAACTGTTTAACAATTTTCGCCAGGCATAGTCAAACTACACTTCACCTTTATAAATACCATTTGTAAAGTGTATCATAATCTATGATGTGCGCCGTATGTGTCTTCACTGTTCTATAAAACACTTCTTCGGAATTAAAATCTATATTTAAATCGCCTACTAAAACTATTTTACAATATTCGCCAGGCGTTTTCTAACTATACTCAAAATATATTTATAATAAATTGTCGCGTTTTAGCACCCAGTTTAGCGATCATTTATCAGAAATTGCAAACCTTGTGCGACTTTCAACATTTTATTAACGCCTCCCCCCCCCCTCCACGTTATCTTGGCAAACATATTTGAAAAGTGACTCGACTCGCTAATTCTACCAAAATCGTGTCTACACAAAAAGCAATGTTGAAATTAATAGCACTCTGGTGCTAAAAAAGTGTACGAAAGATGGTTTTACCCTCACTCAAGGGCAAAACGATCCTTCATTTGAAAATAATCGTATATTTTTTAAAGGCAAAATAAAAGATGTAAAAGTAGTTATTAGTATACATAGTGAAATAAAATAAGTTTAACAATCCTATAATATGCATAATTTATTTAATGAAAAATTTAAAAAAAGTCACAAAAAATAAAAGTGCATTATTTCAAAACTATTATATAAAAAAATTATGGCCTACAATAAACTCAGAAATAAATTAAATAATATGATGGAGAGTCGCGCATTTTAAGAACATCCAAAAGGCTGCCATGATGACTAGGACCCGATGTGGTAGTTTTAAATTTTGTTATGATTAAAATTTGATGAGTACTAAGGCCAAAGATGATCGTAAGGTGGGATTGTGCCGCGCATAACCTACCTGGCAAGTACTCCTAGGATTACGTCGAAAAAAGGAAAATGATTGAAATACACCTAAACACTAAAAAAAACTAAAGACTATATGAACTGCAAATAAATTCCATTCATTCTTAGGCATTCCAATAACATTAATTAAAAGGCGATAATGAAACATTTTTAGTATAACAAAGTATCTGGGGAGATGTGGTTTTGGAGGATAAGGGGTATCCACAAAAGGTTCGAAACACCATTAGGAAATAAATAGTTTGGATATTCACCATTATGATGAGGTAGCCATCTTTACGCAGGGCACGATCGACGCGTGCACTATTGGGACCGCTTTTTTTCTCTTAGGTCATCACCAAGCAACACTCCTTTGGCATTCTCTGCCGACACCGATTTTTTTTTTAACACAACTTCATCACACTGCTTCGACGCACACTGATTCGAAACACTTTTTTAACTCTCTTCTCACACACCTTTTTTACACTGTTTCTTTTTGAAGCACACTCGTCCTCTCTTCTTTTTTTTTCTCCCACGGGGCTGTTTCCTTTTTACCCCCTTACATCATTGACTGGAGTTTTTGATTTGCTCGCATCGGGGAATTAATGCATCCCCTCGTCGAATCCCGGACATGTAGGTGGGACGTCGGGGTAATATACCCCGCCAAATCTGCATATCATTTTCGGGACTGCCATAAATATTTTAATGTTGACAGTTCATTGTGCTATAGTGTCCAGACTGCCCATTGCCTGGCGCCTCTTGTAATTTATTGTCCACCTGTGTGGTCTTCCAATGGAAACAGTATCAAAATTATCTTTTACTGCTCCTTTCGCTCCACCACATCTCTCCCCCGTGTACATAAAAAATACAAGATATAAAATATTCAATGTCCACAGTCACTATTTCATTACACGTAGCTACACATGTGCTACGTTTTAAAATTCGGCACTTGTCCTGTAGCGTCCATGCGATATAGTCCATCATACGTAGCTAATTATGTGCTACGTTCTACCGTTTAGTAGTTGGAGTTTAGTCCATACACAATATTCCATCACGCGTAGCTACACACGGCGAAAGTCTCAGTTGTGATAAATTTGTTCTCCCGTTGTGTCTCAAGCATTTTGTGGTTTCACGTGAACATTTTCGTTTCCCTACGCGGCTTTGCTTTGTCAGATTTTGTTAAATCTGGCAGTATCGATAATGTTTCCGAACCACTTTGCATTAATAACATTAATGAGTTACCTTTGTATCTTGTTTCTCAATTTCTTCAAAATAATATATTGTACACCAATGGGATTGTATACATATTATTATGTTTAATCACACATTCTATACCAACATATACCATATTTATATTATAAGAGATGGATATATATATATATTGAGAATAACATACAATATCATGTGTGCCTATCACTTGTTACACATATATATTTATCTGCATCTCATAAAAAATACTCGTTTTCCTTCCCTTTTTTTATTTTATTATTATTTTTTTTAATATTTTGCTCAGACAGGGGGTTCATTCCTATATTGCACACCCTTTTATTTATACGGTAAACCTCACGTACAACTGTTCAAAAATATCTAGCCATAATCATCGATGCGTTCTTATTTATTCATTCGATTCATTCCTAAACTCTCGCGTCTCTTCCTGTAAAAGAGTTTCACCGCTAAATCCGTGCGTTCTGTAATTACTCTCTCTCCTCTTTTATTCCTTTTAAGCAGATCCTTCCGGCTGCGAAACTGTTTGTCGCTTGACAATCGGGACTCATGGTTGAAATTTCCGGTTTTTCACTGCGTACAATACATCTGTGCGTTTGGAAAAGGGGGAATCTGTAGCTTGACGACTCTACTCGTGCTGAAACCAGTTTATCTGCGGCGCAGGGAGTGACTTGGCAAATTTTCACCTGTGTTCTTTTGGGATGTCAACGTCGCGTAGAGGTAAGTGCTTGTTATTTAATTATTTTGTTAATGAAAGCTTATCCCGCCGTGTTAACTGTATACTTTTGTAAAGAGAAACAAAATTAACGTTACTATTCTTACGCATTATAATTAGAAAGAGACGTTCTGCATGTCAAGTCCATGCGGTCTGATAGGTTATTATAATGTGAAATCCTTATGTTTACGTACGTAAATCAATAGAGTCTCGATACAATTAATCTAGAGCGCGTCTTACTCATCGTGGCTATTGCCGGCAATCGCCCGATAAGTACCAAAATCCAAGGGGAAATCTGCAGCTTTCTGTCCTTGCACTCTGGTGACGCAACTCAATAATTTTATTGTAATTTGTATTAATTAAAATTTGATTAGTAAAATTACTGTACTATGTATTCGTCTTGCCTATAGCTGTATGTCCGGTATTTATTTATATGCATATTTTTGTCTTTTTCATGTTGCCCTTATCTTGCATCCTTTGCGTGACGTCATGCCGCAAATCCGAACGAACGACTCGCCCCCATGGGAATGACTCCCTGCCGGCTTGTTTACCAACAGCAAAAAGCCAAACGACAACACCAGCTGATGCATCGCTAACTTTTGTTTACCTTTTTTTTTTTTTTTTTTTTACATATGTATGTGCGTGCCTGTTGTCTTATTGCTTGCTTTTATTATTAACATTATTATATTTTGTCCGTTTTTTTGTATGTTTGTTTTTTTTTTGTTTGTTAATATTTCCTTCATTTCCAGCTTAGCTTTTCTGCAGTGCACAAGGTTACACGGGATATCCCTTTTGATTATATAGCATGTCATTATTATTACTGTTATGATTAGCTAAATTCAATTGCCTTCCAGGTCGCGTCTTTCTTTTTTCCTACCAGTTTTGTAATTCTTGTTTTTGGTTTTCTTTTCACAGAAATCGCAAGTAGTACAGCAGCTACTTTCGCATTTGAAAATCAACAATCATGAAAATCAACACTCTGTTTGGACGCACAACTCGGCTGCTGGTAAGAACCTTTTTTTTGTGAATTATTTTATGTTTGTGCTGTTTCTTGCCCCTTCCGGGCGCGGTTGCGTAACCAATAACCATGGGTGGGGGTTTTTGACTCGTCAGAGTCTGTTTCTTGTGTCTGGGGTTTTACCCGAAAAATGAGGTTTTTATGCACTTTTTTCTCTTCTACATGAGGATTATTTACCTCTTTAAGTAACAAATTATTATTACGAAATAGTTTCATTACCCTATAAGGGCCGGTAAAAATGGGGTCAAATTTACACTTCTTGTGCATATTTCTCATGTATACCAAATATCCTATATGGATTGGAGTTTGTTTCGCTGGTTTTTCTAGGTTCTGCGGTTTAGCCGCCTTTTCTTGAAATATCCAGGCCTGTTGTCTGTTATTTAAATTCTGCTTAATTAATTTGTCCACAAATATTTGTAGTTCCTCCTGGGACCATTCTGATTCGAAAATATTTTGTCCCTGTACGTCACTTGTAATGTCCAGGGGTATTTTAATGTCACGACCCAGAAATAGTAACGCCGGCGGAAAATTCGTCGCCCTGTGTTTAGAGGCGTTGTAATAGAGCTGCGCCCATACACTTGCATCTTCCCATTCAAAAGTGTTCTCTGCTATGCATCGAATACACTGCTGAAGCGTGCCTTGTGCGCGTTCTACCGTCCCATTCGATTGTGGGTGGTAGATCGACGAAAAACGACTCTCTATATTGAGAGATTTTAAAAAACTTTTTAATTCCTTTGATCTAAATTGAGGTCCGTTATCCGATATAATCGTATCTGGAAGCCCAAAACGAGAAAAATAACTTTGTAAACATTTAACTATTTGATCTGCAGTGATTTTTCTACATGGAAATAATTCTATATACCTTGAGAAACTATCAATTACGGAAAGAAAAAAACAATTGCCTCTGACACTGCGAGGCAGCTTCCCAACAATATCTATATGGAGGAATTTTCCTGGCATTGTTGCTCGGTCCATTTTTTGTCTCGCCGTAGCGGAAATGTGCCTGTTTTTGAATTGCGCACATCTGTGACAGTTATCGATGAACGTCTTTACGTCGTCAAATAAGTTGCCCCAAGTGTAGTATTTTTTGATAAAGTCTATCGTTTTTTGTCTGCCGAAATGTGTTGCGTGTGCAATTTTGATCACGGACTGTTTTAAAGACTTTGGGATCACGATCACATCTATTCCTGCCCTCTCTCGCGTGGCTTTTTCCCTATAACGAAGAATTCCGTGTGTATCGAGATAGTAATTTTTGAACTTAGGACTTTTAGGGGTTTTTTCGCGGACGTGTGGTATTATTTTGTTCAATAATTCATCCTTTTGTTGTTCTTGTCTTATTTTTTCGGTCGTTAAATCCTTCTTCCCTTCGAAGATTTGTGCCGTTATGTTATTTACCTGTTCTTCTTGTAAGATGTATCGGGACAAATAATCCGCGGGGTTTTCCTCACCCTTTATATGTTGAAATTTAAACGTAAATTCACTTAAAAATAATAGCCACCTTGCGGTAATATCGGATTGCTGCGTCAGATCTAAATGGTATTTCAATGATTTCGCGTCACTAATTAATATAAACTCATGGTTCCATAAATAATTGCGAAAATGTCTCACCGCTTCATAAATTGCCATTAGTTCCAGTTTAAGAGATGAGTATCGTTTTTCCGCATTTTTTAAAATTCTGCTAAAAAATTTGACTGGTGTTCTGCCTTCTGGCCGATCCTGCATTAAAATACCATTAATGGCCGTGTTGGATGCATCAGTTGCTAACAGGAATGGTTTTGCAAAATCAATTTTGGTAATTCTTGGTTTTTCTAAAATGATCTGTTGTATGTTCGCGAAACTCGCCTGACACTCTTCCGACCATTCAAATTTTTTGGTCTTTCTTGTGAGCTGCACAATCGGTGCAATAATTTGGGAATATTGTGGAATAATCGTTCTGAAGTAATTTGTCATCCCTAAAAATGATTGAATCTCCTTAACTGACTTAGGGGTTTTAAATTTTGTGATTTTTACGATGTTTTTTTGGTCTGGGGAAATCCCTACTTCGTCCACTTGGAATCCTAAACATGTGATATTTTTTCGGGCTATTTTGATTTTTGACGGGTCCAATGTTAAATTAAACTGTTTGAGCTTTTGGAATATTAAAGTCATTTTTTCCCGTAATTCTTCGAGGGAATTAGCTGGTATAATTATATCGTCTAGGTAGAAATTTATCTTCGTTTCTCTCATACCTCCCAGCACCGTATTCATGAGTTGGGTGAAATAACTGGCGCTGTTTCGCAAGCCAAAGGGTAGTCTCGTGTGTCTAAAATTTCCTCGGTGGGTAATTATTGCACATTTCTCTCGCTCTGCCTCCGGTAACGCTATTTGAAAAAACGCAGATTTAAGATCCATAGTCGTGTACCATTTGAATCCGGCAACTTCTTGTAAGATATCTTCAATATGTGGGATATACGTTTTATAAGGTTCAGTGATATTATTTAATAATCGAAAATCTGTCGCCATTCGGTATTTAGGGGTTTTATTTTCCTCACTTGTTTGCTTTTTAACAAAGATTATTGGGAACGCGTAACCCCCGTCGGATGGTTCGAGTATACCCGCTTCTAATAGATCGTCTATTTCGCGGTCTGCGAGCGTTTTCATGTTTTGCGGTATTGGATACGGTCTACATTGGATAGGGTAATTGTGGGCTAATTTAATTTGCGGTTTCACAGCGTCTGTAACTCCTAATGTTTTATAAGAGGTAGAGAATACCTGATAGTTTTCTTGTAGCATTTTTTGAAATATACGCTGTTGGTCTTCCGGTAAATGATCTAAATCAAAAGTCGCCTCTTCGAATTCCTTTTTTCTCAAGTTTAGGATATTGTCCCTATCATTAGTTGTTTGTGAACAATAATTCACTCCTACTTCTGTATCTTGTGATGACTCCCTTATCTGCCGAACGTTCTGCGGTTCTATGATTTTCGCGACTTTCATGTTTTTTTGTAAATGTTTCGTGGTGTTGGTGTTATTTTCGAAAATCATTTGTAACGACTTATCTGTTTTTTGTTGGATGATGCATATCTGTTCCTTTTGGAATTTGGGTATGACTTGAATGTTGCTTTCATTTTGTTGCTTTTCAATAGGTCGATCTGTTTTTAAATTCACTACTTTTGTGTCCGCGGGCGGAATCAGTACTTTCCGTGCTATTCGAATGAAATTATTAATCTCCTCCGTCTTATCATTTTCTTCACTTAGCTCCGTATTTTTGGTCTCTGATTTATTAATTGGAATTTCTTCATTATTTATTGTTATGCTATTTTGTTTCGTATTTAAAATTACTTTATTATTAATCATGAAGTCGTAACCTAATATGATTGGGTATTGTGGGTTCATTGCGAAGTTTGCCACGAAAAAGGTGTTATTGCATTTTTTATGCCCTATTTTAAATGAAAACTTCACGGCCTTTAGAAAAGGTACAGTTTGTTGTGTCACAGATTTTATTGTTACCTGTCTGGAAATAAAGTTTATCTTTATTTTATTTTTTATTCCTTCAAATATTTCGTTATTTATTAAACTAATTCCTGCTCCTGAATCAATGAGTGCAGCATATTCTTCATCCCCAATGTTAAGCGTTACTAGTGGTAATTTAATTACATTTTGCTCGTTGTCACTCACCGACATTATATACCTATGGTTCTCTTGTTGTTTTTGTTTATTATCATTTATTTCTTTCGTACTATTTTGTGCTTCTATCATTTGATTTTTATTTTTGTTTTTATGGTCAATATTTACCTTGGTAGCCTCGAGTTTTGTTCTATGGGATCCCAACCTCTGATTATTATTTATCTGTTGCCTCTGGGACCCCTGTATGAGTTTAAATTCTTATAGTCCCTGTTTCCATTGTTGTTCGTTCTGCGGAAATTTGGTTGCTGTCGACCGTCCGCGGGAATTCTTTCCCAGCATGTCTGAGCGGAGTGGTTCGACTTTCCGCATATTTGACAGATAACTGCAACTTGTTTATAACTACTATTATGTTGATTAACTGGTTGATTTCTGTTTCGGGGGTTGAACCAGCAGTCTGTGTCTGCGTGATTTTGTTTTTTACAAAATGAGCATGATTTCAATGGATTGGATTTTTAATTCACTTGAGAAGTCTCGAGTGCCTGAATTTTACTCTCAAACTCTTTTATTTTATCTTTTAATTGCGCGATTTCTAAGTCCTTCAATAGACCAGTAACGTCTGATTTCTGTACTTCGATATTGTTTATGTCCTCTTCTTCATTAAAAATTCTCTCCAGCCTGATTGCCAACTCAACCGCCTGGTCAAAGTGTTTTATGTTTTCTTTTAAAATTTCTCTCCTAATTTCCGGACGTACTGCTTCCGTGAATTTCGCGAGCATGATGTGGTTCTTTATCCTATCTGTTTCCTCTGACGGTTTATCGATCCCTAAAAATGCTTCAGTTTTTTTTCAGAAATTATGTCCCTTAGTTATATAATGGATGTTTTCGGGGTTTGCCTAATTGCATTAAATTCCGCGTGAACACCTGAGAATAGCTTTTTTCAGGTATTCGTAATTCTTTCCGTCTTTTGTCTCTTTTAGACCTAGTATAAATGCTTTTGCCTTATCTTTGAGGCATGTCTTTAAAATTTTGCCTTTCTGCTCATTTGACCAATCGGTGAGAGCAGCTACGTTTTCAAATTCGCTGAAAAATTGCTTTGGGTTCTCGAGACTATCGGCCGAATATCGGGACAATAGAGGGAAATATTTACAGATACTATTTTAACTGTTTTAACACTATATGTCCCGTTACCTTATACATATACAAAATACACTTTGACACTTTCAACATTCACATAAATGAAAAATTTTGTACATGAATACATACATATTAACCAACTAATAATTCAATTGTTCAGTTCTACTGATTGTTGCATAATACCTGTATTCCACCAACAAAATATTTATTTATTTATTTTATATATTTACTTAATTTTATTTATTTTATTTTTTCTATATGTCAATGCGTTGGTATGAATATAAACTATCTTATTCACAACATTCTTTCTATTAGAGAAATTAATTGATTTAACAAAATACCTTCTTTGTCACATTTAAAATCAAAGTTCTTTCGTATACTTTTGTGCAGCAGTATATTTACACTTACGAAACACAACTAAAATATTCAAACAATATCAATGCATGTTTTTTTTTGTTTTTTCTTTTTTTTAAACTGAGAAACAAGATAGTAACCTCGTTATTACGATGCCTAATTTCTCTCCCAGACTTTGTTTTATTTTTGAAAAATCTACTATATATATATATATTTTTATTATTATAATTATTATTAATTTACATATCATTTTAGTTACTAGGAGTACATAAAATTGCCTTTTTTCTACGGCGCCATAATGTGGTGGTTTTAAATTTTGTTATGATTAAAATTTGATGAATACTAAGGCCAAAGATGATCGTAAGGTGGGATTGTGCCGCGCATAACCTACCTGGCAAGTACTCCTAGGATTACGCTGAAAAAAGAAAAATGATTGAAATACACCTAAACACTAAAAAAACTAAAGACTATATGAACTGCAAATAAATTTATTCTTAGGCATTCCAATAACATTAATTAAAAGGCGATATTGAAACATTTTTAGTATAACAAAGTATCTGGGGAGATGTGGTTTTGGAGGATTAGGGGTATCCACAAAAGGTTTGAAACACCATTAGGAAATAAATAGTTTGGATATTCACCATTACGATGAGGTAGCCATCTTTACGCAGGGCACGATCGACGCGTGCACTATTGGGACCGCTTTTTTTTCTCTTAGGTCATCACCAAGCAACACTCCTTTGGCATTCTCTGCCGACACCGATTTTTTTTTTTTAAAACAACTTCATGACACTGCTTCGACGCACACTGATTCGAAGCACTTTTTTTTAACTCTCTTCTTGCACACCTTTTTTACACTGTTTCTTGAAGCACACTCGTACTCTCTTCTTTTTTTCTCCCACGGGGCTGTTTCTTTTTTACCCCCTGTTACATCATTGGCTGGAGTTTTTGATTTGCTCGCATCGGGGAATTAATGCATCCCCTCGTCGAATTCCGGACATGAAGGTGGGACATTGGGGTAATATACCCCGCCAAATTTGCATATCATTTTCGGGAATGCCATAAATATTTTAACGTTGACAGTTCATTGTGCTATAGTGTCCAGACTGTCCATTGCCTGGCGCGTCTTGTAATTTATTGTCCACCTGTGTGGTCTTCCCATGGAAACAGTATCAAAATTATCTTTTACTGCTCCTTTCGCTCCACCACACCCGATAGTGCAATTTCTTCAGTCGATGGATCATTTTATCCGGCAGTATGGCTGCCCACTTTAGTGGTTATATTACAGAACACTCCGAGAAACATAACAAACTTAATAAGTGTAATTCACATCTAAAAAAATCTATTCGGTAAAAATCTATTCTAAGTCATATTTCCGTACATTAAAGACTGCATTTCTAAAGAAATAGGGAAGTCAATGTTTACCTTATAAGAAATATGATAAAACCAAGTTTTTTTAAGAATTCTACTAAGACACGTAATATACCGATCGCTTGAATACCGCCATCGCTTCTTCTTGACTTGGCACAAGTAGTTTATGTATTACCGGTAGGTAGTACTACCTGTATCTAAGAAAACATATATGGATCGTTTTGCTCACTAGGATCATTTTGGACTACCTTCTCCTAATATTTTAGGCCTCTAATTAATAGCGATACCATTAAATACTGAGTGGGTATTTCTGATATGAAAATTAGCATGGAATAAAAGGTATTATAAAATCTTATAATTGTAAATCTTCCCAATTGTAAATCTTTCCAATCTTCCAAATTGTAATCTGCCCAAATTATAATTGATTCGTATATGCATCAAACTGCACGCTAGAGTGAAGCCTAATTATAAATGCATTGCGATGCATAAATGAATGACACAGAAAAATTGATATATTTGAATTATAAAGTATTATTTTGTTTTATATATTCTTGGTAATGATAGTTATGTGGTACGTTCAACTATGTAGAGTATAATTTTTAAATCTATAAAATCGATTTTAATAACAACACACACTGGGTAAGAAAACTGGAACAACAGTAATGAATTTTGATCTCGTGGCATTAATGAAAGAACGAATGTCGCTAAATACTGCCACGCACCGAGGAAAAAACAGTTATATATTAATATGGATTTATTAAGATGAAAATATCACCATAAAACAGGGCGTTTTGTGATTTTTTAAAATTCTAAATTCAGTAAAATTAGTATGAATCATATATGCCTCACCATGCATTGAAGTGTTAAGTAACATGGCTTCTTTTATTCAAAGTTTTAATAAACATTAACTTGACAAAACGTGCCAAATATTAAAATATCAATTATTTAATAACACTGAGAAGTAATGATACCAATTTATTTGACTAAACTGCATATTATTTATAAATAAATGAAGTAATTTTATTTTGGACGTTATGTATACACTTTAATAATTGCGTGTCCCCTATGACTAATATTCTATCGCCTGCCCTATGCGCTTATTCATTATAAATAAGTTTTGAATTTGATTTATGTATCTTACATACATGGGCAAGTTCTTGAAGGTACGTCTTTAACTTTTATGGCTGACTTGTATCATATAATTTTTAATGCAAGAATAATATTAAATTAATTAAACAATTTAATCAAAGACCAGTTTTAGTGCATAACTACTCGAAACTAAAGATAAACTAATATTAATGGTTTTAACGGCTTCCAAGTTAAACATATTCACAACTAAATAGCTACGAGATATCTTGGGCATCCAGAATACATTGTGGCAGTTACATTCAACATAAATTTAGTTCCAGAAATACATATGCACCCATTTAATTTCAAAATAATGGTAAAACAAACATTTATTAAAATCACTGATTGAAATAGCCGAATTCTTAAGAACGAAATATGTTCAAACAGAAATAAATAAAACTATTCATAACTTGGCTGTTTATTTATGTATTAAATATTTACCTATTTACATTCTTTCAAAAAATTTTTAAGCCTTATGGCTCCAAGTGAGCCTGTCAAGTACCACGGATGTGCGCGTTCTATTTCAAGTTACCGAGAATCATTACAGACTTAGCAAGTGTAATTCACATCTAAAAACGTATTCCATTCAGTAAACCAAGTCATATTTCTGTACATAACTGCATATCTAAATAAATAGGAAAGTCGGTGATTGCCTTATAATATATGTTATAAAATAAAATTTTTCTCGAAATTCTATTTAGACTGCAGTATTGTGATCGCTTGAATACTGGCATTGTTTCTCCTTCATTTGGCACAACTAGTTTACGTGCTGCCCGGTAGATAGCGCTACCTGTATGTAAGAAAACGTGGATCGTCTTGCCCGCTAGGATCATTTTAGGCCACCTTCCCGTTCGTTGTACCACAAGTTAATGTAATTCAACTTGTTAAACAAATATTTTACGTGTGTCATGTATATCTGTTATAAAAAAAAGGGATATCAATTCCATGAAGATTTTAAACTGTAGCATTTACATAACATTTGTTTTTGTAGCATTGTGTACTATGAACTTATTTCTAAATATTTTAACAATAGACAGTATTCTTCTCGTAACAGCAAAGTGAATTTTTTATAATTCCAATTACTGCACAAATCTGCTTGTTTAAATTTGTAACACAGATAATTACTATTGAATTTTAGAAAATCGTTTATCAGCTGCTTCTGAACGTCATTATTTATTTTCAGTGAATTAATAGTAATGTTGCTGGAGACAGAAAATTTATTATTCAAAGTTAATTGGTAGGAATGTACACATATGTTTTCTGTTTATTTCTACAACTTTATTTTATTTTTTCTGTGATTAATTTGGCTTGCTTATGCCATAATAACTAGGTAAAATGCTATTTTGAAAATTATTGTAATGAGTTTAACAAAAGTTTGTTACGAGTACTTATGTCAAAAATTGTACTTTATTTGGACTTAACTTCGTAAATTTTTCTATACAAACATCCAATTTTATATTTGGTTTTATAAAAGCTATGTTGTTAATCAGTCAATTTTTGACAGCCAGTTTCATTTAGTAGTAGCTTAGCATGCAATACATTGATTATTGACTATAAAATACTCTTTAAAGTTTGAAATACAAGTATAACAGTACTAAAAATGATAAAATTATTTAATAAATAAATGCATTATTTTAAATTAAATAACAAAGTTTACTTATATTCATGGCAGTTTGATAGGAAGTTGCACTAAAATGCATGTTCATTTTTCATTAACAAGTTCTCGCTACAGTAAAAAAAGTTTTATATCTTTTTCCTACATTGGTATTACTTGAAAAGAAATATTTTTTCTCATATTGTCTAATGTGTATACTTCGTACTTTACAACATTTAATCCGAAAACTACTTTTACCTTAAAATATCCAATTGCATGACCCGAAAATCAAATAGTAATTAATGCTTTGTAATACATACATACATATATATATATATATATATATAAACCAGTAAAATTGTTTACTTTTTTTAATATTTTAAGTATTGCTAATCTGAAACATTTTATATGGATACAATCGTTTAAAGTACATAAAAAAATAATGGTTTATCTATATTGTCTGCATGTTGCTTTTGAAGATACTGTTTTGATTTATGTGCTTTTAAAATGCATTATCGGTTTTCGATTTGCATGAAAATATAAGTATGCTTACTAATTTGTTTCAACATATTTGTTTTAATCGATTGAGAGCTATGAATATTTTTTATGAAGTGTCCTCACATATTAGAATGATTTTTGAGCAAGATATCCGTATTGTTTCATTGTCGTTTAAATTGCATAAAAAAAGGCTTTTAAAGATAAAGGAATATATATCAATCATTTGATGTAGATATTTAGTTAAATATCGGAGAGTATGCTGCTGTACTGCTGAGCTTTATAATGATTTATGGATATCTAATTTTGGTATTATATATTACAACTGCATATACTCGTTTTTCCCCCATAAATCATGCATTACAAAAAGGTTGATATTACTTATCAGTATACATTTGTAAATGGATTGAGTGTCTTTATAATTAAATATCAATACATAACTTAAGAAAATACTAAAAAAGTACTACGCCTTTGATATTATTTACCATTAAAAAGTTAAAATATAAATGAATCTTTAATTTATTGAAAATAAGACATTTTATGTATAAAACAATACTTGTGGAAAGAAGTCGAAATATTGTATTTAACGATTAATTCCTTTAAAAAAGAATCAAACATTAACGTGTGTGTGCTGTGTTTTTTACTTTTTAAGAGGCTCTAACTCGTATTCACATTACATAAAAAAAGGCCAAAACTTTAGACCATTAGATCGATAGCCGAGCAGTAGACCAGATTGCTCAAACATTATAATTGAAAAATGATTAAGATTAATATATTAATGCATTTTCTTATATTATATCGTACATTATAGCATTTTGTTTTGCTTGGCTTGAAGCAATCAGAACAGTATTTTACTACAGTCTCATCATACATTGTAAGCATGTTTAAATTAATGAAAAATATAACTTTAAATTTATGGGGAGAGGAATTAAAAACCAGTATTGTATCTATTCAATAAGATTTAAATTCTGTTTAAGTATTAAACTTAATAACTCTTTTGTGTATTACATTCTTTTATTAAATGCTTTACTTATCTTATTTTCTCAGTCTATCTATTTTGAAATGAACCATTCAAGTAAAGGATTTTCGAGAATGTGTGAAGTTCAATTACATCCGCATCGTAGTTTGAAAGAAAATGTTAACAATGTGGAGAGCTTTAAATAGAACCGAGACATTGCTGAACAAATTCCAGTCATTGCAATACTTATTTGGATCGGCAGGAAAGTGTACAGAATTGCTTTTATAATTCATACTTATATGACGTTACTTAATGATATTGCTTCCATATTAACAAGTAATTTGACATATCTTGAATATGATTTCATGCTTTTTTTGTTTTAATTACTGTAATAAATAAAATGTATAATATATAAAATTTAGCAACAAATTTAGCTAATTTTCTAAAGTATGGTGTTTATTTACTTAGATCTGAATGTATAATTTATTAAAATTTCTTATGTTTAAACTATTCGAAATCACTTTTATCCTATTTTTAATTTCATAAATCTAATGCATTTCTCGCGATGATTATATGTAACTTTATTATATTTATTCTGTAAAGATGACACTGAAATTTGGAATTATTTTATGTGATTTCATCCAAAAAAGTGTTTAAAAATCAATGCAATAAATTTACAAGAAAGTTTTACCATAATGCAGCATTTAAGGTTGTGAATTCAGGACGACATTTTTAAACTAATATTAAATAACCACCTAAAAATGTCTAGAATAAATAATATGGATATATTATACAATATATTGTACAATAATAATAATAATATATCTTATAATTAATAGCCATCTTTTTAGCTTGTATAAAATAATAAAATTATTTCAATTGCGATAGATATCGGTAGGCAAACTTTGACATTAATATCCATCTAGACAATCCTGGAATTTACTTAGATAACTTTCTGCTTAAAGTTTATAGCTCCACACGCTGGTATCTATGATTCTGAATTTCAGACGTCATTTCTAAACAAAAATTAAACAACCACCTAAAAATGCCTTGCCTTATCTCAAAAAATGACTAGCTATACAATGTCAAAACTCACTATTTAGGATTGTTGTAATATCTGCTTGTGTGATCTGCTTTTGATTGCAATCTAATGCGTAATTTATTTAAAAAGTCTTAAAAAAACCGTCAGTACATTAAAATTGTTTCAAAATCAGTTTTGGATAGTGCCCAAACTAGTTTTCCCCAAACTAGAGTTTCAATAAGCGTAGCGACTTTTGGCGGACTGTCGCCGAATTTGGCACCAAGGATAAGTTTCCAAAAGAAGCTTGGTCTTAACGTTGCCAGATCTTAAGGTTATTCAAAGTGATGTAGGGGAAGATGGCCAAAATGGTCCCTTTAAGGGGAGAACTGGCATAAAATAGCATAAATGTTAAATCAAACTTCGGTCCTTTGCCGCAATATTTTACACTATATTTTGCATCATAAATATATTTTAATAATATTTTAAAAACAAATTAGTTATGAAAAAATAGAATTTTTAGAAAGTGTCTAAAAAGCCATTTTACCCTCAAGATAAGGAAATAATGATCCTTCATTTGAAAATAAATGTAAGTTGTTTTTTATCGGCATAATAAAAGATATAAAAGTATTAAAACTACACAAATAAAATCATTCGATGCAGCTTTCGGTGGCGGCCACCGACTTCTTCAGCCATCGCCGTTTGCTTGCACTGATCCCTTCCTCAATGCTTCGCCCCATCCCGGATCGATCTGCGTATGTGCAAGCAAACGGCGATGGATTAGTGTAAGCAAACAGCGATGGCTGAAGAAGGTGGTGGCCGCCACCGAAAGCTGCTACCGAAGGATTTTATTTGTGTTGTTTTAATATTTTAACGGCAAATCGATCCAGAATGGGGCGAAGCGTTGAGGAAGGGATGAGTGCAAGCAAACGGCGATGGCTGAAGAAGGTGGTGGCCGCCACCGAAAGCTGCTACCGAAGGATTTTATTTGTGTATGTTTTAATATTTCAACGATTTTAAGCACGTCCTTCTTACTATTTTTAATCAGATATAAAAGTAATGATGACTATACATAATGAAATAAAATAAATTTAAAAGATATACTGTACATCATTTGTTTTATGAAAATATTAAAATAAAAAGTGTCGCATACAATAAAATGAAATATTTCAGAATTATGGCTTACAATAAACGCAGAAATAAATTACATAATGTAATGGAGAGTCACGCATTTTGAAAACGGTTTAAGGGCTTCCATGATGACAAGGACCTGGTACTAAAGTTTCTTCAGTCGAGGAATCGTTTTACCCGGCAGTATGGCTGCCGACTTTAGGTCATATTACTGAACACTGCGAGAAACATAACAAACTAGCCAAATGTAATTTTCTAAAATCATACTCTATTCAGTAAACCAAGTGATTCTTCTGCACATTAAAGACTGTATTTTTAAATAAATAGGAACGTTAAGGCTTACCTTAAAAGAGATTTGATAGCAGTTTTTTGAAGAGTTCTACTCAGACAGAAATACAGCTATAACTTAAATATCGCCATTCCTTCGCCTTGACTTTGCACATGGTAGATAGCGCTGCCTGCGTGGAAAAAATTCATACGTGGATCGTTTTGCCCGGTAGGATCATTTTGGCCACCCCTTCAATGAAATCAGAAACCCACTGCGTGGTTTCTATAAAACGATGGATACGTGTTTTCCAGACTTGAAATGGCATTTCATTCTTGTAACGTAATTTAATAGACACATGCGTAGTCAGACTATAGTTCATATGCTTATAAAAAAATCGATTGAGGAATTGCCCAGTACTATTCTTAAATTTATAACGAACACAAACAGCTGCATAATGCAGCACAGTAATTCTGATGTTAACAGTAATGCGTTTGGTCTGACTAAAACTCTCCAAAAAGATACCATTACAATGACTACGGTTAGAGATAAAATCGTTTTTTTATAAAAACTCCGCTTTCTTTGATCTATTTTGAAGGAAATTGGAGAGTAAAATTTAATAAAAGTTGTATAGGACATGTGATTAAAAAATAATTTAGAGGTTTTTCTGATTAATTGTTAATGCTTTTCAAACCAGCTGGCACTCCTAAAATACTCCGTTGTCTCTCTGATTTATCAGAGTCAGTGCACTATAAATATACTTTCTAAACAGCTAGAAATCAATAAAAATCTATTTAGCAAAACACACCTCAAATTCAAAATATTTCTAATACTCTCTATAACTAAAAAATGCCCTAAAAGGAGTTGCCCGACTGTATTGAAATTCCGTATGCAAAGACATTCGGAACAAGCAATCAAATGATTAAAATCTGAAGTACAATGAATGAATAGCGGTAGCGCTAAGCGCATCGGAACTTCGTATTCAGCAGGTACAGCTGCGGAAAAAAAAAGTCCCACTTGTACTTTTTTCGGCCGTCGTTCGTCGTACAGCAAAGTTACAGATACCAATCATTTACGATTGACGTACACTTTAATTTGCTATGCATAAAAATTGCATAAGGGGCCATCTACATATTGATATTCGCACCAACTTTTTTTTTCTCAATAGCAACCCCTAGATTTCACTTCATATTTCAGAAATTTAGCTCATTTTAACCCCGGGCACCAATTTTCAATAAATTTGGACAGAAGATGAGTGAGTTATGAGCACCCAAAATCCCCCTCCCCTTATGTTAAAATATTTTTTCATACTTCAATTCATATCTCATATAATATTGGTAGAAAGAAGCTGATTTTTATTCGTACTATTAGAACTAAACGACCCAAACATAATTTAATGTAATTATGATTTTTAATAAATTATTAATATGAATTATGAATTATTAAATTAATATTCAAAAAATTATGAATAGCGACCTAGCCAAATTTCGATGGAAATAGATGCAGAAATTAATATTACATGGCTGTTCAAAATTTCAAATTTTTACGTTCAGTAGTTTAATTTATATTAAATAAAATGTGTTATTTTCATGAGTTAAGGGACCATATATAAATTTATTAAGTGAAAATGTTTTGAAAATTGCATACAATAAACGTAAATTAGATTTATTTTGTGCAAAAACACAGTGAAAGATACCAGTATTAAAAATATCAAATTTTGAAGCAAATAAATTAGAGGCTTTTATAGTTTGATAGGGATTCTATAAAGCGTCTATTGTTGCGTCTGCTACCAAATTCCCCCAAATAAAATATTTTCCAGCTACAGAATTAGATACAGTAGATGTATGTCTTCTAATACAACGTCCTATTTCTGAAAAACTAACATTCTCAACTTTCCAGGCGAGAATGTGACCTTTTTTAATTTCGGAAACATTAGGTCTTTGTGCTTCCCCATACTTTATCAAACATTGAAAATCACGTTTTTCTGTCTAAATTTTCATCTAACTATAAATTAAAATACCACCAAAAGTCTTAAGAATATTGCACATTGCAGACGATAGTATTAAATGAAGAAAAGTGAAATAAACAAACACAGGGATAATATTGGGTCGGCAAAAAAGTAATTGCATTTTTTACATGAAATTCAAACAAATAAATTTTCTATCAGGAAATCATTCTTCAAGTTCGACCATAGCAAAGTAATATTCAAGCTTGTAGTCAGAAGAGCAGAGAGCAGCCTCTAACTCCTGCCAACATTTCACCTGTCTAAGAGAAACATCAACGGAAATACTCAATAACAATTTCAAAATTACAAAGATTTTCAAAATCGTGAGCAGTCATTTTGCATTTTTCCCTTAAATCATGTGTGCGAACCAAGGAAGTTATGAACTCACGGGTCATTTGGACCACAGACTAAATATTCTATTTCTACCCTTGATATTCTCAGTACAAAATACTTTAAGAGAGATGCAAACAATATTTTCCGTGAAAATAATATTAATTTCTTTTAACTCTCGCGAGCGAAATTAATGAAAGGCGAAAAGTTCGGAACCTACAAATAGCGTTTTTCAATTTGCAGAAAGTCCCTTAAAACGCGCAAAAATTAATTCGCAATATCTCCGGAAATTATCGTAGGAAATTGGTGAAAATTTATATTTAGGGTAATTTGAAGGTTTTCTTTCGTTTAATAAAGTCAAAATATAGGGTTGCTATAGAGAAAAACGAAGTTCATGCAGAATTAAATATGAAGACGGCCCCTGATGCAAATTAGATTAATAGTAAATTAAAGTACGCGTTATTTGCAAACGAATGGTATCTATAACTTTACTGTACGACGAACGACGGCGAAATAAAGAGCAAGTGGGATTTTTTTTTTTTCCGCAGCTGTACATATAATGAGCGATTCTCAATTTGATGGTTAAAATTTCTGCTGCATTTCGACTGCGATATCTTACGTCGGCTGTATCAATGCCTTGCTGAAAAACTCGTGCGCATTACGAGCCGAGCAATTTGAAAGAGGTCGTGCCATCGGACTGAAAGAGGCTGGTTGGACGAATCGAAGAATCGCTCGACATCTGCTTCGAAGAGATGCGGCTATTCGACGATGCTGACAAGAGTGGGTAAAAAACGGTAGATATCCATCAAAATGGTATCAGTGGACCGAGAACCACAACGGAACGGGAGGATAGAGCGATTGTCGGAGCAGCTGTCACATCAACGGATTCGTCGCTATCAACTATCCACAGTGTGACCCGCAAGCATTTGTACAACATGACTCTCCATAGACGATTGAGACATTGAAATTTACGCGCGCCGCCCGTTACGCTGGTTGCCTCTCATACCTGTACACCGTCAAGTCTGATAACTATGGTGCCGGGCTTGACCAACGTGGAACTGTGCACGTATAGCCTTTAGTGGCGAGTTCCGTTTCCAGTTTTTTCTTGACAACAACCGCAGACATGTCTGAACACGTCCAGGACAGCGGAGGGATCCTGCCCTGACTATCGCATGCCCCACAGGCAGAATTGCCAACTGCTTCGGTATATAATTAACCACTTTTTGTATACAGTAATTTTTCTTTAAAAAATTTTCGAAATGATAGCCAGCCCGTACGTTTATCTTCGAAATTTTGCGATAATTTAAGCCAAACATGTATGTTTAAAAAAAGTGGTTAATTATATTCCGAAGCAATTGGCAACTCTGCACAGGCCCACAACCAGGCTTTATGGTCTAGGGTGCCATCTCTTTTGATAGCCGGACACCTTTTATAGTCATTTCTGGCATATTAACAGCACAGCGATACGTTGACGATTATCTAGGACCGGTTGTGTTACCATTCATTAAGCAACATCCTGGACTGACTTTTCAACACGACAATGCCCGGCCTCATACGTCTGTTGCTATGCATTGTGTTCAAGCTTTTCTTGTACTTCCTCGGCCAGCTAGGTCGCCTGATCTCTCTCCCATAGAGCAAATTTGGGACGTTATGAGAAAGCGATTGCAACCATCTCAAATTGTTGCCGATTTAGCCCAACAATAGGAAATTTCCAAGAAATTCCTGAAAGACACCTTCCGGAAACTTTATCAGTGTGCGTCATGCTGAGTGCGAACTTCCATCGAGGCCAGAGGTGGACCAACGTCTTATTGACTTCCTCCTTTTGTAATGGTCAAACTCTACAATAAACCATTCAATTGTTTGGAAATTTTAATCGTTTTTATTTTTTTATATACGTTCTTTACATCCACCAGTTTTTATCGCAATCGGACAATTCCTTCTTTGTGCGTTTTTTTTTTCATTTTTTTTGTAACCTCACGCAAAAGGAAATTTGTTACCTGTTGCAAAGGCATTTTTTTTTTTCAATAAGTCAACACTCAGACAACACTTTTAGTTTTACTTACAGTTTGAATGGCGCCTGCAAGTTTGTAAAAACGAATGTCGACTATTTTTGTTAATTCAAAACTATACTTAACATTTTTGTTTATTTTCAGCGTTTACAACTTTTTTTTTTAGATCATTTTTAAGTTCTTGAACTATAACAAAATAATATGAGCGATTTGAGACTAACAGTAACCAAAATCAGAAGAGCAAATAGAATTCCGCCTTACACAAAGACTTTACGAAATTTGACGTATCATCTTCGAACTTATGATCAATGTTTTAACATACAAAGTGTTACGAGACATTAATTGGGGATTAGTAGCTCAATATAGTATAAAGTAAGTGTGAACAAATTCATGGCATATCATCGAAAAACAGTTCTTTCTTGGTGGAAAAAAATCGTTTGTCTGATAATCACAACTGTTCAATAAAATGATTAACATTTTAAAATATGTGTGTTATTTCTAAAATTAGAATTTATGGAATATGATGAATCTTACACTCATTTGTATGCATTAATTTCTAAGTCATAAAAATGAGCTAGTACTCTTTCTATTGTTTTCAAACTAAACGTATTTCGAACATTTCCATCAATATACAGAGTGCCCCAAAAATATAGAATACGCTTACATTTTTTATCCAATCGAGACAACTGTGCAATGTAAAAAAAAAAAAAAAATCGAAATATGGTAAGAAAGAAGAATAAGTTGAAAAAGACTTCATTTTCTGAATTTTCAGTCACGCGTTTTAACCAAAATGAAAAAAAAGAATTACGAGTTAGTAAAATGTCCCCCCACACACTAGTGAGATAATGTACAAAACTGCAGGCTTTCATCATAAAATATTACATAGATACTTTGACAAAGATAGTCAAGTAATGTAGGCGAATTTGTATTTAAGCGTTCATTGTTAAGTGGAAAAAAAAAAATTATTTTCTTTCGTAAAAATTTATTTCTTTCCTAATTTCTGGACGATGAATTTCTGTCACATACACGCAAAACGCGTCATTTTTCACCATCCAGCGCCGTTTAAAAGTGATTTAAGTCAGCATATACTTATTTTCATACCTGTGACGATTTTTTGGATATAAATCTCAAATTTTGTTTATAACCTCATTAGTGAACGGGACTCGTTTGATTATCTGGATATCTTTTCTTTCTACGTGGTCGTATTCAAATTCAAAAAGTCACTTTTTGAAAATTAACAAAAGGAATTATTCGTTAACTTTCAAAAAGTCACTTTTTGAAAATTAACGAAAGGAATTATTCGTTAACGTAGTCTTTCATTGCATACCTTTTCTTTTTGAATTTACATTGCCCACTTCTCTAATAGATAACTTCTTACCATCTTTTTGAGATATGTGCACAACTATATATATGACTGATATCACAATAAGATTTTAAGAATGCAATCAAGATCGGCTCAAAATTTAAATAGTTTCCTTTTCATCACATGATATCAGAAAAAGAGTGCTTTTACTGGATTTATAACCAAAATTTCTCCCATAACACGATAAAGAATCGTGGCTCGAAGACAGACGGGAAATATTTTGTATTCCAGATTAAAAAAAAAAAAAAAATTAATCATGGAAGGCGTAATATTTTATCAAACTAAGCACGTCAATTGTCACTGGGAGGTATCTATATTAATAGCCTACAGGCCAAGAGAATAAAATTTTAGAACTGCTAATTCAGAAAGATGTTTATTGTGCTACTTTTGGGTGTGTCGATAAATCAATAATTAAGTTAATGAAAATGTATTTTTTGATTAATTAATGCAGCAAACCTCAGTATTCTTTTTTTGCATAAATAATTTGTAATTATAATACACAGAAAATAATGCGTTTTTCACATTTGGTTGAGAATTATAAACCATTTGAGTCACGTAGTGTTATACTACATACATTTAAATTAAGAGAAAATCGAGTTCTTAAGTTAACAATTAGGTTTTATATAAAAAAATTAAATATTAAGTAAGTAAATGCGTTTATTTGCATTGTGTAATAGTCAAGAATATGAACCAGTGCTATGTCAGGCTTGGCGCTGCGAACGTCTAATTTCACCCCTCTACGCCGCATTTTTATTATTCTGCTCAGAAGAGGAGAAGAGAAGAGAAGGTGCTGATCGGACCACACGGGTGCCGATGTTACGCTATAAGTTAAACACGCTACGTATGATAATGATGTGTTAAATTAATACGTAATCTATGATAAGTTTTTCTAACGAGAACCCTGTTGTAAATAATGTATATATAGTTTGTTCGTGTAAATAAATTATATTAGTGTAGTAAAAGGGAGTGTTAAATCAAGCTACCTACAACACAATACCGCGACGTAAGCAAAGAACCCCGCCGCGACATGCTATATATCAAATTTTATTTTTCCATAAATAATTTGTTTATATTGATATTAAAAATTTAATGTATTTCCAACTTCCAATATGCATTTCATTTCGTTTCATTTATTTATTTTATTCTTTTATATTATTTCAGAGACGGCTGACATCGTCGATCGCAAAAGTTTTATTTTTAATTCTACAAATACTTTCTCAAATCACTCTAGACATGAAATTTTATAGATACACGGTGAAAATTCAACGGTTTTGAAATGAAAATTCTATCCATATTTAATTTCATTATCAGGAAACTGCCCAGGAGAAAACACAAAATGGTTTAATCTAACATGAGGTCCCTTGATGCACACTTTCAACTATATTAGTTGAAATTTTCCAAGCTATTCACTCAAAGAAAGTCAAAATGTATATATTGGGAGTTAGAAGGATACCGCTTCTGATGAAAATCAAATGTTTGTATGTATCCTTATGATTTTTTAAAAACAGGATTTCATTATTCAATTATTAATTTGAAAAATAATTATATATATAATTATATATATATATATATATATTACGTCAAAAATATCAAAAATATGTCTAGATATATTTCCCTCTGTACTGAATGTGTCGGTGGAAATTCGTTAAATATTTTAGGACTAATGACTGATAAGTCATTTTTCAGTGTTTAGTAATATACACTATCCGTTGAAAACAAATAACAATTCGAACTTTAAGTTGTGTTTTTTTTTTTCTCTTACATTGCTGATTTGTAATTTTAAGTGGAAAGTCAGTGCTGTAGTTGAACTTCCAACATTTTAGTTCTGTTTTAATGCATAAATGGCCTAAGACCAAAAAAGTGCAGAATAATGAAGAATAAAACGGACATTTCTTTGTCAATGAAGTAATATTTAAACCAACTTTTGGTCCGACTATTTTAATTTTCATGTAATATATTTACATGATTTAAAAAGAAAGGAATAAGCAAAACAAGTAAAATTACAACAACATAAAAGCTGTCGACATTACACTTTAAAAATATGTAGAAATGATATCTTATTTATTTCTCTAAATCGTAAAAATTGAATTTGTTTATTGATATTATGTAATTAAAAATAAAATATCAAAATTTTCGACCAAACAACATATGCTGCATTTAAAATTTCGTAGATGTAATTTTAAACGAACATTACAGACATTTTTTATCTTCTACCAATAAAAAGCTCAAAAGTACAGCAAAGAAAATGTTCTTGAAACTCACATTGTATTGGTACAGTGATTACTAGCATATTAAAATGTATCTTTTTCTGTATGTATTTTAAGTTTTGATTCAAATTCACGTGAAAAATATATGTAGGTATATTTCCCTCTATACTGAAATTTCCAAAATGAAAGAACAATACATATATTTTTATTTTATCACTTTCCAACAGCTTCCAAAAAATACTTGTTTGGAAAATGTAAGCATTTTTAGTAAAAATTAAATATGTGGAGAAAGCTAAAGAAATGCCGAACTCATACGACCTATTCTATTCGACATAACATCTTCTTTTTGAAATATTTGGATATATTTTTTGTTGGATATTACTGTACAGCACTGTATGTTTAATGTTATTAAAACACAATTTAGATTTAAAAAACTTTATTTATTCCTCTGTGGAAATGCAAATTAAAAATTGTGTATTTCAATAAATACATTTTAAAATAGAAATGTCATTTTATACAAATGAATGATCTGTACTTCAATCCTTGTTTAATAAATGCCTTTCGTTTCGAGAACAAAAGATTACATCTGATTATTATCTCTAATTACCTTGTAAACACACAATTTAGCTGCTGACTTAAATGTTTAAGGATTAGTATGTGCTACTTAATCGAGAACATATTCTGACAATCAAAGAGAAAAGGATTAGAGATCGGTGAAAGAGCAATCTTTGGTTAATCTATTATCCGATAAGATGCTGAATCGTATACAAAAGAGATTAAGGGCTAACTCATTTTAATTTCACTATAGCATTATATATCTCGGCGTTTAGGTCAGACTAGTTCTTAAAAATGTGTGACAAGCAGTTATTATAATTATATTAAAATGGATGAAACATTATTTGAATTACGCCAAATTCAAACTGATGGCGATTCACTAATAAAAATTAATTATCATTATCATGCAGAAAAATAATAAGTTCTTTAATTATCTGGCATTGCTATGAGTTAAAAACTCATGGGGTTCCATAATGCTAGTTGTAATTAGAATAAATTTACCCTTATTAAAATTTAAAAAATATATGTACATTGTTTTTATATTGTTAATATTATTGGAACTGAATTCTGTACACAGTATTTTTGCTTTTTTAGCGTAGGAAGACATTTTGGCTTATTCTCCTTCCTTACTCATTCTATTCACTTTATTTAAAAATGGTGTAAAATGACTCGAACATTCTACACCCATATGCAGGTGGTTATTGATGCTGTGCTGTCTTCGAATGTGAATACGTGTGAACTATAACAGAATGAAAATACTCCTTTAGGTCGATATGTAAACATATCTCGTTCTTTCAGAAGGACTCTTGCTTGTTTCCAGAATTTCCGTCAAAAGGGTAAATGTGAAGTGAAACTTTGAACAAATGCTTATGATAACTTGCGCCCGGTGGTGAAAATTCATCACAGTGTTGCATCCTTGCACTACTCTTGGAATATGAGCGTTGGACTTGCGTTATAATATTTCTAACGCCCATACAGAGAAGGAAAACCGGAAACAAAACTGAAGCTTACCCTAGATATTTTCCGGATATGTATCATGTAAGGAAAGTATTGTAAAATCATGAAAAAATACGACTTCGGGATTATGATGTATTTCGATGCATTCGATTGAGCACAAATTCAGTATATATATTATAGACTAGCCTCGCAAGACCGGCGTTGATTTTGGTGTGAACAGGACTAATAGATTTTTTACAGGACTACATAAAATTATTCTTTATCGGCATGGATTATCGACGGAAATTTTTGAAAGTATACTAACATTCGATTTAGTGCAAATTGGGAATGTATATTATAGGTCACAGGCACATGAACTGTATAGAGTTTAGTGTGCATAGAGTCGACACAGGATTTCACAGTTCAGGTCACAGGGTTAGAGTTTGTTCGCAGGTTGCATAAACAATTCTCATACATCACGGTCTATGGATGCAAATCATTTAAGGTCTGCTGGTGACTAAACGGTGCATTCAAATTGGTTCCATTTGGGTATTTATATTACAGGTTACCGTCACACAACCTGCATAGATTTTGGTATGTGTAGGATTTATAGTCTTTGTACAGGGCTGTAAAATGTTCTAGTACACTACAGCTTGAAAGTGCGCTGGCATCTATATCATGCATTCGATTGACCTCAATTTAGGTAAGCTTATAGTAGGTCACTATGTTACATTTTGTACAAACTTTGGTGTGTTTAGACCTTTAAGTTTTTGCACACGGCCATATATTGGTGTGTGCATGCCTTTCAGGTTTTGTACAGGACTACAAAAATGTCCTTATATGTTGCAGTCTATAGAATAAAATTATTTTAAGTGCACTTCAGCTTCTGAACACTACATCCGATTGAAATGTATCGCTTTTTCTTGCATGCTTGGTATTGATCAAGTGTTTGAAAATGTGAGTAGAGTCATTCTAGATATTCTTTTAGAAGTAAACATGTCAAACATGGGTTCCAGTGGAATTAAACATCTAAAGCTCTCCCTCCTTAGCCTTTGCCACGGTCGGAGGATAAAGCTCGGAGTCTGAACTTGATATTTTCCACCATTTTACAATAACAGCGCCGAGGCTTAAAGACTGCGATCCAATAAATGATCCAAAGTTTAGTAATATCCTGCTAAACGTAACACCACTAATGGCGGAACAACTAATGCTTTTGCATCCCAGCAAGGGAGTTTCTCCACGTATAAATATATACCCAAGTGTATTCTGGATTGTAAACGAAGAAACGACTTATCTAATACAATATAGTTGTTGAGCTATTGAATCAGGTACATGAGCCGATTGCTGGCTCAACACAACCGCCTCGTATCCTGTGATCAGATGCAGTTACCAATACTTGTGTAACCATTTGTCCTGCAGCTATTAATATTTGTAAATGAATTGACATGTTTTATTTTTTTTTATTTATCTCCGTAAATAAGTCAGGCAGGGGTCCGTCGACTTTATTCAATTTATATGTCGAAAATGTCAGAGAAAGTGATAAAAAGTATTTGAAATACTTTTACCCATAGTATTTGAAATACTATTGCAGAAACTGCTCAGTTGACAAGTTCGTACTCGTAACCATGCAATTTGCTTGATCGAATCAAGAAGGGAGGGACTTATCTCGGCTTTTGCTCCCGTATGTCCGCTCGTAAATGTTAGACTAGATCATCAGCAAGGAAGAAATTTGGGCATGGAGCCGAGGTGATTAGCTGCTTTCTTATCCTGTAAGAGATAACCGACTGCAACTTAAAATGGTGACCGAAAATTTTGGTGCCATATAGCATGTTTTTGATATTGTAATGAACATAGCCCTCGAAATTTGGAAATAAATTAGTTTTAAATATCTCTCATTCTACTTAAAAGATTTTCATGACAGAATACTAAATATATTTTTCATTGGCGAATAGAACTTGGGTTCTAGGCAAAGTTTAGCTACAGAAGAGCAATGTACAGGTACGGATGAGAAATGCATTAATTTAACATATTACTTTTCAAAACAATCATGCATGTCTTAAAAAGCGAAACAATTTATTTTCGTATTAATTAAAGTGTTGATTTGTCAAGTTTTCATATTTAGAGCATTTTGCATAAAACTATATTGGCAAATCAATTTAAGTCATAAATTTTGCGATACAAATCTCTGACATAACTTCCTATTTAATTCATAAAAAACGATTCAGGCATTACTAATATTCGTTTAAAAGAATTTCGAAAATATATATCACACGCAACGCGAAATGTTACGTAAAAGTGTCTTACACCAACTTTATGCATTCAAATTTTTACTTTTCCCTACTAGCTTATCGTTTTCCAATGGTTATGGGAGATTTGCACGAAAACATAATATTTCAGGAAATATCAAATTTTGTTTCAAATATGTGCATAGAGCATATGACAAAATATTCTCTTTATTGATTGAATATATTATCCACTAGTAATGGTTGCTTAGATAAAATATCACGAATAGTATTAATGTTACGTTTCTGACGAGTTTTTAATGGTAGAATCATTACCATTCTCCAAACTACAGATATCTTCATGTGATTTTTTTTAAAATTGGAAAATATAAGTTTTATGATGCAAAAGCCAAAAGAAATTAAACTAAAGAAATTAATCATATAAAGGTCAAAAATCCACTTTTTTTTGTATCGCTATAAGACGAAAAAATTCATTTCGCCTTCCTGAATATTCATCTACCAGTTGGTAGGTGAATAGTTTTGTACAGACGAAGATAGGACATAATATACAGCATTAAACACCTTTAATACTATTCTACGCTTGATATTTACGAACTTTATTGTTTTTGTTAGCATTTACATACGTTTGATTAGGAATGTATAAATTTTGTGTTCAAACGAATATAGAAAATTTACACCTGTAACACATACATTTTTTCTACTACCTTATAAATAAAAGCCTGTGCCTAACTATTACCGGCTGTACGTCTGTATAACCAAACTTTTAGGGCCAAAAAGATTAAAAATTTATTCCCAAAAAATACAAAACCACACAGTTGGTACGATCATTTTGAAAATTTCATAGTTACATAAAAAAAATATATATATAACAATCTACGTTCTTTAAAAGTATGAAATTCCACCCATTTCCTGTTTTTTAAGTGATTTTTCGTACATTTTATCTAGTGTAACGATAGTAAAAAAAAGTGAGATCCACGTCATTTTGAAGTCATGAGTTTAAGAATCCAACGTTACCATTATTATCTTGCACTTATCATCTTGAAGTTACCATTATTATCTTGCATGAGCTTGATATATAGCATTAGATGTCGACTCAGTTCAATAATCTCTGAGATAAAATTGCGTCCTGAGAAAAATAATTTGGTAGTTCTTATGATTTCAGATTGGAATAGATCTTTGATAATTTCTTTGGGTATCTTTGGGAAATTAAAGATTGATCCTGATTGATTTTAATTTTCAGAAGTTCCCTTTAAGTGAACAACATTGTAGCTGACTCATTGCTAAGCACCAACCGCACGACACCAACAAAGCTTTCTATTTTAACAGCCGTATCAAGAATGTACTAATAAGTTTTCAACAGCTACTTACAGAGCTTTCCTATTTAAGGGACACCGTTGTCGAACGAATCAACTGCTAGAGCTAGAGCAACCGCGTGACATGAACATATCTTTGTTTATGTCATAAAACTCTCGCCGTTATATACAACTAATGATAGCAGGTGGAATACGCTAGTTCATTTTCTTTTTTTTTACTTTTATTTTATCTTTCCTTTGAACAAGTACAAAATAATTTCGTCATTCAACAGATTATAAAACAGTGCTAGAAATATTTTTCTAGTGTTTTGCATGGTATGTGTAGTATCCGAAAAGTAACTACCTGCATTTTGAATGTCATATCATATAAAGATTAAACAGGAAATTCTGCTATGCTATACAGGCATCATTTTATAAATATGGATTTTAATATGAGTTTCACTCCATATAAAGATATAATGATACATTATTTGCATTTTACCCAGTTAATATCTCACAGTGTTTTATAGTAAATATGTTTACCCGCCTAATGCATGCTTAATGTATTTACTTCTAAAAGTTTCCTAGATTTTCTCAAAGGAATGCAAGTAATTACGGTACTAAAAGTTTCATGAGTGTAATTCGTATTTAATATCATACTAATTCCAGGATCTCAAAGTAAATATTGTTTGGTTTCACAAAATATGCATATTCCGACAAGATATAAAATGAAATAGACGACCCAGTTAAATGATTATGCATGTAAACGTGAGTTCTAAATGAGAAAGTGATGTGGCTAATTAAGTTAAATATTTAAATATATAAAAGATGTCTGATTTTGAAAATTTGTGTGGTATTTAATATACATAGTATATCAGCATTTAAATGATAAGGAATAGGGTTTCGGAGAATTTAGGAAATATCATACATGACAGCGAAGAGATCGGCATGATAGAAATATACTATACTATCTTGTACATATGCATATTTATGCCCATTTGTGTGAGAAATTTCCCCATAAATTAGTTTGTCTACATAAAAAGAAAGGCCTTTTTCCATCTTGGCCCATTTTCTCATTTTTATAACTATGAACCTAATGCTTGTAGCTCAATATACATAGATCAATAGTCATTTGGATTCTGCTTAATTTCTAATATTATCAGGTGTTTTGGTAGCTTTTTCTTGAATTTTTTCTCTCAAACGTAAAGATTATTGCATGTCAAATAAGTTTTACTTGTTAGTATTTTAATTTTAGTTGTCTGCAAAATTTTCACATTAATAGATAACAAAATATCTTTTTTTCTTTTTAAATTTATAACTTGAATGCTTTAAAAAAAGAAAGAAAGAAGATTTAGTTGGCGAGTTTTGATTATTGAATTCCGAATCCCATCCAAAACATGGGAAAAAATGAAACCGACAATAACTAGTATTACTTATCTTTTCTTTCTTATAACATAACAACGTAAGCAGGTGATTTTTGACGCCAATTAGATTATATCAGGAAAAGTAATATAAAAATAATATATTGATATGTAAATTTTAACCTTAGACCATTTAATAATTGGCTTCTTTTACTTAATGAAACGTTCCTTAACACTTTTGAAATTGAATTAACGTAATTATTAAAATATGAAAGCACTTCATTAGTCCTTAATGTTATGTATTTTTTATATCAACAAATAATCTATTCAAACGTTAGAACTTGAAAACTTTTTCATAAGGCAATTAAGAAAAGTATCTATTCGAATCTCTTCGATAAAGCAGACTTTTATTTAAACACGCATGTCCTTAATAAATTTATGTACTTAAGCATTAATTAAACTACTTTAGAAAATAACATATGAATCTGAGTCCCTATTATTTTTGTTTCAGAAACAGATTTAATTGTTTTAACTAATTAGAGAACAAATATGTCCGCATCTTCTCCTCTGTAAGCATCGTGAACATCAAAAGAAGCGCTGTCACAGACAATGACTAAGTACCATATTTCACAAAGCAAATCTGAAATTACGTCTTTCATTTAATTCGGCCCCTTTATCTTCAGCGGATTCTTTAGTAAGCTTTTATAAACACGGTCTTCTTCATTTTCCACTTGGGTTATTAGGTAATGCATTGTTGTCTTTGTTAATGTATAAGGTTGTGTTTGCTTCTGTAATAGTAGGAAATTAAAATGAATTGGAACAAACATTTACGCATAATGGAATCAAGTTTTCAATTTTAGGAACTTGTTTTGTGTTTCAATAAATTTATTGTCATTTTAGTTTGTTAAATGAGCGAATCAGGCAAATACAAAAAACTTGTTCATTCAGAATTTTGTTTTTAATGCTATAAAAATTGAAAACTGTTTTGTTTTATGAAACTGTTTTTCAAAATATTTATTTATCTAGCTATTGTTTACTTTTTAATCTGTTTTTTATGAATTGTTGTTTTATATTATCAGATCCAATAAAATGTTTTGAGTAGTAGTTTTCCGAAAATACACTGACTATTTGAAATGCATTTCACGATAAATGCGTAAAATCGTATTCCGGAATTTATTCAGCGTATCTTATTAATTGATTTAAAGATATATTTAGAAAAGATTACAAATCAATTAGGAATTTCGAGTTCTCGATTTCCTTCATTGAAGAGTTATGATTTCTATATAATTAAACATTTTTTGCAGCCTTATAATACAGTTGTTTTATTAAATTTAGCAACCTATATTTTATACAATGACCACTACTAAGCATTATTTTGTATTTTAGAACATATTTTATGTCGATTAATACTCCTTGCTTTATGAATAAATGTTAATATTACTGATAATTGGTTTTTAACAATGTGTGAGTTTTATTCACTGTTTTGACTTAGTTGCAACTCATAATAAAGCCTGTAAAAATAAAAATAACTAAAATTTTAGTCCAGAAGAAACAGGGAAAAAAAGAAAGGTATAGAAATGCTCCTAAACATACCCTCAATGATGAAAACCTTTTCTTTATGTATAGTTTCGATTATTATTATTTTTTTTACAAGAATGACACTAAAGGGTAGTAAAAACAGAAATGATTTAAATTTTATAAGTTAAAAGGTAGTTTTAATTTCAAGCATCTCATGATTTAAAAAGTAGAAAACCAAACAAAACTTGCTTTATTTCTAGATTTGAGTTTAAATCAATTTGAAGGAGTTCGAAAGGGTATGTGAAGTACACAATTTAATATCAAAATGTAAGCTCTAAAATTTATTTTAAAGATACCTATTAATCGTAATCTGAAATGTTTTATGTATTAACTTGGATTATAAATAGCTAGAAATTATTTCCGACCTTGACAGTATTATATATTTTTTTTCCTTATTCGAATTGCAGTAAACAATACTTATATCCACGAAGATGTGAAAGCATGTTTACGAAATTCGAGTAATTTTAAATAGATATAAAGTTATGTAGTTTTCAAATAATTTTTTAAAAAATACTATAATTTGCACTGTAAAAAATATATATTCTAACGGAAAAAAGAAGGTACGATTAGTAAAATAAATATATTTTAATAGGACGTGTAAAAATGGGTCATTTTTGCCTGATAGTTATTGTGAAACATTTCCTACATCAAACTACGTAAAATTTCCAGGCGAATTGCATCAAAGTTTTAGAATAGCAGCAATAATTTGGTGGAATATTTAAATATTGTATCAACGAAATTGCGCTTATTTGAGGATTTATGCTGTTTCCTACTAGAAATTTTCCCCGAGCCATCATCGGCTGGCTACTTAGCTGGTGCTAATCCGAGCAAAATTGCTGGTAAGTTGATAATGTGGTAAACCTAACTTACATGACAATTTAACTTACATTAAAAATTATTATTATAAAATATTAAATTGTATTAGACTTATTATTAATTTTAATATTATTTTCTACCTATATTCAAATCTACTTTTAAAAGGTGTTTTAAATTCTGCTCAAGATTTTTTGGCTAAGTAGATTTATGACGATTTAGAACGACCGTCCGCTGTGACTGAATTGCTACAACATAATACAGTCACAATAGAGTTTTAAACAGTTGCAGGGACTCCTCAGTGTTGTCACAATATGGTTCGTATTATCCGCCATCTGTGAGTACTAGACTCCTCAGTGATGTGACTCTGGTGAGACTAAGAAAATAATTTTCGATTTTCTCGATAGACGGGACTATTTATAGTGATTATATTTTCCAGTGAATATGAGAACCGCTCGTTATCCAACACCCGAACTATGGGTTCGTAGCCCAACAAGCTCTGATCATCGTATAACGATTGCTTTAAAAAGTAAACTGATTGCAAAAATGAGTTTGAAGATGAAAATTTCTGTGAAGTACTTTATAAATGGAGTAAAAATACCGTAAGTAACAAATATACATTAAAAATTGATGGATTTTTTTTCATACATTATTTTCTGGGAGATACTATGCTGCTTTATTAAATTATTCATTGAAAGGAGCTAATAATTTATTGAACATGTTTTACATCTGTTTTTAACTGATTTTGTGAACACCAGTAGCGTCGTCAAGATTTTTGTTTGGTGGTTCAGAGCTTAGAAACTGGAATACAATGTAACTTATCAAACTATATATAATACACACACATATACATATTTTTAAAGGTATGAGAGGTAAAAAATTTTCTAAAATGTAAATTGTAGGGGATTTTTTTTGTGTGTGTGGGTGCTTGCTGTATTTTGCCTAAGAGTGTTCCATGAAAACAAACTAACAAACATAAAAACATCAAAGAACTAAAAATATTTCTGTAAATTTATAGATCGAGTTTAACTTCTTTCCATTTGGAAAAACATACATTAGATAAAAGAAAATAAACATCTCTGACTTACACCCGTAGCTTATCCTCAATTTTCCGAGGAAAACTTTCCGGAGACAACCGAGAAAATTTAATACTGATTATAGGCAGAAAAAATAGCGTCCAGCATTTTGCCTTAATTTATAAACTCAGACACGATTTGAAACGGAGAATTATGTACAGGGATAATGATAACGATATATATACGTAGCATGTTATTAAAATTTAGTTAAGTATATTTTATGATTTTACATTTTCCAGGTTAATATTACTTTTATTTTTAAATCACTCTCAAAGCGAGAACTGCCATGATCGCTCTATATTTTACAGTACATTCAACAATACGACCTTTTTAAAGGATCACAAAATGTTTTAATATCAGCCCACTCATTTTACACACTCAAAATTTAACCTCTTTAACTATTTAACGTCCGATGGTTACGTCGTGAAACCACCGAAACCACGTTTCACTGCTAGACGAAAAAAAAAATGCGTTAGCGATCCTTCCTGTATCATTTTCAGAAATAACATATATAGTTTCTACAAAAACAGCTAAATGATGACTCAGCTATGGATGAAGCCTTAAACGTTTTTAATTATATGTTCAGGAATAACTGTATATTATTCATGAAATTTATGTCTTAAAAATAACAATCTTTTCCGGCTTCTCGAAAAACTGGTGAGCAGTGCAAAACCCTTTGACACTTGTGCTTCAAAGGGTTAGTGCACACCATTTGACGTCAAATGGCTACATTTAGACATACGCAAACATACATGGCTGGCATATATTACTTAACAAGAAAGTAATGTCGTTGTTTCGTATGTCAACGACTAACAAACTAATGAAGCTAATAAACGAAATTTGGCATGCATGTGGGTTTTTTAACATAGGTGCTACATTGCACAGCATTTTCTAAAAACCGTAAACCATGGAGGTGGGGCCAAAAATGTACTTTTCTCACATCCCGAGTGATCTTAAAGAAAAGAGACGTATATAAAATTCTTGCTTTAAAATAGAACACACATGCACATCTAAAAATCAATTTCAGGAAATTTTAAATATCGTCCTGCAAGACGGGTAGACGTGTAAAAAAGAGAAGGATGGCCATATTTCTGGAAAAAAATACTATCTATAAAATTATTGCTTCAAAAAGCAAAATTTATGAATCATATGTTTAGTAGCAGTTTTTTTTTTGTAATTAAAAAGTTGGTGAAAATTAATTTATTTTAATTTTATGTAAGGAAAAAGATATTACTTACTGGTCTCCTTAATATCTACATGCTTACAAATATACATACATATTTACGCACATGGGTATACATATGTATTTATAAACCTATGAAAAAAAGAACAAAAAGAACGTGTATGTTAAGAGGAAACTCTTCCTTACTGTGTTTATATTTATAAAAGCATTAGGTAGCTAAAATACTTTCCACTCTTGAGACATTATTTCTTGAGGTATTTATTTCTTCTCACAGATTTTAAAAAGCATTATTAACTGAAGCCATCATTTTTTTTTCTACGGATATATTGTTCTTATCTGCGTGTAAATACTGCTGACACGATTTATAAAATGATAACTTAGTTCCGCCATTTTCCAGAGAAAATATTATCTGGGAAATTTACCTTCTGCTATTCAGATAAAAAAATGAAACTCGGAAGTGCTTTTTTTTGTTTTAGTATTTTGTTCTCAACTTTCTATCGAGAGGTAAGTAAGTTACTTTTAAGTAGCTGTCATCTGATTTCGAAACTAAATACAAAACTTCCCGGCGTGAAAGATAGCCAGGTATCAGTCTGCACATCCAGAAAAGTAACGATCGTTTAATCACATTTGATTTCGATGTACTGCTTTTACTACATTTTTCTTTTGATAAAATAATAGAAGAGAAATTTATATTTATAAAAATATATATCTACCAGTTTAATATTTCTCTTTGAATTTAATATCCGTGAGCTGTAAAAACCTACAACTTTAGAAATGTATGAAATTCTGTTCATTTTATACAATTTTCAAAAATGATAATTAAATAAAGAAAACCTCCTCCGCAAAATTTGCATCTACTTTTTCATTTTTAACTAATTTAATAAAAATACATCGTAGAAATTGCACGTGTGTAGGTGAATGAAAAATGTGAAGGTTTGTGAAAGGAAAAATGCGTATACGTACACTGTTAAAAATAATCTGAAAATTCAGGATAATTCCAGCCTTAATTTCCAGGAAAATGTCCGCTTTCCCCAACAATTGGTAATTTTCCGTTAAACGAAGAAAAATGATTGCAACTTTCGGAAATTTCTTGTGAAAACGGTAAATTTCCGTTTTTGGTTTAGTTTGTAAGTTTTGTAAGTAGTTTTGAGAAATGGATTTTCGTTGGACATTTTAGATGGATAAAAATATTGACACCAAACGCATTTTCATGAGTAATTAAAAATTAAGCTATAATGAGTAATTAAAATTTAAACTATAATTAATTACCTTTTAAAAGAAGAATTCCCTTTCATAAAAAAAGAGTATTTCAAATCACATTCATAAATGTACAGGACTGGCTAGAAAATAATTATTATTAATATTACTTCAAACTGAGAACGAAAAATCAAGGTGTATTTTTTATATTTTTAGCAGCCAATGTATTTCTTTCCCGATTTTCAATGTTTGCAGCAATCTGTATGGAAATCTAAACCGATATGACAAATAGCTAAAGAGTAAATGTTTTTACTAACTACATACATTTGTGAAAATCGAAATTAATTTCTTGCGAATCCAATAATTTGACTATGTTGATAATAACTTGACAACACTTTATCTCGAATTTTAAATCATGAAACGCACGAATACCTCTCCCGCAAGGAAACTAAAATAAATTTTACTTCACCCTTTGGCCAATCCAGAACCAGTCGTGTGGCGTCTAGTGGTTAAAGCAACCGTCTCCAGGTACGAAGGCTCAGGGTTCGATCCTAGCGATGGCCGAACTATTTTATTTCGCAGTTTTTGTAAAACGGAAAGTTACCAGTCCAGAAAACGGAAAAATAATAAACAGAACGGACATTTTCTGGCAACTTTGCTGCCAGTCCTTTTTCCGTTAATTTACAGATATATTTTCAACAGTGTATTTCATGAAATGTTTGCATTATTGTAATAATAACAACCTGGCAAGCATCACACAATTAATCCAAGGTTGGTACTGTGTCCTACATTGATAATCAAAAATGATACTGAAATAACTTCCAACAGTAACAATTTACCAAATGAATCAAAATGAACCAAAAACATTCGAATGTGTCCGTTAAAATGTTAACCTCTCTGTTATGTTCGAAAGAACCGTTGTGGTGTCTTTTTCCGACATTTTTCAATAGCCTTGTAAAATGTTTACCGTAATCTACTGTGTGAAATCGGAATACCTGTCGTTTTCTTACCATGCAGACTAAGCATGTTTTATGAGCCCATCTTCTAGAGCGAAATTCAGCAATATGTTGTAAGATGTTTTCCTAAGTGAGTGACTAATTGGGGCAGTTAAATTTTCTACAGCATTCAAAAAATTCAAAATAAGGAAAACTGTCTATTTTATTTCTAATTTAAAACGTTACATTCAAATAGATAAACATCTGCTATCGTAATAAATTTCATTTTATTCACTTTACTGATGGTAAATATAAAATAGTTCTACCAAAAACAAAAAGTTTACAGAAATATTGCAAATTTCTAAAAATGTGCAACTCTCGCATTTAAAAATGACGAACTTTCAAATATGATACTAAAAGTTCTTAGTTGAATAAGAAATGAAACAAATTTTAAACTTAATAACGAAACAATCCTTAATCTCAATTTTCCAGATTACTGGATAAGAGTCAACAATATAGAAAATGTGCCTGAATAAATATATTCTTTTGTTACAGAAATGTTTATGAATTTTTTGTTCATTCTATCAATCTTGGGAGTCGTTTCCTCCTGTCCACCTGTCGAAGAAATTGCGCCGTGCATTTGTAAGCCGTTTCTTCACACACCTGTAATGACGTGTCAAGGATTGATGAATCCTGATGAATTAGTGGGTCCCATACAAGCAACAGCACTCCGAGGGTCAGTCGTGGAAGCTTTAGCAATTGAACATTCCTCTTTGTTGTACATACCCAGCTCTATATTCAGGTTCACAAAGATCCAAAGGGTAATTCTTAGAAATTAAATGTGAAGAATACTTTCATTGTGCATTATCTCAGTTTATCCTATGTGAAAATTTAACACTAAAACAGGTATCAATGGTTGTTATTTATATGTATCTGTACTTGTACTTCTTATAGTAGCAAAGACTACTTTTTAAAAAAAATCTGTCAGGAAATAGCAAGCAAAAGGGCTTTTATTTTCTCATAGTGAGTTTAATATATCATTTTGTTCGCCTCATGGAGAAATATGTAATGGTAAAAGATTTCGTGGCTTAAAAGAAATTTTTCCTTCTCAAGAACCGCCTTGAAAAAGATTTTTCCCATTCCTATTACAGGTCCAGCTATACTGTGGTTTTTCAAAAATTTGCTACTTGTGAGAAAGCACCTTTTGCTTGCTACCTATTCAAAAAATGTTTTCATAAACAATTCAATGATAACTTTCAACTATAGTACTATAATCTTCGTTTAATAGATAAGTTTTTTAAAAATAGAGACCTTGGAAAAAGTAATCATGTTTTATTCCAACATATATATATATTTGAAAATTAGCTTTAATTTGCAAGAATTAAAAATAGAACTAAATACAAAAATAAAGATAAGAATTCATAAACATATTTGAGAGAAGGATACAAAGGGTTTGCGCTTTATTTCCTATCTCTACAAAAATATTGTTGGTACATTTGCCCAAAAGCATTGAATCCAATTTTATTTATTGACATAGCGGATGATTTAGCATTAGGTAAAGGAAAAACGAATGTGCATAAGATAAACCTATGGCATTCTTTCTTCATGGTATAACTCTCAATAAAATCCAAAATATTTTATACTATTGCTTTTTCATTAAAGTTTAATATTAAAAGCTTCTTAAAATAGTATTAGGTAGATTTGGTTCCTTTAGATATCTTAGCGCTGGTTGTATTTCTCCTCATAACGTGTACAGCTAATAGCACTCGTTATAGAAAATACAGTTTTAGCCAAATGAATGACTATATTAAAAATGTAAAAATATGATTAAAAATGTGTACTAAAAATGTAAAAATATTAAAAATATGATTCTTTTTTAAAACCCAATCCTTTAAATATTATCATTTCTATAAAAAGCAGTGATGGAAAGTGGGTATCAAGAAAAAATTCCCGTCTCATAGATTTATCTCTTTGTATCTGTGCAGAGTACATTTAAAAATGTCTACCAAAAAAAAAAAAACATTAAGTAACGTGAATATTTTTCCATTTCGTAGGCAATTCAAAGATGGCAATCAAAATTATTAGATTTTAAATGAACTGCACGAGGCATTCTCGTTTTGGCAGATACCCTTCGTATAGCTTTGCATTAATAAATAACCTAACCTAAACTTTAAAAGAATTGATTGCTTTTTGGAGGTCGGGAGGTCGTATCAGGAATCTGTTTTATGATCAGACAAAGAAATTGTATGTGCTTAAATAGGAACCCTTAACTGTATTAAACTACATTTATATTTCTAGAAAATACTTGAATACAGATTAAAATACATTTTTAGTTATAGAATGTTCACAGGTCGAACATTTAAAATTAGTAATGAATTATGTTATATGTAATAGTTCTGAAGATGCAAGCCTCACCATGGCACAGTGGTTAAGCCACTGAAAATGGTAGATGGCCGAAGTGTGAAGGTCCCGGGTTCGGGTCCCATCGCGCGGCTGTCGATCTAACGGTCTGGAGTTGTGGTAGGTTTTCTCCAGATGTAACGTGAATACGCGTTAGAGCCCCTTAGAAAGTCCTCCTACCAAGGCACCCCTCCCTTGGCAGATCGCCCTAGTGTAGCGTTGCCGTAATCACACACAACCAGCAAGCATGAAAACTGACTTCTATTTATTTATGCTTGATAAAATTTTTAATTAGTATTTCAAACATTATGCACAGGATTAACGTTGATATGATTTCATATTTGATGAAATTTAACGGACATTCTAGATTTTACGATAAAAAAGCAATATCCAGCTCCATTTTGTAGTTTAGGCTTGACGCATTAAAAAGTTGCGTTATTCTTTCAATTATAACTCTATTTATTAGTGTCTTACGTGTGTTTTCTGATTCTTCTGCAGATTCGCTTGTTAAACAGCGAAGTAATGTCATTATCAGACAGCGATTATGCATTCATGGGTCTAGAAGATACATTGACTGAACTACGAGCCAAGGAAGCCCACTATGTAACACAATGGGACTGGCAACAACTTAGAAATTTACAGAAGTTAGAACTTATAGATGTAAATGATATAGAACTGGAATCCATTAGTTCACCATTTCCAGAACTAAAGAGTCTCAGGTTTCTAGGAATAATTAATGCGGATATATCCTTCATTATAGATTATTCTTTTCGCTCTCTGGAAAACTTGATGGTTCTCAGCATGAAAAAGAACGACATATCAGAATTGAAGAGAAATATGTTTCCAGATCCAGCTATGAATCTAATATCTTTAGATTTTAGGTTAGTTATAATTCATGTAATACTAAATAATATTTCCACAAACTTAAACTTTATCCCTTTGATTTAAAATTTAACCATGCTTACAACGACTTCACAATATATAAAAAAATTAGCAACTATATACTTTATAAAATAAGTTTTAAAAAACATACAGAAGTGTATTTTTTTATAATCTTAATATCAGCAATTACATATTAAAATAAAAGTGATCGATCTTATGACTATATCAGTGTTATATGCCATTAAAAATTAAGAAAAGGATGCACGAATTTACGTACGCATTTTAATAGCATGTTGCAGTTTTATTCATGCTTACACATTATTCAGACGAACTATAAAGTTCTTTTAGATTGTGAAACTACAGGATAATACAGATAATTGTGCTCTTATAAGCTGCCAATACGTTTTTATGCTACAGAAAATCTCTAAACTACGTCATTTCCTTTAAATAAATTTTACCTATTTATTCAACGAAATGACTGACTCAAATTTCCGAACGTGTAAAAAAATAAATTAATAAAGACAGTATCATTTATTCATTTTCTCCACTGTTAGATTTTCATGCGATTTTGCATCCAATTCATCAGCATTTATCTAGACACAACCGGGGACAGTATAATTTGCTGAGAAACTAAACAGATGGTCTTTAATGAACCAGAACGCACATGAAATTGGCGACAGAAATTTGTGGAAGCTAGTGCCGGAAGTATAAGGCCCAAAAGACCACAGGAACAAAAGAGGAAGAAAATTTAAGTGCCCTAACCGAGCACCATTAAAATTTATACAAATGTTTTTAATTTTCGGGCTGAGCACTTTTTTTGTCCGTTATTCATAGTTGCAGGTGATGATAGGTACTGTAAAAAATAAATGTAATCCTCTTTTCTCCCGTGTCGGGTCAAATTCAAAGACAGTGTTTCAGAAATGAAATGAGTTTTTTTTTATTTTTGTATTCTTGTATATATACTATTGAGTCTTATTTTCTTATGAATGTTTAAGTGTTTGTTTCTTCTTTACTTTTCAATGATGATTTTTAGATGACGCATTCGAAATTTTCTATTTTATTTTTGAGTATGCTGTATTATAGTACTTAGTTTAACATTTTATTGTAATCTAAATACATTCGCGTAGCTTGTTTTATAATCTTTTTTATTCTTTTATATAGTGAGAATGAATTATTGTCGCTTCCGGAGGATTTCTTTGAAAATATGCCAAGATTAGAAGATGTGAAACTTAATCGTAACAAGTTTGTTACGCTGAATGAAAAAACATTTGCTTGGGCACTGAAATATGTCAAAGAAATAGCAATGATCGGTAAGTTTAAAAAGGCGAATACAAAATTTGAAAACTTGCAAATGAGGGGAAAAATTTCCGTGACACTACGTAATCCACTTTTTTGGATTTGGTTTTCAGATAGTTATGCAGATAGATAGTTTCATTTTGATAAAAACATGCAAATTTGCTTCAAATTCTCCTTAATTATTCATATGATGCATTTCTTATAAGTAGAAACTCATTTATTAATTGTAGAAATAGGATTTTTGCGGAAAATCAGTATTGCTCTTTTCAAAGCAGATTTATTAACAACGGTTTACATTCGAACCAAGTAATGTATTTTGTCTATTTCTCATGTTAATTCGTATGCGGATTATTCCTCGATGTAATATTTTTTCTACGACTACTAACACATTTCTAAAGATTCTAATGCAAAATGACGTGCTTAATCATAATATGACCCCCATTTTGCCACACCATCCGCCGTTTTCTGGGGACGATCACCCCTCCCCTTCCCGCGTTTTATTACTTCCCCAATATTTTATGACCCTGAAATTGGTTTTGATGGGAGAGGAAGAATAAATTCAGGATCAGTTTAACAGTCAAAATTTTTACGAAGAACTACGTATGTGAAAGTTTCTAAAACAAGGGGGATCCGGGAAAATTTGCCCCCTTAAATAAAAAAAAAGACTTTTTTTTTAAATTTCTTTTCTACGCATGGCAGCTTCTAGCTCCTCCTCCCTCCCTAGATTTTTCTCACCAAAACACCTCGAATAATAAAAATATATAGCTACAATTTTAGTTTAAAACTAGTGAGAGGGGCCAGGTCCTGAATACTTTGCAAGAAATTTCGGGAGATTCACTGTACAAAGTTGCTGCGTTGAAAAACTATCACACTTCATTTTTTCAGCAGTAAATCGCATGTTTTGACACATTTACATGGTCATTTGCGAGAAAAAATTATTTTAACACCGAAATTGAAAAATAAAAAGTTCCGCATGTCCTTGTACTCTGGCCCTGACCGCAATTCTTCAACATAAGTGACATAATCATCATTTATTTTTGTGTGTTTACCATTAACCAAAAATTTACATGCACGTTTCTGAATGCTTTCTTAGCGATTCAAGTGTTCCATAACGTTCGAATTCTTGGGTTGGGGCTCGCCATCGAAAATCCCTTCCTTCATTTAAGCCTCACTAAAACTTATAATATTTTATTTTTAAATTTAAGTGCTAAAATAATCCTTTACCCTAAATGAACTTTCAAATGTGTCAAAACAGGAGATTTACTGTGTAAAACACAGTGCAACTGTGTGCAAGGGCTTCGGAATTAGTTTTTTTTTTTATCCAAAATTGCTGCTATATAATTCGGGGGGTTTTGGGTTAAATAAATGTGGGGGTAGAAACTGGAATGTTTAGAAAATAAGTCAAAAAACTGCGAAAAAAAAAATCCAGAAAAAACCTGTTATTTCTTAAATTTCAAGGGACAAATTCCTTTTCAAATACTTTCGTCGTTTGCTGTAAATGTTCTTGTTTAACCTTTTTCCCTAAAAGCTCCTTAGAAGACATTTATCTGTTAAAATAATCCTTGACCACCTGCATATCAATTTCATGATCATGAAATTACCAAACATCGAAAATAATGGAAGGGGTTCGTCTTCCTTTAAAAAGAAATGTGGCTGACGGGTCAAAATGGGGAATATATTCAGTTTCAGCAGCTAATTTTAGAAAGAACAAATCAGGAGAAATGGTGTCTAGTTTAATTTGCATGCAGAACAGGTCTATATTAAATCAAACCTCTGTAATTGCGATTCAAAACAGAATTTTTAATACTTTTCGACATAATCATATATATATATTCCATGTAGGGTTATTTTGATGCATTTTTAATATTCAATAATGTTCGAAATTGTATTAAATTGTAACATCACCCAATTGTTATTTTCGAAACTAACAGAAATTGTACTCAATTTAAGTCATTCCTATAGTTGTATAGAATTCCATTGAAAGCAACCATAGCACATATGTCGTTTTTGTATGTTGTTTACAATAAATAACACACAATGAAATGTTAATTGTTGGCTGTTCTGTTCCAGGTAATGAATTCAGATGTGACTGTAGAATACGGTGGATAGCAGAAATACGTCTTCCAAATATTTTAAATGCTGCTTGTTCTTCTCCTGAACCTCTTGCTGGTACTGCTCTGAGAGATGTAGATCAAAAGCTATTGTTTTGCTGAAGCCGGCAATGCTGGATGAAATCAATTATTTATCACTATATGTATGAACAGAAAAACTTCACGGATTTTATCTAGTGCCTTTATAATGCACAGGGAAACACATTTTCATTTACTACCTATAAAAAATTTCAGCAAGTTCATATGTGTCAATTTGTATTATTTGAAAAAATACATAAAAAAATTATGATGCATGACACTTTTTAAGTATTAGGAAACATCCAGACTCACAGCTCGAACAATGTAAGAAACATGTAAGCTGAAAACAATGACTAGGAATAACACGGCAAATATATGGAGATTATTTGAACCTTTTTTTATGCTAAATAATTGTTTACTCTAAAAGGTTTAAACCGTTTATGAGAAGTCTAACATTTAATGTTCGAGAAGAAATTTCGTATAAAAATCTCGTAAATAATACATGGAAATTATTTTTCTACTGCATAAACCTTAAACATGCATGCCTATCTTGTGACCTCGGACTACATGAGTTTACCTTTTTAACACCTGAGCATGTTGACGGAATATGGCTGTATACATCATTTCACTTAAATCATCCATCTCCCCTTTCTTTCTGACCAGAGCCTTTTGAACCAAATTTAATCTTATATTCCATCTTGGAACGTGACCACTTTCAACTCAGAAATATCGAATCAGCTTTTTTATTTATTAATTTTTAATTATGGAAAAGCGATGCTGTTGAGATAAGTTGTAAATATTTCAGAAATCCAATAATTCAGATTAAAAATCAACACTAGGTATGTTAGTATTAGTTTTAAGGTATATATTTATATTATCGTTACCGTTTTAATTGATCATAGCACCTCGACTTTTAACACACACAAAATACGTATACATGGTGGTCATAAAAAAAGTATACCTCTAGTAACTGCTCTCTTCAGCAAATTGCGATGGGATCCCAGATATAGTTAGTCAGAATTATGAGTTCAATATGGGGAGTGGTATTGTTTAAAATTATAGAAATCTTGCTGTTAGGGGGGCTACAGTCAAACCCAAGAGGTTTTTGTTTAGGGGGGTGTCCTACTCTTTAACACCTCAACTGTCTATTCCAGTAAATTATGCGAATTGTGTTACTGCTCGTTCTCTCTGTGTCGATTTTGATTTGTCACAATACTCATTTTTGCAAAAGTTTTTAGGCGCCGACATTCACCAACATGATTCTTTCCACCACCATTTATTGTGTTTCAGTGCGCAGATCGGCTCCACCATGGCCAAGTGATAAAGACACTAAACATAGTAGATGACTAAAGTGTGAAGGTCCAGTTATGGATTTATCACGTGGCTATCGATCTAACGATCAGGAGTTTGGAGTGCTTTTCTCCAGCTGTAACGTAAATACGCGTTAGAACCCCTTAAAAATTCCCCGCCTAAGGCATCTCTCCTTAAGCAGATAACCCTAGGCAAGCTTTCCCTTAATAAACAATACAATCAATGTGCGAATTAACTTTCCAGGGAAAAAATGGGGTTTTACTTTCGGAATTTTTGAATATTTTTATAATGGTAACCTTCTTAATAGTTCTAAATGCAATTTTCCTATTTTTCTGTGGGAAGATATTTGGGATTTTCTCGGTCGAAACATTTTAGATTTATTATTATTATTTGTTAATTTGGGCAAGTCTACCTGGGGAAAAAACAATGCGTACACAGAAGAAAGACATTTCTCAAATAAGTATTGAAATGGAACACGAATTGCTTGTTCTTTATAACAATAACTATTAAAATTTGTTTATGCATTACCAAAAAAAAAAAAAAAAGAATGTATGCGTGAGGTATTATACACTGTTACCGTAAGAGTACTATTATTTTAAACAATGGCAATTTCAATTTCAATTTCAAATCAAAACAAATCTGGAATGACGCATTTATTTTACTTTGTATTTGTTTTACCTTAATTTAGTTTAATGATTTTCAGTGTCAATAACTATTTTTTGGGAGGGGGGGGGTTACAATTAATTATGTATTTATAAGCAAGCACAGAAGACATATTAGATCTGCAGTTATTACAGCGCTCATGCCTCTTAGTGATCTAATTTATTTAAATGCAGGATAATTCCTGGAGAGTGATCGTAATCGGGACAGATACCTCACCCCTTGTATTTCTGGTAATGGTCGATAGATAGAAGTCATACGTGCAGTATATGTGTGCAGTGAGATTTTCTTAACTGATGTGTCGCAGGAATCCTGTCCAATGCTTTGGCTGTAACTGTAAAAATTTCATTCTGAGATAAGCACATGATACTATCCAAACTTTTAAACACATTATGCTTAAGAGTTTTTTTTTTTTACACTAATTATTGAATCCATGCGTCATTTCGAAGTCAAAACTAAGTGTAGCACTTAGTGTATAGAGTAATGTATGTATGTTCTGTTGCGAAGACAGGCAACTGTGATGTGTTACGTTTGCACCATACAAAGTGGGATAGGTGTCGTACTGCTACTCTGGTACACGTGATATCGGAATAGCAGATACCAGTACGCAGTTTCTTTTGTACGGGATGTCGCTTCTAGCAAAATTTTAATTTGTCTACCCGTCTCTTTCGTTATATTATTACTGAATTCCTGTTCATGGAGTATATTTGCTAGATTTAACTAAGTGTTATTAACTTTGTTCTCTTTCATTTTGCACAGACTCACGAAGTTGGGCATGTTATTAGTCGTTAATTGCAATATTGCAATACTAATAATTTTCCATTTTAACATTATGTCTTAAATAAAATATTAATCTTAAAACAAGAATAATTTAAAGTTCTTTTCGGATTTTATTAGAAACACCCGCATTTTATAAAAGAATAAAATAATGTAAAAAACGAAGAATAGAACAATGTTAAAACAAAAGAATAAAACAATGTTAAAAAAATAAAATATAATAAATGCTAATTTACTTTTCCCCCTTCCAAATACACTGATGTTACGTTGCTGACGAAATAACAATTAAAATTCAATTAAAAATAAATATTTAACTTTAGTTGTGAACTAAGTCACCAGACTAATATTGATTGAAACCTACTAACACGTCTCTTTGAACTCATTTAGTTTCTCTTTGTTATTACTTAGGTAATTATAGTCCAGATATTAATATTTGTTAAATATTTTTTTTTATTTATTACTTCATTAAGTTCTTGCGACAGGCTCGGCATAACACCCGCACAAGAGCGGCATTTCACCCTCATGTGTGTGTGTGTGTATATACATATTTGTGTTTGTGTTTATACACTTGATACCCTATAATGATTAGAACAATCTTTAAGGAGAGGAGCAGGTCTTAATCAGGAATTTAGAATTACATAACAATGTGGAGCAGGAAACTTCGTCTTCATATAGCTGTTTGTTTGAATCAAGTGCGAAATTTATAGTGAACATCACGCCTTTTGTTCGTCAAAAATTTATTGTAGCTTTCACAGAATGCACGAAACTAAAAATGATAATTTAAAAATTCTATTTAATTTTAATGATGAATTTTTTTGGGACAAGCCATTATTTTAATTTCAAAAATTAGACGAATACATTAACACAAGTAAAGAAAAAATGTTGTTTTAAACCCCATATTGCTATGTAATTCTGATTCCTTATGATATGCAATACCCCACCCTCTTAATTTTGTTCCAATATTTATAAGACATCCTGTGTATGTATATATTTTTAAACATCATTATTCATATAATACGATTGTTTAGTAACAGATAACGAAGTAAAAAATATTGTTTAAATAAAAGATTTCCTGGAGGATTTAAAAACATTAAGGGGGATTATACTATATTTAACAATACTGAATGGAGATAATTAAATCTGTATTATCTTGTTTTACACTTAATTAAATCATTGTACTCAACTTCCGAGCGAATCAAAAGTCCATTATAAACTTTTTAAAAACACGAGTTCCTTTTTTTTATCGACATAAAAAAATGAAAAGGAAATCTTCAAACAAAAGATTGTTTGATTTTGTTTTAGAATAGAATTTTAGTAAAAAAGAACTCTTCAGTTTAAGTCCCCATTGTTCATATCGTTAAAAAACGCAAGTAGAAACAGTTTGCTTAAACTCGAACTAAAACAAAGCCCATTTTCGATACTACTAGGGAAAATATTTTACTCTATGTTTCCCTCCCCCTTTTGTATCATAATCGAAACTGTTAAGCAGTTCTTGGCAGTTTTACTGGAAACCTGAGAAACTACATTACATTTTTTTTTTTATTTTAGGGAACACCTTAACTGTTCATTGATTTGCGAAAAACACTTTTATGTGTGAGATAGTATTAGAAGTGTTATATGTACAACAGATATGTATTCGAATTTTTGTTTTACATAATATGATAAGTAGTATAAATGAAGCACGGGAACTTTATCAGAATGTTTTTTATTTTTCCGTATTGTAGTTAAATATGAGGTGTGGCTACAAAACACGAGACTGAGACTGTATAAGATTTTATTTTGATTTCATACGTATTTACATATTATCATCTCCAATATGCATCCCTCCTTTATCCCTACAAATGTCCATACGGATTTTTCATTGTTCGAAACAGTGCTGGAAGTCTACTTCAGCCAGCTCCTTCAGGACACTTGTCGCTTTCTCTTTCACAGCTTCAACAGACTCAAATCTTCTCCTTTTTTATGCAAAATTCACCTTAAGAAACAGATAGAAGTCTCACGGCACAAGATTAAAACGAATGATCCAACATGGGGATGCTGAACTTGGCTAGAAATATTTTGACGGATAATGCGTAATGAGAGAGTGCATTGTCTGGTGGAGAAGCCATGACTTCTTACACAATAAGGGTCGTTTTTTCCTTATTTGTTCACCCAGTTCAGTAGGAATGTGACGGTATTAATGTAGATTAATGGTTTGAACTTCAGAAATCTAGTAGAGTTATTAAAATTTTAATTTTGTCGAAATTTTTGACGTGGTTTTTGACGTGGAAGGGCGAGCAAAGAGTGAATCATTTTGTACGTCTTCTCGGTCATTTTGAAACCGTTTAAACCACTCAGAAACGTGTGCAAGAAGACTGCACCAAAGGGGATGTGCATTCGCTTTAAGTCAATGACGGCTTTTGCTGAAAAACATTTGTGTAAAATTGTTAAGTGACACTTTCTGTAAAATAACCAAGTGGTATTTGTTTATGTATTTAATTACTTTTTTACCTACTATTTCTATGGCTTTTTTTAGTTTACAATAGAAATACATATTAAGTAATAAGCAAGATTTATTACCTGTGTTTTAGCACTGAAAGTGCAATCGGTAAAATTGCCCAGCATGAGGAGCACATTTTCCAGGTTTGCATGATTAGTCATAACAATTTACTTCAAAAATTATTGATTTTTAAAAAATATAATTGTGTCAACTTGAAGATAATAGTATTAAAGTACAATGGTATTCTGTTTACTTCAATTCAGATAGAAATAAAAAATAAATTCAAAAAATAAGTTAAAAAAAATTGGGGAAAATGCCCTGGTATCACCTGTCCCATACGGTACATCTGCAAAAAGCCATTATGTAAGAAATGGGAGGATTTTTGTGGCCCATTCCTTGGCTGATGACAGGTTGTGTTCAACCAAAATGTGTATGTGTTCTTATTCACTCGTTTATTATATGTCCTATGACAAAACTCGACCGATAGAGCTTATATCTCACCTCTTTTCTTTTTAAATACTATACACCAAGGTCATTTATATTTGCTGCCCTGGAAATTAAATGCATAATCAGACTTCAAAATTTACAGACGCATTTTTCAAGTCATAAATTATCACGCAGTGTATCGATCCAGTTCATTTATTTTTAAAGTGTAATTTTAATGATCATCTTTAGTGCTTATATATTCATGCTATTTGCAAAATCAGTAGTTTTTATTTCTTCTCTCTCTAATACTATTTTATACCCTCTGTATATAATATTAGAATTTGTAGGTTGTTTCTAAATTCAGACATTTTTCCTGAAAAAATTCAAAAATTATATATATATATATATATATATTTAATATGTTTGATTTTCACTATAGAAAATATATATTTTGTACCAATAAGATTAGCATGTTTGACATGATAAATTACCAGTTGTATATTGTAAAGCTTTCTATTTACTTCCTTATTTATACTGCAACTCACCATTTTATACCCGTCCTGCAGAGTGTATCTTAACAAATTCTATTTGTCCTGTCCCTTTCTTCACGTTTACCAAGTACATAGATGTGTTATTTTCTCTTCATCAAACCTATTTCATGTGGGACGATCTTGTCACATCATTATAAATGATCTAAAACGTCTGTTTGGAAAATATTGTATCCTTCTTTTAGTTAAAACTGTATTTGGTTTGTGTGATGAAGTATATTATTATTAACATAGCAACTACTAAGTTTATCACTATTTACATATCATTCAAATTATATACTAGAGAAAAATAGCTATGGTGTTGCATTAAGGAAAAGCCATTTAAGAAATGAATTCATTATTTTATTAATCGCAAAGAGTATTTTAAATTTTATTGTAAGAAACAAAACTATATAGCAGTTCAATGTAAGGCATGTGCACATGTGCAGTTCATATTTGAACTGTTTATCTTAAGCAACGATAGATATACATCATCTACGTTGTATCAACCAGTACATTTATATATAGATTTCATACTCGAATACACTGAATACATAAATACATTATATTCTTTTAGATAGGATTACTCATACCGTACACATTTATTTTAAAAGAAAGGTACATGAACTTAAAATTCTAAATATGTATCAAGTAAATAAAACATGTTGCATGTGAAAATATAACAATATATGTAAATTTTGCTTTCAAAGATATCTGAATGCCTAATACGTTGTTTATTATTCATACTGACATTTATAATGATATATGTTAGAGTAGAGGATGGATTATATATATTTCGCCATAAAATGCTCATGTTTATACATCAATTTTAAGAGAGGTAACAAAATTTAAGATGAAAGGTTTATCCTTAGAGCAATTATGATTCTACAACTCCTTTTATTACAATCAAAATTTTCAAAGCGTTCTGAGAATTGTTTTCTGATATCACTCGCTCTCTACACCATACGAATTTTTAAAAAGCTTTATTAAATTTAAAATGTAGCATAAATTTTAAATTAAATTTCCAAATTTCCCTAAAATAAGATCCAATGAATGCATTAAGTAATGCATCATACAAACAGAAATTAATTTTTACAAGAACTATTTAAAGTTGGGGTACAATGATACAAATGCTATGATACACACAATGATAGACATGCTATATATAATCAATAAGATTTGTCACACAATGTTGAAACTCACTTTTTATACAAATATAAGCTCCATTTACTAATGCGATTTGGAGAAAATCGCATAAAATAAAGACTTTTTTATTAAATATTTAGATTGACATCTCCATAGAGCACGTACCATTAGGACTTTTTTTAAAATCGTACTCTATATTCTTCAGACACTGAAGATGGTGACAATCCAGATTGTCTTCACCTAACACTCCAAACAGTACAGATTATGAGCTATTCTCACATAACATGTATGCCACAAGCTGTATCACTCTAAATGACTGTGTTTAATCAATGAAGGTGAACTTAAATGAAAAGAAATGTACTGTGTTGGGGATATAATAAACTTAAATCAATCGGATTGCGAACTTCTGTCCATCAAATGACTCAGTCCAAGCGATAAATTTGTGTGTTCTTGGGAAACATACATTTTTTGAAAAATTTGTATCCAAACTACCCAGTCCCATTCCTTCAAGCAGTACAGAAGAAAGCACAAATAATACTAATTTTTAAATTTGATTTAAGTGAATATAGTACAAAGTGAAAAACTGTAGGCTAACTGCAGTGTGACGAGGCCACACATGAGAGTGAAAGGCTTTGAAAAAGGTGACTTACAACCACAGACTGGCTGGAGCCAAGAATGACACTATAGTGCAAAGAGAGATGACAGAAAAAGTACCCCTATAAATTGAAAGGATTTATGGAGGAGAGGGTGGCCAGGGGAAGTCAGAAATGTAAATGAGAACCCTCCCTAAAGTGAAGTAACGAATAAAAAAAAGAGGGATGAGAGAATTATGCGAGAAACCACGGGCATCGAGAAGACATGATACCGTGATGTCACTGTATAACTTCCTTACAGGAAGTTATACAGGGATATCACGGTATCTTCCTGTAAGAATCTTCCTGTAAGGAAGTTATACAGTGACATCACGGAGATTGCGGAAGAGGATATGGAAAAAAAAGTTAAAAGAACGGCTATAAAAAATATTGTCCCCATGGATTGAGTTTTTGCTTAAAGAACGGAGGAGGAGTAATGCCGCGGAGATGGTGCATTATGTATCCGTGGGCCTTTATGTATCCGGAGTTACGACTTAGAAGCCTAGAGCGCCCATGCCAGGGTTTGAATGAATGCTAATTGTTGTCTGGAACCGAAGCGGCTACTCGAAGCCATAGAGTGTCAATGCCGGGTCTGCAATAAACGTCGACCGTTGTCTAGAGTTGGAGCTGCGACGGAGTTAGAGCAACCATGCCGAGACTCTGACAAATGAACAGATTCACGCTACGATATCCCCGAAGGAGCCTGAGAAACTGGAGCCACCAAATACTAACGAGGGAATTTTTTTCCTTTAAACGATGATTTTCCTTTCATGAAAGAACAAACTTGCATGAGGAGGATGCCAGACCATCAAATGACGTACGGCATAAAAAAGGTACAAAATTTATTGTCGTTCTGTGGTCTAGACAAACATATCTCCCCTCCGTCCATTTTATAATTAAATCAGGATTATTGTAGGAAGAGAAAATTTAAACCATAAATTTAATAAAAGAAAAAAATGTATTTGGATATTTTTGAAATTGTAAATAAAGTAATTTAGATGTAACTTTGCTTCTTGTCTAAAACTGTGGATAACATTTTATTCCAGGTAATTTTAGGAGAAACATTTTTCTTTTTAGGTCATTCAGCATACATGAAATAGTTTTATAAAGTTAGGATTTTGTGTTATTGTGGTCTATTCTCCACTGACGATCGGGATAAAAGAAATTTTACCATCCAGGCCAACCATTGATAAGAATTTTAGTAATTTAATATATAATTTTATCACTTCATGTGGTGCCCTGACCAGGATTCAAACTCTTCATTCTTCACCGTATCTTTAGGTCATTTTGCAACCGAGCTGCCTTGTGCTTTCTTCCGCTGATCAAAGCTAGAAGACATTCCCCAAATGATCAGCTGATAAATCCAATAGGCGAAGCTAGACGCAAAAATATATATATTATCACTTAAAAAGTTAGTCAGTAACAGTCTGTAGTTGTTACTAAAATTCTTATTAATGCCTGGACTAGATTAAAAACATCTTTTAGCCCGATCGTAAGTGGAGTACAGCCCGCAATAACTCAAAATTCTACCTTTAGAAAATCCTTAATGTATGCTGAATGACCTAATAAGAAAAATGCTTTTACTAAAATTACCTGAAATAAAATGTTAACCACAGTTCTAGAAAAGAAGCAAAGTTACGCCTAAATTACTTTATTTATTATTTCAAAAATATTCAAATACATTTTTTTTCTTTTATTAAATTTCTCGTTGAAATTTTATCTTCCTACAATAATACTGATGATTTAATTATAAAGTGGACCGAGGGGAGATATGTTTCGCTTAGACCGCAGAACAACCAAAATTTTGGTACATTTTTTTAATGTCGTACGTCATTTGATGGCCTACATCCTCCTCACGTAAGTCGGTTCGCATCTGTCTTTTCGCTCCTCGTTAGTATTTGGTGGCTCCAGTCTTTAAGGCTCCTTTGTGGATACCGTAGCATGATTCTGTCCATTCTTCAAAGTCTCAGCATGGGTGCTCTAACTCCGTCGCAGCTCCGGCTCCAGACAGCGGTCGGCATTCATTTCAGTCCCGGCATGGACATTCTAAGGCTTCGAGTTGCAGCTTCGGTTCCAGACAACGGCCAGCATTCATTCAAGCCCTAGCATGGAAGCTCTAGGCGTCTAAGTCGTAGCTCCGGATGCATAACGGCCCGTATTCACCAACTCCGCGGCGTTCCTCCTCCTCCGCTCTTTAAGCGTAAATTCAATCCATGGGGACGATATATTTTTATAACCAATCTTCTCTAACTTTTTTTTCAATCTCTTCTTCCGCAATCTCTGCGATGTCACTGTATAACTTTATTATCTTTTTTCTTTTTGCTTCTTAACCGCAAAGAGTTGCTGTCTTCTCGAAGTCCGTGGTTTCTCGCATAATTCTCTCTTCCCTCTTTTTTATTTTTTTTTCGTTACCTCATTTTAGGGAGGGTTCTCATTTACATTTCCGAATTCCCCTGGCTACCCTCTCCTCATAAATCTTTTCATTTTATGGGGGTATCTTTTCTGTCATCTATTTTAGTGCTATAGTGTCATTATTGTCTTCAGCCAGTCTGTGGTCGTAATTCTGCTTTTTTTTTTTTTAAACCTGCCACTCTCATGTCTGGTCTCATCACACTGCACTAACCTCTAATAAAAGTATTAATTTTTATCTTAAGCTGTAGCAGTTCAAATAAATTTGTTTTCCTATTTAAATTCCATATTCATGTCTCACTAATCTTTATTATAACCGAATGTAGAACATTTATGCTGAAATTTTAATTTTGGCTCATATTATTTAACAGTTTGGAAGTGTTATTAAATTAGGTGTTTCATTGTACCCCGGTATATGTGTGTGAGTACAATGAAACACTGACGAGTATTTATCTGTCTAATATTTTAAAGATGAAAAACGTATTTACAAACTAATAAAAATTCATTTAGATGAGGAAAATAGTAGGTTAAAGGTGTCCATTAATTTTATTCTTGTACATGCAAATTCGTGGACAGGAAGAAAAATAGGAAATTTTGTTTCATTGAACCCCAACGTCTCCAAATGCATTAAATAACACCTCTCTCTCTCTCTCTCTCTCTCTATCTATCTATCTATCTATCTATCTATATATATATATATATATATATATATATATATATATTTCACTTACTCTACCCAAGAAAAAAGGTATTATAAACAATATGGCTACATTAAAAATTTTCAGAAGTGAATGCACTGCTATGAGTGACAATTTAAAATCGACTGCAGCTAAGAATAAGGACACAGATAAACTATTCAATTTAACGCTAGAAGTTGATGAAGCAAAAGTAGTTTGTTCTCCAACTAAAGAAAAGGATAATCCCCGAATGCCATGAAGGAAATAAAAGAAAAAAAAATCTCACATTGAACTGAGTTCTAGTTTCCTCAACAATTGATGAGAGTTATTGCGCCCAATCTGTGAACAGTGATATAGTAAAGAAGATATTTTGTGTGGATTATATTAGGAGTGGTGATATGAGAAATGTTCTTGTTACGAAAGCAATGAGACATCTGTATGTGATTGCAGCTAAATTTTCATGGCGAGTAATCTTAACTGAACATGAGGTAGCGATTAGTATCTATCTAGCATTTATTTTCCTGCAATACACTTGCTTCCTTAGAAAAGTTTTTAAACTTTTATAATTTTTTAAAGATATCAAATTATGACTGAATACATTTTAAAGTATATATATATAGTTTCATATATCATTGTATAATAAAACTTTACCCTGTTTTCTGCTACAATTATTTCTATTTTTCATACAATAGTAAATGTAATAATAATTTTGATATTTTACTTGATAATATTAAATCTGGCAAAACAACTAGTTATCAAAAACGCATTATGTTTCATCATTGTTACTCTATCTTTAAAATTATTTCTAGTTCTTTATTTATGTTTTGAAATGTGATTTTGCCGATATAATTTCACGGAAGAAACATATCACATTAATTTTATTTGGATATTAGCGTTTCTTCTGTTAAAAGTAAAATATATCATTATTCTGACTTTTTTATTTGTTGTTTATTCTTCGTCATGCAGCATTATATAAGTTTTTATTATAATAAAAGTCTTGCCTAATTACATGTATAGTTTTGTAGCATGTATTGCATTACCTAAAAATAAATATGTTGGGTGGCTATAATTAAATAAGAGGTATTTAGAGACCAATTGTGAGAAAAACTTTTGAACTAAACAGAACCAAATTTTAAGTAAATCCTAACTAGACTATGCGGCGTTTTGATTTTTAAAAAAAGGTCGGATTTTCGCAAGTAAGGGCAAAGGTGCGGCGATATGGTCCATTTTGGATTAAAATAGATATATAATGTACAGATAGTTAGCATTCACTTCTTTGGTAGTAAAGTTTAACTTGCAAAGCATGATAGCAAAAAGTGATCATGCAGAAACATTTTAACAGCAAACAGAAATTTTTACAGCAAAACACGTACGTAAAAATTTTGTGCATCATTGATTTCGCCACATTCTGTCAGTTTCCTTATAGCCTCAAATCTGATTCTACGTAACTGACGAAAGGTTGCATAAGGTTTTGCATTACCACCCCTCTTTTTCCGTGAAAATGGGCACATTCACTACAATGTATTACTGCGAATGAGAGTCGTTGCTAAAATGTTTGATAAAATGTAAAATGCAATAACTTTTTTTTTACTTCTATGCGTACTTTACTCCAACAATGGACTTTACAGTGCCACTTTGGCACCTCTATCCGATGGTAAATGGTGACACTTACAGGTAATACAGGTGCCACTTTGGCATCTGAATCCTCCACCGGTTGCGATAATCCGATTTGTTTTTAAAAAACCATATTCTAGCTTGTATTTACAGCAAATTTGGTTTAGTTTGTCCCAACAGTTTTCTCACAATCGGCCTCTAAATAGATCTACTTTAAATATGGTCGCATTGTACATGAACAATTTTAGGTATATTTTTAAAATTATTTTTATGTCAGATATTTATATTTTTGTATTTTACTACTGTACTGACCTAAATAAATATATTTCTTTTAGTAATATGCTTTACATTTTCTAAATATTAATGGTTTATAATCATTAGGATATATATCCTTTTTTACTATGTCATATTTCTAAAATCCCCCTTGCTTTACAAATATTTTAATTTTCTTGGGCTTACTACAGTGATGCATACTTACAAATATTTTTCAATTTATTCACTTCTTTTTAAAAGCCAACTTAAAACTAGTTAATAAGATTTTATCAAAAGAAGTTAAAGGAACTGTGCAAAGCTCCTTAAATTAAGAAATTTCTTTGATGTTTCTTTTGAAAACACACTTTAATAACAAGTTATGATATAGAATAAATATAATACGTACTTTGAATGTGTTTTTTCTTCATAGTTATCAAGGAAAGAAAATTAAATTGAATTACTCATAGTAATTTCAAATACTGCCTTCAATATTTACTAATAGGGAAAAGCATCTAATTTACTGAATTTTTTAATTTTTAAATGCTTATAACTATGCAAAGCTACTTTAATTTAGATATTTTTGTTGAAATTTTAAAACTAATTTGAACACACTGAGAATGATAATGAGTATGTGTGTGCACCGCTGGTAAAAATAAATTTCATTATTTTTTGTTATAGTTTTATATATTGAAAACACTATGTTTAAATCAAAATGTTGTAAAGAAAGATTAAGAATTTCTGCAATACGAAGACATAATACAAGTTTTAAAATTACTTTCATGGAAGTTTATATATAGTTATACAAATTAAAGTGTGGCTGTGTATTTTTTTAAAAGTTTTAGTAAATTTAGTAATGCATTTAAAGATTTATCACACACAATTTAAAATAGAGAATATCAAACGAATTAAATCAAAGCTAATAATATACACGTTTTTGCATCTTTGTGAATTTCGTCTGAGCAAGAACAAAGATGTTTAGCCTGGGGATTATTACTTACAAGTTTTCTTTATAACACCAATTTTTTTTTTTTCAATTGAAGTTCAATGTTCAAACTATAGAAAAATGAAATAAATGTGTCGGTGCAGTGTTACCTTTAAACAATCGGCACTTGATTTTTTACTAAAATTTTTGATTTTGTACTGTCTTTTTTGCGTTGAAATTTTGCACCATTCTTCTTGAATAAGTTTTATTTTTTATGAGACCTTCTATTTCTTCTGCCTCACAAACACTTTTCAAAACTTCTCTAACTAGCTTGACGTTTCCCTCAAGGCACAGAGACAGGCAAAACCTGAACCCGGTTATCTAAGAATACCTGACTATTGGAAATCCTGTGGCAAATTCCCACAGTTTCTCTTCTAACAATCCTGTTGAAACTGGTGGCTCCGTGACATGGCACTCTTGCCAAGAATTGGTGTAATCTTCATTGTCAAAGTTATGGGATGGTATGGTAAATTTTCTCAGTCCAAGCTACATCTTGTCTGTTTCGCACTTGTTTAAATCAAATCCCAATTTACTTAAAATTCCTCCGTCCAAGGCATCTCATATCTCAGGCAGGTAGTTCTCTTATAGCTTTGCCTAAACCACAAGCTAACCAGAACAATCAACGGAGTTCCTTTATATGCTCCAAATTCTTGAGGGGTTTTTTCAGATGTAAAACGAAAAATACAGTTCGTCAGAGATGGTTTGCATCGTCTTGTGAAGAAGAGTAGCACTATACTGTGAAACAGATTGGTGCATAGACTTTTAAAATGAAATATACAATGCAGGCAAGTTTATCAGATGGATTTTACATTCCCCAGGTACGTTAGAAGAAGCTGATTAGCTATCGTAACCCATCGCAAATGGGATAGTTTTCCCTGGGTTACTACTAAATAAGCTGACTGAGCAATTTTCAGAGGCAACCGCTTGGCAAACAACGTAAAGAAATGTTTTCTCACTACTCACATCCTCATTAGTATCCTCAGGAAATGTCTGAGGCCTGCAGAGGATTGGATGCCGACCCAAACGGGTTTACAGCATTGCTGGCCAATCTCCAACTGTAAAGCTACTATCCGGCGAAACCACGTACAGAGATCAAGCCTGGTATCTCTGCGGTTCACAGACCTCCTTTTGCTTTCTAAGTACAGAAGGTTTACAAGTTTTTGTAAATTTATAAATTGCAATTCAAGCTTTCGCTGCCTGAGCAGTTACAAGTATACATTTCAATGCGAACTTAATAGTTTTTAGAATTGTTATTATCTTTTTTCAATAATTTTCTGTGACATTATTTATGAGTACCTTGGCTAGAAAAAATAACAATATATATAAATATTTTGTAATAAAATTAATCATATCAATTCTAAAGCGTTGAAGGTAGTCGAAACTCTGGAATGGTTGATAAACTTCCATAAATTGTAGCAAAGGACGTGAATTGTTTCTGATGCCAAGTTTCCACCTAATCTCCAATTATACCAGAGAAACGATATGGTTCAGTTGTTGTACGATCTATGTACTGGATTCCGCTGTGTCATCTTTCTCAACTTAAAGCAGGTTGCACCAGTCCTCCCAAGAATACTTCGAATAATGAAAGTGGTGCAAGATCACTTCCGTTTTGCTCTCAAGCCTTCTTTCTCCATCCTCTAACTTCATTCCTATCGACTAAATGCGTCACGGTGCCACATCAAACTAATCCAGCGAATTCTAGCATAGATGATGCAACGAAAGCTGCCACTCGTTCCTGAACTATGTATCTGTTATAACGAGCGATGACAGTTGCAGCCTAATCCCTTTGGGTTTTTCAATCACTTTTGAAGTAAAAAATTGTGACACAAAATCAGAAATTATATCAGAAGACTCATTGCGACTGTCAGGCGATATCATTACCATCATAGTGGGCAACAGCAGACTGGGTTCATTAGAGCAACGCGACGTTTGATTCTCTTTGCACCAGGTCTCTTCCTCTCCTCTCAAATGATCTTGTAGTTTGCAAATCTTTGCATCCAATTACTATTTTTCTCAGGGTTCTTCAATTACCAGAAAATTTTTTTTCTTCTACAACAACTTTTTGATATTTCTCCCAGTCACATCTGAGCGCAAAGTTACACTTGCATGCCGCGATACTGTCCAGTTTCTATACTATGTGTTTTCTCTTAATTCTGAACTTTTTTCTTAAACCCTTCTTGGGTTTGTCACTTCATCGACACTTTCAAATAATTTTTGGATTTAATATGATAGATACTGTAGTGCTCGAGAATTATTTATTGGTATGCTATCGTGGTGGTGGATCATCTCCAGCACTTCTCCTGAATCAGAGAGACTGCTTCACTTATTTCTTTAAACATATGCTCCTTTTTCGTGACTTTTTGCACAACTAAGCCGAAGGCATAACTTTATAACACTAGCATGTTCATCTGACGGTTGTCCAAATACAGAAAACCCTGTGGATGCTTGTGTAAATTGACTTTGCAGGCCAATAAAACTGGAATAGCCAGCGCTACCTGTTATAGCTCGTCACTTTTTGTCGGGGCGTTGGTAATATACAACAGCTTGGCTGAGTACATTTAATGCAATTGGGAATAGAAATAAAAGTAGATTATTCATACAAAAATTAGTGGAAGCAATTTAAAAAAATATAGTTCGGTTAATTTTTACGTGAGAAAATGTACGTAAATCACGAAAAACTAAATAATACTAAAAAAAATTACGTATTTACCCAAATACAGCAAAAAATTCAGTATACATAATTACTCTAATTAATCAGATAATTATTCTTTTGGCCAGATAATAAAAATAATAATAATTTGACATATTGCAAATTATCGTAGCTCTGTAAATAATGAAATTATTGCAGAAAAGTATCTAAAAACCTACAGCTGCTACAATGAGCACTGTTGGCACTAGTGAGCGATATATTTGCAAATGTCTAAATTTTACTTGGACGTTACTCTAAACGTATGGCCAACTTTTGCATTTCTAGTTGTTTTAATTAAATAAAAATAAAACCCCCATTTCCTCATCATCCTATTCTCCACCCTAATTTAAATCCTCACTCGAAAAAAGAAATTATTTTGATATTTCCAGTCTTAAAAAAATCTGACAATTTCTGAGAAAATCCTCGATACTTATCTTGCAAGTACACTACATATATGAGGCTGTGTCAACGTCCGCCTTTGTATAAATCCTAAAAGGACAAAATAATTCTGTCAAACTCTAAAGAAGTAAGTATTAATTCTTATAAAGAATAAGCAGTTCAGAATTTATACAGCTATTATTTATTTATTTATTTATTACCTTCTTATTCATTTACACTTTTAAATAACAGAAGGCACTTGCCGATGAGGCATTGGCTACTACAGAAGTTGAAAATGTTGGCCATTCTATTTTGGGGACACATACATCTACTTAAAGGTAATGAACGTTGACATGAACGTTTTATGAAAGTAAATAACTTTCTGTCTGAGAAACATATACGGTGGTGATTCTAATATTTCATCTATCATTTTTCACGAATTGAATGGTGGGAGTTTCACTTGTTTGTTCCATTCTAGAATCAAATTTTGGATAGTTTTCTATTTTAATGTAATTATTGTACTATCAGAGTTCGGTTTAGAAACAGTTCCTGATAATTGTGAGTTGCCAGTTTTCCGGTAAAAAAAGGAATAGGCTTTATCGTCATATTACTTTACGTAAGATTGTTTTAATATTGTATATTAAAAAGTTTGAAATACTGCATAAAAATTAAATATACAAGTACAATTTTTTTTTTAAATCTATGAATGTAATAATATAATTCATCGGTTTTTATAAACATAAAATTATAGTATATCTATGTTTGTCGCAATTATTGAATGGCTTCAAACTATAAATATTTAAAATAAGTTTTTGAATAAAAATTTCCCTCATTAGTATCTCAAACATTCATATTTTTATACAGATATAAACAAAGACTTTAGATGCTATTATAACCAAGTATTCTAAAGTATTTTTATCGATTTAAATTTTCTGATTACTTTAATAATAATTGTAAATACTTTAAATTTTAAGTATTATGTAATCATTAAAAATATTTCTTTTCTTAAAAACAATAAAGCATTGTTTTATTTTCTAAAATCAAGTCAATTAAATATAACAAAGACTTTTATGTTATTTCTAAACAAATAGTTAAGGAATTCTTAAAGATATTTCATTCTTCAAAAATGTTTTTTTTTTTTTTTTCAGAATGTTCCTATTTCATCCAATTATAGTAATAGCGGTTTTAGAAAAAAATGTAAAAAGTTGAGTATATAATAAACGGATTCTGTAATGAAGGAACATGATATGTTATTTCAGGGAACTTTTAAAAACTTCTTAGAAAACATTTTCTTATTATGTGATAAAATTTCTTAAATTGATCTTCAAATCACAGAAAGGTTAAAAATCTCTCTCTCAGCTGTATTTTTTTTAAAGTTTGATCTTTAATAAATAAATATTGAAAAAGAAAACGTATTTATAATAAATCTTCTACAGTTCTGTGATATATTTTTTCCATTTTTAGACTAAATGAGTAAATAACGCGGTGAAAATATATAAACTGTATATTTAAAGTAATTTGAATGCATAATGGTTTATACTACGCTTTAATTATGCCAATCTAATGCTGCTAAAGTGTCACCTTATTTTTAAACTGTACAAAAATTAACTTTTTCGTTTTATTATTATTATTATTATTATTATTGTTGTTGTTGTTGTTATTTTCAGTCAAGTGAACCACCACTATTTTTTATCTGGCCAATTACGAGCTATTGAGAAAATATTTTGGTTAAATGATGCTATCCATACCACTTTTTGTCTCTAGAGAATTTTAAAGTTTTTGAATAATAATTGTTAAGTTCAATGATGTAAACTAGTATGAATATTTTGTATTTGAATAATCAGTGAAGTTTACAGATAAGAAAATACATGAACAAATCATCATTTTATTTCCTTCATTCTCTTTTTACGAGTGCATCTTTATGCCGTTACCTTTATTGTTTTTTTTTATTTCAAATATTAAACAGCATACTTTGGAGATTTTATTAAATTTTTTAGTATTTTTATGTTTTACCCACTTTCAAAAATCTCTTCCAAAATTGTTTAACGTCTTTTAGGAAACCTGTTATTTAACCTGCGTCAATGTTTGATCAAAATAACTTATTCTTGAAGAAATATTCTCCTCTGCTATTAATTAAAAGCGACTAAATTACTATACTATATTAGTACATAAATGCTACATTTCAAATATACTAACGTATAAACTTATTCCACATAAGAGCAATACTTTACACATCTAGTAGATAAAGTACTTCTGAATCAGCTATTTATTTTTATAATCAGATTTCCATTTGAAGTTCCGCTGCTGAGTTCTAAACAAATAAGCTTCGCTACTTCCTTTCAGAATTTTTTTTCAATAAGTATTGTACAAACAGCAATATTTTTGGGAAAATTTATCGCAAAGTTTAAAGTCAATAAACTACTCCGGCATTTCCTAATAACAGAAAATGCCTGAGGATAAACTGAAAAGGAACACTGTTAAGTTTGAAATTAAGTTGATTTTCTGTGTTAAAGCATGTTTTTATATTCACAGATTTGAAATTCGAAATTTCTTTATTACGTAAATAATTGCTGCGGATCATAGCAGCATAGAGATTTATAAAATATATTTCATAGTTCCGTAAATGTTGCAGTCAGTCAAAGCTTACTTACTTTCAAATATCCCGTAATTTACTCTGGAATGATAACCATATTGATAATTAAAAATAACACATAAATCTAAATTGCTTTTTTTTACATTTAACATACTCTAAATGGAAACGGTTTTATGTATGAAAAAAAAAGTTAATATTGAATTCAGAAGTATCTGGTAAACTTATTTCAATTGACTTAGAATAAATGGATTTTCCGTTTTAGGATAGATATTATGTTTCCAAAAACTTGCAACATTCTTAAAGGAAGGTTAAGCATGTTCCACATGATCACTTGACAGAAGAAGTTTACTAGCGATGTAACACTGTGAAATAAACTGTTTAAGAGCAATTCTAAATCCTCATATTTACGTTTTAGGTAGGGGTGGACGCGAGACCGCGAGACGAAACGTGACTTCTCACGGTCATGCGCTTTTGCAAAACGAGACCTCTAGGTGCGAGGCGAGACAACGAGACAAGACCTCCAGGTGCGGGGTCTTCTCTCGTTGTCTAGCCGCGGAGGAGACCGCGAGATGTGGCCTGCGGGTGCGAGACGATACTACGAGACAGGTATCGAATATTGTCTGACATCAAAATATCTTTATTTTTATTAATTTTATGAAGTAAAAGATACACTTCTCAGTCATTCCTAATTTATCGAGGTCTCGTATACTGCATGACACCAAAATACCGTCATTTTTATTTAATTGTAGGAAGTGAAAGACGTACAGTCGTTGAAACGTATTTAGCTTTTAGTATATAGACTGAATCTCGAAGGTAAAAAACTCTTATTCTAACGTAACATTTATTAAACTAACTATACGTAACAAGTACACATATTTGAAAGTAATAAGAAAAAGGATTCTCGTGGGTTATAAAACATATTAAGCTATCGTTACGATGCAACATGTGCATTCGCAAAGTGATCCGGAGTATCCGTGACATCCTACTCATCCTGGTCAAGCTCGAGAGGGAAGATCAGCTGTACGGGTCTAAAAATGTTTTCATTTGTCGGCTCTGAAACAGACGGTGTGGTTGTTAGCTTCCGTCCGAAAAGAAAATGAGCTGGAGTCAGGCTTGATCTTCATTCCATATTCGTACACTATAGGTCTGCTGTTCAGTGCGGCTTCCACTTCTACTAAGAACGCAGACACAGTTTCCTCATCCAATGAAGCACAGCCGAGGGGTTTTTGAAGATATCTTTTAGTGAGTCCGGTCAATCTTTCTCACCAAGCCGGGCGTGATATTATAAATTTCGATTTGATATCTTATGAGCGTAAAACTGTTGGACCTTTGTCGATGTTAATGCGTCCCATAGAAATATCAGCTCTTTGTAGGTGACTTGGAAGGAGGTGGCGTTATCGATGTAAAAGGTGTTTAGTGATCTATGACCTATCTCACCTACCCACTACAATGTACAGAACCCACTATGCTGTACAGAAAATTATACATGTCTCCTGGCAGAAACACTGCAAAAGCATTTTTTAACTCTTACATTTTGTAATTCTTAACAGCATATATCACTTCTGAGTCGTTTGAAATAGCCCAATACCTCTAAAATGCGCTTTAATGAATTTCGGCCCATAGAGTGTTATGTATTTCGAATCTTTTGGGTGGTCCTGTGCATAAACTATCCATTCGATTGAGACCAAAAGGGGAGGTGCACAACTAGATGTTAGAAAAATCCTAAATATAAAGTTTCAACATTCTACGGCCAATAGGTTTTGAGATATGCGAGTTACATACATACATACTACCCACGAACGAACGTACGTACAAACGGCGTGGAAAAACTGGCCAAAATAGACTCGCCGCTGGTCAAAACGAATTGCAGACGCGTTTATATGATCGTGTATGCTAGCTTATGATAAGATGCTTCGAAAAAATTATTAAAAGTAAATTTAGAGATAGTCAAAATCCGTATTAATAGTCAAAAAGTTATTTCGTCAAAATTTGGCCCCCGAAATTTTTCCGGATCACATTACTTCCTTATACTCCGTAAAATGGGGTAGAAAAATTGTTGGCAACGAAAATGTGTCACTACTCCAAAACAGTAATTTAATTATGGAAGTTTTATCTCTAAAAGGAAGGCAGAAAATAAACTGCAGTGACTTTGTTCAACTTTTCGAACATTTAATCGTAGTGTAAAAGAAGATTTTTGTGCAAAAACTATAAGTCCTACATAGATAATTATTTTTACTGGTTGTGCGATGGTGACCTATAACATACATAAAGACTTTGGCTTAATCGAAAGCACCGGTTAGAGGCTAGCGGACTTTTAAAAATTTGCGTTCATAGGCTGTAATGTATACGAAATTTTTTTGTAGCCCTGTAAAAAATTGTATTTCCAATAAACATAAAATGAATACCGATCGTAGAAAGGTACAAATATATACTAAATTTCAGGATGTTTAAGAGCTGCAGTGATCACACACACGCGCGCATATAAATTCGTGCATCTCCATTAAAATAGCATAAAAGAATTCAGAATACCCCAAAAGATGTAAATGCATCGAAATCTCGTGGTCAGTTTTTTTCATAATTAAAATCCATTTCTAAGGTGTTGCATGTTCGAAAACTAAAAATGCATGTACTGATGGTCACATTTATACGACCAGGGACGGTACTTAAATTTAACTTGTTTGTTCAGAATTTTAGTGTGCTAGAAAATTTAAAAACCGTCAATAATTAAAACCATATTTTCGTAACGGTATATCAATTCAGTTTAATTAAAAATATATTTACACATAAATTATTTTATTATTAGTGGTCAGAAAATTCGGAAATTGTAATTTTTCTGCTAACAGGAAGAAAACAATTATCTTTCACACAAAATACAATTTCTTGGCTAATTATTTCTAGATTTTTTTCCCGATAAACAAGCTTATTTATTTCTTAAAAGAAATTAATTGCTACAAAATAGTTACGGAAAAAAGTCGAAGGTTACACTTCAGTGATAATTAGAAGAAACTTTCGTATACATTTTTATGCATTGTTGCACGCATATTTAGATGCCTTCCTGACTAAAAGAAAATTTCCAAGCAACCGTCTAATCAATTGTGAGAAAAACATTTCTTGCTGGAATAACAATGTTACGGTTTGGTTGATTTTCTTAATTCATTGCATTATTTCTCTCGAGAAGGATTTTTACTTTGATAACTAAATTCGATATTCTCCTAATTGCTAAGATTTTTCAGAAAAATGCACGGGTTATTTTATCATGAATTTTGTAGATAGTTTGAAATAGTTTGTTCTAAAATAATTTATAATGGGTACGCAATTTGTCGATTCTTTTTAACACCATTATCGGTCTTATGCAATACAATCACAACATAAAGTATCGAACACCTGATATTCAAATATCAATATTTGGGAGGATTAGTGCTTTGTAACATCACTGAAAGATTTTATCAATCTCATGAAATAACGTGCAATTCGAGGAGTAACGATTGAATAAAGTAATTAAAAGCTTCTTTTCTTATCCAGTTGTTTGTAGAATGAAGAATGTTTATAATATGAAGAATGTTTATATCACCTGAATATCACGTCCTAAACGTGAAAGTCAGGTGAAGTGCAAAGTGCAGACCACATGAGAGATAGAGACGGTAGACCCGAATGGAGAAGTTCAACACTTATTCGATCTAATCGACCGTCAAGAATTAATGCTTCACTAGGATAAACGGCTGCTCACAATACTTGGATATATTGAAAAGGTGAATTGGCTGGCAATAGCTGTCACTTTTCTGGAACTCCCAGTTGCATAACTACAGGAATCTTCAGGAAAGGAGCGGCCTAAAGCTGTTTATTAAACATTTGAAAAGTGGGATACAACATACAAAACTGAGACACTTTGCTGCAATACCACAGCAAACAACACAAGTCGAATGAATTCAATCTGTACAAAACTGGAAAAGCTATAAAGCTTTTCAAACGTGACCTGCTATACGGCCCTTGCCGTCATCAGATTTTTGAATTAATTTTGAAGTGCTGTTTTGACTGACTCTTCGGTTCAACATCTGGCCGAAACATGGCACTTTTTAAAAGATTTACAGAATCCTCGACGGAAATCCACAAATAACATAAAATTACATACCTGGTAATAATGAAGTCCACTGTCCCATTCTTGAACTTCTTGAAACATCTTTCTGCGTAGAAAAACAGTCAGAAGATTATCGAGAATTGTTGGAGCTAACAGCAATAATCTTTCTTCTAGGTAACTCAAAGAATGTAATATCATTTCATACACAAGGAGCTTAAGTCACACTTGAGGCATGTCAAAAGAAGATAATGCATTTGTTATATATATTTTTCAAAATCAGTTTCAGATTTAACTCACAAGGAGAAGTACGTTTTAGAAAGAATCTTTATTTTTCTTGCTAGAGCGAGAGTTTGAGCTTAGTTTCTATCATCAACTGCAACCTTAGCAAGACAAGTCATGTCATGCATCATATTCATGAGTCAGTTGATAAATTATCAGGATATTGACTCAGATTTGGCATTCACCTCGTCTGGCCTAATTAGCCAGATAGCTTAATTAAACAGATTAGATATTGGCAATAGCCGTTGCAAATCTACGGCTGTTGCTTAAAATTTCCTAAACATCCCTCGAACATACTTCGTGAAATTGTGGCTTTACCATTATTCGATGAAATATATTTCAATCTCAGTTGAAACAAATATGGCTGAAATTATTCTAAAAGTAGAGATGAAGATAATCAGAAAAAAAATGAATTGTAGAACGCTCATTTTTCACAAGAATTTCTCTTAGCACCGATTTCCCCTCCAAAGATCCCTCAATCTGAATGACGTCGCTGAAAGAGGTGGAAAACGTATTAAGGATTACAACAACATTGTTACAAAACGTGAAAGTGAGAAAAAATTTCTTTTACAGAACGTTGACAAACATTGAAAAACATACAGGACTGCTATTAAATTCTCTCTTACAACAAAATCAAATAAGTAAAATTTCATATTTATTCAAATTGTGCATTAGAAATTTAATTAGTTATATAAATTATAGATGTAAATAAAAATGCGATTGTCTTATAAAAAGGAGCTTCAGTGAAAAAAAAAGACAAAAAAATGAAAACAACCTAGGAATGTTTTAAACTAACTTTCCTGGACATGTCTTCATAAATTTATATAAGAAGAAAAAATAAGTTGGTCGGAAACGGGAAGAGAAAACCGTTTTTGATGGTTGTAAATACTACGGGCATATATCTATCTATCTATCTATCTATCTATCTATCTATCTATATATATATATATATATATATATATACATATAAGCCATTATAAGCAATTATAAAGGAACTATATCATGGAAAAGTATTTCTGATAAACTTGTGTATGTTTTGTGCCAAGTGTGAATAGTTTCAAAGTGAGCATAGCTCGGAATATTTCCTTTACATGAACCTAGTAAATGGAAATGGAATAATCTTTACAAATTTGCATCAAGACAAATATTATCGACAATTTCACTGGCAGGTGTGACAGCAATGATGCTAGGTTTAAAATTGCATAAATGTGCATTAGGCTACTGAAATAATTCTGCTTTAAATTTGCATCAAACCAAATATCAGGAAATACAATAACATTATAGACAATTTTGAACAGATCATGTGTAAGAAACAATATTTAGTCACAAGTACATGATTAAATAGGACGTTTTTTGCATATTTCTAATAGAGTATTTATGCCTTTCCATATTTTCTCCAAATTAACGTTGAGCTATAAACTTGTAAAGTGGTGCTGCTCATACAAGTTTATCAGATTTTGCCAATTCTAAACATCTAATTCTTAAAATAAAATGGATTATTTTTTATTTTTCTTCTTCTGACAAAATATTTTTTGTACTGAACTTAGACTGGTTAACATTTTATGCTCGCTTTTATTTGCATTAAAAATCTACGAAATTGATTAATTGCTTTCTTTGAAATTTCTGCTTGATGTATATTTATTGTAAAAATCCTATGTGATTTTTTAAATGATAGATATTCATAAGCATTTGCAAAGCAACCCGACAGTGGGTCGAAGATACCATCTTTTACACGATCTACAAAACTTTAAATTTCCTATACGCTGATTAAATAAAGTAAAGTATTCATGATGTTCACCTTTTCTTTTAAAATGCACTTTTTTCCTTAATTTACAGACGTATAGTAGCCTGGAATTTAATTATTTCAAATAATATCAATTACACAAGCTTTTTTTAGCATGTCCATTGTAAATTTAATATGTGACAGGTATATTGTCACTAAGAAACTTTCACCTTTCTAAGGATTTAAGAAATCCTTTTCAGATTAAAACTAACAATATCATTTCAGTCTGTAGAAAAGATGTGGGTAGTTTAAATTAAGGAAATGAAATCCAAATTTGCATTATTTATTTATTTATTTATTTATTTTCGTGGGTGGGTAATTTTGCCATATGCATATTATTAAAGGTAATAGACGGCCGATCACAAGTAAAGAAGATCCAGGACGAGGACTCTATTTTTTTCGAATGCAAATGCGTGTGGCCTTCACATACATAATATCTGAAAAGCATTAAAAATATGTATATGTATAGACATGCATTTATACAGAGAGAGAGAGAAAGAATCCAATGCAATATAGTGGAAAACGTTAAATGATGAATAAAACGGAAATAAATGTGTGATTAAAATCATATATATGTATACAGAGAAAGAGAAATGATATGCAATATAGTGAAAAATAATAATAATAGAATAGAGAATAAAGAATAAAATATAAATATAAATAAATATGCGATTAACATAATACACAGTGTACCCACTTAACTCCATTGTCAACCCAATTATTTCTAGACGGCAAAAGCTGTAGTCATTGACGTGTGCTCTAGGTAAAGTTTCCATGCGATACGGAAGAAAACAGCTTATAATGCCATCTGGTGGCTAACCTGGTGGAGTTTTCGTTTTTATCTCAAAAACGGTACGAGACATGGGAAAAAAGACAGTTACAAAAAGTTGTTCAGCATCATCGATTTATTAAGGGAAGACACCTTACGTACAAAAATGCTAAAAATTGAAAAAGTAAAATGCAAGTATTAAAAGCGTATTACTGATACGTGTTAGTTTGCCAACTTTGAGCATGAAAGATATGTGAACCTAATGTCAGGTAAGTGCAGTTTTGGAAAACTTGACCATAAAATTGTGCTTTCATGCCGCCCATTCGTAGCATTTTTGTGCCCATTATTATGCACGTTGATGTGCGAAAGGTATCTTTTCCTACCAACTCGATGAGGCTGAACATCTTTGTAAATGACTTTTTTCCCTTATCTCGTATTGTTTTTGAGATGAGAAAGTTAATTCGAAACTCCGCCACCAGGTGGCGCTGCAAGCGGTTCGCTTGTGCAGCGGGTGGTACTATATATACTTTGACCTGACTTTCATAACTGTAACTCTTGCCAATACAACTCTGCGCCAGCAACATTACAACTATGCTTTAGCGCAGTTTCGCTAAATTGTTATAAGAAGTGTTGCTGCACTATTATTTTGCAACTTCAGTATTAGTTTTCAATAGTCCGCAATTAAAGTGGCGACGAAGGAAAAACAAGAATGGCCTAATTAAAATATTTAATGGCTGTTTGGAATTCGTTTGTGCGGATACTTCAAGAAACTACTTCGTCTGAAGAAAGATAATCCGTTGCTTCAAGCAGAGTCATTAACATTTGAACATTTCGACTAAAACCATTTCGAAAATTTCGATAGATATGTTCAGACATTACATTTAGTTTTTTTTTTTCTCTAATTGAAGGGATTATCAGCAAAAAGAAATGGTGAATTTAAAACAGTTGAAATTTCTGAATTGTTTTGGACCTACATACAGGGTGATCAATTTAAAAGAGTAGCCGTTGGTTTTTCTTATTACCTTTAAATATGACGGATGTGGCAATTACTCTAACACTGAAGTACACTTGTTACCTTATTTAAGTGGGGGTTTACAATCTTCAACATTTTTGGATTGTTAAAACTTTATTTATGAGGTAAAACAGAAATGAAGCCGCACAATCTTACTTAATTCTGTGATAATTTTATTTTTGAAAATCATAATTTAATTCAATTTCTTTACTTTATCATTACTCACAGAAAATGTTCAAAATGTTCGCCACCGTGTCCAATCAAGTTTTTTGACACACTTCACAACTTTGTTGGTGTTATTGACGATGCTTCTTCAGTTATGGTTTTATTTAATTTATCGATGTTGGAATAAATTCTCTTTAAAGCTATATCTGCGCACTAACATTTTTAACATTTGCTGTAAGGGATGATAATGTTTTTATTTCCAATGCAGCAGGCGATTACAGACGGGGGATGATAATGTAAAAATATGAATAAAATTATGTTTTTCGCTTATGTTAAATTGTTACTGCCTTAAAAACATTTGAAAAAAATATGAAAGGTACCAATCATAAAAAAATGCATGAAAAATGTCTGTACATAAAGTTTATTGGTACGAACCTATAAAATTGAATGCCTAATCAATGATAAATTTTAGAACTAGAAAGAACCACTTTAAACAGGTTTTAGTGAATAAGTAGTTTATAATGTGCATATAGATTTTATACTTATGTAGTACATAATGAATGCCAAAAATTAAAATTTTGCTCGGCTTTACATCTTCTGTAGAATACATTCTGTAAATAAAAATGTACAGTTTCGATTAAGTGCATCCATCATCAACGCCTTACGTCAGCGTAAAATAGAAACTTCAGAAATACACTTCTGAGCTATTTTATTTTTCAGTAGCTACTGTGCAGGAGATCCACCTCCTCACACATAATTTATACTACTTACGCAAGATTCTGCGTATTAGCTGTCATCAGAATGTTCAACCTCATAACTAAAAAACACTGAATATACGAAATATTCAAATTTATGTATGAAGAAGTCTAGGTTCTTTTACTTTCTCTCTGCTTTATCATATAAGAAAAAAATAAATGCAGTGTGCATCTAATTCAAATTCTTCGCAGAATCCGTAGGATGATTCAATTTCAGAAGACGGAGAGAATCAGGGAAATAAACATTTGCATCCGAGTCACCGGAGGTCAATAATGACGTTCTTCCGAACTTCAATATTTTATGATAAATCCTAGCCGCTTATTTCAGTTCAGGTTGTTTTTTATGTCCGCAAAATCAATTTTAAGAAAAAAAAGTTTACTTTTTATGCTTTTAAACATAGTTGATGTTAATGAACATTAAATAGAATAATAATCGGAGTTTTTTTAAGTTTTTTTTCCCAGCTCAGTTTTCTTATTATACTTAGAATAAATGTCATTTTGCAGTTACGAGTTTATAATTGCATTAATACTCAGTTTAATCATAAAATCGTGCTATCAAACGTGCGTCAGTTCAATACGCAATTACAAATCTATGTACTGGGAGCCCCAACCAAATCAAAGTGTTGATAAATTCCTATTATAATTCACTGTAGTTGGAACTCATTACTGCAAAAAATTTAGCAGTTAATATTTTCAGTACTACTATCTTCACGTTTAATCAAACATCGGTGTTTTATTATCTTAATGTTACGGTGGGAGTATTAGATTAACAGTCATATAAAGTAGTCTTTTACAGTATTTATGTTGAATGGCTCAAAAATAAATCTTCCATACGCTTTGACTGCCTTTTATCTGCGCAATAGGGTATTTTTTGTCTTCGTAGTTTTATTGTATGGCATGAAATGAAGCGTAGTTGAACACTGCATATTTAATGATAGAACGATGCAAAACCAAATTACAGTTACAATCATCAATCACTCAAATCGTAAAAGTGAAAATAAATATTACTGCTTGCAGTCAAATCACGTTCTATGGGTATTTGTAACATTAAAACCATATAACTAATATAAGTGACAATAGCCCCGCAGTTGTTTGGGTGCTAAACTCCGTACCCATAGGAACACCGCAAGTGAGCAGCATCCCGCTTTGCCAGTGCTTGGGAGGGTCAATTCCCTCTCGGCTCGACTGCCGTGGGACCGTGTACGCTAATGGGAGCTGGAGCACGCAAAATCCGTCGTGGCTCCAATGTCTTCCAGGTTTAACACTACGTCGGGGGTGCTGATTTCAGGGGGCTGGCCCTTCCTCTGGAACTGGTTAAAAATTAGGGGACCCCGGGCTAAAGTCAGACTTCCTCCCACTGGGGCTCACTTAAAATGGAAGGCGTCCCCTCCTCCAATCCCTTCTCTATCTGGGGGGATTTGGCCCCGCTTTCGGCTGTCAGAGGGAATTAAAACAACAAGTGAAAATATTCTTTCCCCTTCCCTAATGAAACACTGGATTTCTATTATGAAATATTTAGGTTTTCAAGCAACGCGGACTTAGTTTCATTGCGTCTCCAAAGATTTTTCAAAACATGAAAGAAATTATTTTATGTTTACGAAGTCGCTCTTTATCTAATAAGTACTAAACTCATTGAAATCGCTCAGCATATGAAATTTCACTAGCTTGCGTTTCAGTGGGACGATTCACATTGAATAAACATTAATCTATAATTCGAAAGCGTCAATTTAAAATAAGTTATAATATTAAGTTTTGAATGAGCTTGTTTTTAAATGTGTGTTTTTGCGATATTCAAATATGCCAAATGTTATAAGATAGATCTAAAATCAGATAACACAGAGATAATTCATTATTATTATTAAATACTTAAAATTATACATTTACTACAAATTTTAGATACAGTTTTTCGAATAAAATTGATTGATCTAGCTGATGGGGTAGATAATGTAATTGGTCTTGTTATGGTCATGTTCCTGATGTGACCAGCTACCTGTTTTAATTAACAAAATAAAAAGTCCACTAAATGGCAGAATAATCTATTTAAGAAATACCGTAGTATGTCAAATGATCATTTATTATTCACCCCAGTTCCACAGTATAGCGTAAATTGCCGGTCTAGTGTTTTTAATGAAACTTGTTTTTGCCTTTGTGTTGTAAATTTCCTTTCCTTTGTTTTATGATTGCTTTTCACAATATTTTACGAAAAAAGCAATATAGTCTATTAATTTAACGCTTTGTTTTTATTTGTGCTATTGTTTGTGGTACAGCTGTTACGATTGCTCATAATAAACGATTTTATTTTCATTTCTAACATACATTTACTGTTTGCCTAGGCCAATCTAAGTGCAATATAATCTTATTAAGTTACATTTACATTATATCACTTTTATATTTTTGATTAAAAATGTTTTACCATGAATTTTGTGAAAAATATGGATGATATTTTTTTTAATAAATGGATGATAATTTTTTAAATAAAAAAATACCATTTCCTATAATTTTTTTCTAATATTGCATGACTAATTGGTTTTAAAAGAATCGTACAGTAATGTTACCTCTAAAGTGCGAAAGTAACTTATCCTGTTGCAGTTAATCTGCAGATTATCGTTACAGTACTGATTATTGTGATATTTATTAAGTTACCAATGTATTATGCGAATTACCTAGATATCCACACATTACCTCCTAGACTCTCAGTAAAGTGAATTAAAGATCGTTGCTGATAATAATATTAATAACAAAAAATGAACAAATAAATAAATTTCCGTAATTATTATAGTCAAGGACATTTAGTTATTTATTTTTCGATGTCTAAAGAATCAAGATAATAAAATGAAAAAATCAACAAATTATTTGATGTAATTAAAAGAAATAAAATAACCTAACAAAAAATCAAACCGTTTAAAATATTATTGCAATAAAATAAAAAGCTCCACCATGTTGTTATGGCCGAAGGGATAAGACACTCAAAATGTTACACGGCTGAAGTGTCATGTTTCAGCGTTCTGGCCTATCGCGCGGCTGTTTATCTAACGGCCTAGAGTTCTTTTTCTCCACATGCATCGTGAATTCGCGTTATATCCCCTTAAAAGTCTTTCCATTTATGCACCTTCCTATCCTTGACAAAGCTTTGCCATATCACAGAACAGCAACAATTAAGCGAATGAATTTTCAAAACCTATCATAAAATTATGCTTACTTATAACATTATTATCACATAAGAAAACAAATTTATGAACGTTACGATACGAAAGCCATTAATATGTACATTACCTCTGTAAAATGCGGAAAATTCTTGATTCCGGACTCTAACGGAGAAAAATTGAATACAAAAATCTTAAAAAGACATTAAAGAAAAGTGTGCTACATTTCGTAACTTTGTTCTTTTGTTTTTTCTGAAATTATTTACCGATTCAAATTTTTGTAAACGCTTAGTAAGGTTCAAGTGTTCGAAAACTGGAGTGGGGGTAGCTCCAGATTTTTTCATTTTTGTCAATCGTTCTGTATCAGTAATGCACATGCACAAGTGATATTTTACGGCTACTACAATCACTATAGTTGCAATTTTTTTTTAATTTACTAAGTAACATTTGATTGATATTTTTTACGTACAGGTACAGGTCCCACTTGTACGTAACAGGTCTCATAAGAAGTTCAAACAGCAAAAATTATTTCTAATGATTTTTTAAGCGAAAATACTCTCATATGAGACCGTAGTCAGAATTGCAGTATCTGTTAACTTGCATCATAATATTTATATACTTAAATTCATTGTTTTAATGTACTCTAAAATACACACTACAATTTATTGCGATAATCAGGTAAAGGCGGTTAACGGTTATTTAATAGGCACACCACGAGCATTTGTGTGTGTGTTTGTGTGTGTGTGTGTGTGTGTGTGTGTGTGTGTGTGTGTGTGTGTGTGTGTGCGAATGTGTGCGCAAAGGTTTATTCTGCTTAAATTAAAGTTCAAGTACTACAAATTCTTTAATTTTTCAACTATTTGAAAACTATTTGGACAAAATATACTTCAGATCCACTCAGTGTTATTTTATGAAATATTAAAAGAAATACCATATGTGTATCAGAATCATATGTATTAGCAACTTAGTGTGTCATGTTTACCTTGCAACAGAATGTTCCTTGAGGCTGCAGTACTAGAGAAACAAGCTCACAATTATTATTGTTTGAGTAACGTCCAGTAGGTGCGCCAAAGTAACCGGTAAGTGAGCTTAAATATCCTGCGTTTATGCAAAATTACTCACTCTGCATCATTTAATCGCTAAAATCATTAAGATGAACGTGATATATAAATGAAAAGGCTTTAGAAAAAAAGTTTACATGAAATAAAACTGAATATCGTAAGCGAATTACTTAATGAGTGCATAATTAACATTATGAATAATGGACTGAGTTTTCTTGAACATGCTTTAAAACTTCCAGTTAAAATATTAGAAATGCAATTTAGGGACAAAACCATTTTTGCGAACTTCCTTTTGAAAGCAATAAAAAGTTTTTTCTACCGATGTGAAAGAAATAACTCATGATAAAATCTCCCAGTCAGAAACAATTAGGGCGGCTGTGAAATATCATAATATTCCTCCCGCAAAACTTTTCGCGGAAACTTAACGCCTCAAATTAACTGAAATTTCACAGTACATGTCAAGGTGATATGCTACATAACGGAAAAATGTGTGCGACTCTACTTAAAAGAGCTGGGAATCAATAGTACAATTGCCTAATGATTGTTTCGCGTGAAATACATGCAAGGCAGTTTCTTTCGCAGAATCATTAGTAAGATGTAAAATTAATTGCGTATTTGAATAAAATAATCCCGCGTTGAAGAAGTTTTTAGGCAGTTTATCTATTGAACGGTGTGTAATTTACTTCGGTAGATTAGTGTGGTAATTATAGATTGAAATAATAACACACGTGAACGCTTGGTTAAAAGAAGAAATAATGTTTATAAAAATAATAACGTTTATAATGCACGTTTCTACGTATCTTGGGTAATTTTATTTTTAATCACGCTAAAGGATGAACTGCGTCATCGCAATCTTGAATTTTTCATCTTTCGAGTAAAATACTACAAACCGCATTAGAATAATTAATGTAGTTTTGTTTCGCTTTCTTTCAAATTCCATGATTAGATTCATTTTCGTAACTACATTTTATTGAAATTACACATTTCTCAATATAATTTATAGAGCTGTTTTCAATTTGAAAGTCTTTTGGAATTTTCTCTTTTTTGTTGTGAGGAAAATTTGATCATTGAAACGTTTATAATACACATTTATGCGAATGTTGAGCGATTATTTTTTTTCTATAACGCTAAATGGTGCAGTTCCAATTGCTTTAACACAATTGCGAATATTTATTTATTGTTTTAACTTAAATTCTGCATAGCACATCAGAATGATTTATGTAATTTTTCTTTATTTATTTTTTAAGACCTTAAGTGATCTTACAAATTTCTCATTCTGTTTCAATAAATCATGTGGTAAGTTCACATTTTGAAATCAGTCATTTTTAAAAATTCAAAATAAGGAATCAAAACTAAATGATTTCCGTAATATTCCTATTCCTGAAAATTTGGGTCGCATTTCTACCTTTCATTCTTTTTCTTCTTTTCTTTTTGAAGTAAAACTTCTTTACGCGCAACTAGGAAGTAACTCTGATATTTTTTCTGACGGAAGTAACGCTCAAAGGAATATACTCAAAGTCATATACTCCACGCTGACCCTGAAAAAAAGAACCACAGAAAAACCTACCTTTTTGACCTCTAAGCTGCTTTCGACGACTTCATCCTGTAAAAGAACACGGAGCCTGTTTGGGAAAGAAACGGTGAGAAAAACAGTCAAGTGCCGCATCTTTGAGACATCAAACTTTGTTTTATATATCAATAAGCGTTGTGAAGGTACATCCAACACAGTATTTTATATGTAATCCGAACCTCACAGGAGGTTATCGATAATCCGTATTTTTAGATGAATAATATATATGGTTTTGGAAAAGCACAAAGAAACGGACCCTGGCTGAAATCAATCCCAAACAATAGACAGAATCTGCAGTTTAAAAACACGGATACAGAATAATAATTCGAAACCTACCAGCAGACGAAATCAACGCTTAAGAACACTGTGATAGAAAAACTCACACAAAAGAAATTACACTACATGCATTCGAAACCAACAAACAGAGGAAAACATCAGTTAAAGAACACAGTTAAAGTATAATACAAGACTATGGACATTCCCCCATTCAAACCCAATTTCCAGACAGAACAATAGTATAAGAAAACCGTTAAAAAATAATACTACAACATGGACACTTCCTAGATTCTAAATAATTATCATGATTTACCGATGATTCTTACTGGAGATTTTAAATTTAATTTTCGCTCTCAAGAATCTCAGCCGTTAGTTAATTTTTTAAAAGAAAAATTTGATCTAACTATAAATACTTCTCGACTTCAATCAACAACGCGTTTCGGTACAACGATAGATGCTGTATTTTCAAGAAAATTAGCAAATTTAGAGAGTAAAATTTATGTTTCACATTTTAGTTACCACAAACCTATAATTCCATGCATAAAAAATTAGGATGACATTCAAGTACCTATTTCCAATGAATAATATGAATATAACATTTATATATTCTTATTTTTCTTTTCTTTTGTTATTGAATAAGGTCCACTGAAAAAAAAAAAAAAAAAAAAAAAAAAAAAAAAAAAACTCACATGGCATGTTGTAATGTATGTGAAAGTATGTTATACGATCCTGAACGCGTCTATATGGTTCTGAAATCTAGTGTCTTTAGCATGCACACAAGGGGAATCGGATATATTGCAGTACTTTCAGTCGCTGCCACTGAACCAAAAATTATGTCCATGCAATACGTTTTGAAGATTCTTTACCGATATATTTGAGTTAAACTAACAAAGGTTTTTAATAAACAATACACTCTCACATAGATTGCAGATTTGTGAAAAGTAAATAATCAAAGAAACATACATTTTGTGTTAGGCGATCTACTATGTAATTAAGTACACATCCGTCTGTAAAAGATTTAAGGAAGACTATCAATATCGAAACTTAGTGCACAATCTAAATAGCGATTTTCATACTATATAATAAATGCGATCAGATCTTAATGCATGTTTAAAGGTAATATAATAATAATAATAATAGTAATAATAATACCCTACAATTATAAATGACATTTAAAAGTATACCAGTGCGATGTAGATCGCATATTTAATATTATCATTAGTTTTCTGTTTCTGAAATTAAATTTATTTAAAATCTAGCATTTTAACTTTTTTTCTGTTCTCATTTTTCTTTACCTCAGCTTTCAAAAAAAAAAAAAAAAATTTTTTTTGCTTTTTCTGCATGCAAATGTCTTTTATTGTTTATTTATTTCCGTCTGCCGACGCCTAATGAACAAAAAGTAGTTTTTATTGCATTACTTAATAACTTGTAACGGGTTTCTCACCCCCCTCTGTTATCGCGTATTTTGGCATAATTTATTATGATGCCATGGGCCAAAATTTCAAAATTATCTAACAGCAGTTTGATTACTTTAATTTCATTGGTCTAAATTCATTGTAACTCTGTACTCGGAGTTGGTTATCTCGGCCAAGTTTTTGTTCTCGCCAATGACAAGTCTTCTTGGCATCCGAATTTTCTCTGACATTCCACCGCTTTTTAACTAAAATGTGAAGGCGCAATTTTTAAACAGCTCCACCACCAGACCGCGATGTTTAAGTGTTTATTTCAGACTGCTTTTTGAATAAAAAAGGAGTTACAGCATTGGATGTTTATACGATTTTATGTTTAAGAACTGTTTCGAACCTTGATATTGCTATCACAACTTCAAATAATTTAAAATAATACACTTAAAGTACTAATTTTAGAGTTTTTCTTTAATCATCCATTAGGCACGTAAAACACGGCCGTAGACCTGGTACAGATACTTAAAAAATTATTCGAGTAATAGATAGCTTTCTTATTTTAGTTTTGTATTTAAGTAATTAGTTTTGAAAAAATACAAAAGTAAATAAAAAAATATATATGTATACATATATAAAGATAGATAGATGAGTAGATAAATAGATGTGCAGGAGTTCTACATTTTGCTATCAAGTGTATCAGAAATTTATTTGCAATAAAATAACTTTTTAAAGGTTCATGATTTTCATGAATTCAATTTTACATGAAAGAATATTGTTTTCATGATTTTAGGCATGAAATAGGGGAGTGCATATTTAAATCGTTCAGGAATGGAGGTGCATCTTAGAATAGACGAAGTCTTAGATTCGAGTATATGTGGTATAGATAGATGTGCAGTAGTTCTGTATCTTGCTATCATGTTCAGCAGTAATTTATTCGCAATAAAAGAACTTTTTACAAGGTTAGAATATTAATTTTCATGATTTTTAATTCCATTCTATTTTACAAATTTAACAGTAGAACTTAAAGTACGACTTTGTTTTCAAATTCGGTCGTTTTACATTCAGTGCAGTAACAAAGCCTACTGCCGAAAAATTCAGATGTAGTAAAAAACACAGATACATACAGATGGAACTTTCTTAATTAGATACGATTAAAAGTTATGTGAAGTCATTCCATTAAAAAAAATAATGAGTTTCGTAAAAAAAAGCTTTTTTGACAAATCTAAAACTGTTTATCAAGTATTCGAAAAATGATTGATTGGTTTAGAAAACAAACAAAAATCTGAAAGGCGGTTGTAAAGTCTATAGTATATTGCATTATACTTGAAAAAATAATCGAGTATATCCCCTTCTCTTTCAAATTCCAACTTCAGATGTCGCTGCAAATAAGAAAATAATAACAAAAATCTATGAACCATTCGTAATAGAACTGGTTCAGTAACTAAAAAATCATGCTCTTAAAGTAAGCTTAAATTGTAGCTTCATGCAGAAATCTAAGTTAAAACCTAGGTGTATAGTGCAAATGGTTTCGGCTTTGGAAGAATAGTGCTATGAAGAATACTCAGCCATAAGATTCTGCAAAAAGGCTCTTTTAACAACATTGCTTAGAAAAATTTGGAACCATTATTGCAAAAGGGTTAATACATTTTTATCATCGTGATCATTTAGTAGACTTTTTAATTAATTTGGAAAATTCGTGGGTAAAATTATCTGATTCTTTCTCAATGTAGCACATTGAAAATCTCATTTTACATTGTTTTAGAGACATCAGGAAAACTAAAAGAACTAATCTAGACTGTTTACAGAACCAAATTATTTTTGAAATTATACCTAAAATAACAAATTTGAAGCATACTACCCATTGATCAGGAAACTTAATTACCTGTAACTAATTTTTCCATTTATGACATAGCATTTTACTGCAAAATTAAAAATAAAATGTAGGCCATTTTCTAGATCATATAAAGCAATGAATGCAAGAAATGTTTATGTTTCATAAATAAATGTCTGAATAAGTAATGTAAATATTTAATGAAATGAATAATTAAGGTTTAACGTGAGGTTTTGTGAATTGAATAATAATGAACAATATTATTACAAGTTAAATTTGTTCTGTAAATATTGAAAACAGTTTGTGAATATTTTATCCTTCAAATCAGAACATATTTAAATCATAAATAATTGATCACTGTGAAATGCATTTAGAGAACTATCAAATTACGCAGATTCTTTTCTTCTTTTTTAATAAATTTTATTCACTTACTATGAAAACTTAGCACTTTCTTAAATAAGCATAAGTATGATTTATCCCGATGTATGTATAATTTTCACAGTTTTATGAATATTTTATGAATATAAACAAGTTGGCTTATTTAATTTTAAAAACTCTGTCTTTTTATTTAATAATGAAATACATTTAGTATTTTTTGTGATATCGCTTAAAGCTTGAATTTTTCATTAACTCATTAAATTCTAACGTATTGAATATTCGTAGAACGATTATGAGAGAGAGACGGATTCTCTCGAATGTATTTTCGAATGTGTAGGTCATACTAACACAATTTTAAAACTTGTTTGTAATCATTTGTTAGTTTTCCTCTGTTTCATATAAACTATATGTTACATATATATATTTATCCGTAAGGATAGTAAACATTAACAGAGAAATATTCGGAATCCATTTCCACTTATATTATGTATTTATTCTGTATATTCTGTCTATATTCTGTAATTTTTTAATATCTTGAATCATGAGCTGAATTATTCTGCTCGATTCATAAAGCCCAGTTTTAGAGAAGATAATGTAGGTGACAGAAATTCCTGAATTAGCATTGTACGTGCGGAACATAAAGTGATTGCATGTGGAACAAACTGACTGCGCGTGGAACATAAACTTTGAATATAAACTGATTAATTAAAGCACGAGTCACTTATCTTTAAAATTCACATTGGTTAATACTTTGCCGATTATACCTGCATCCCCTTATGTATACAGGATTCATTTCTGGCACTGATTTCTTTTATATTCCTGTGATTTTTGACGCTGCTCTTGTACAGTGCATTATTACCAATTAAATATAGGAAACCTCTTACAAGAAGTGGAAGTATCAATACCAGTTTAGAAATTTTCATGTTAATTTATAAAAATATGCTTGTAGAAGTAGTTGTATGTTGTCACTAGTTGAAGACCGGAGTTCTCCATGTTTTCTCTGGGTGCACTATGCATTTCTATCATTTGTGAAACGGTTAGTAAAGGCTGATTGTCAAGAGCTCTTTATAGTACGTTATGAAACAGTGTAAAGGATGTACTAATTATCCAGTGACACTAACTGTTTGTTGTTGTTAAAGTAGTATTTGGAACATTTACTTTTTATATTTGTGTGCCTACTTTAAAGTACCCGCTTATAAATCAAGATCGAATAAAGTGGGCAACACACAGACAGATTTTATTAATACACAGAAAGAAAACTTAAACATCCAGGATATTGAGTGGTAATTGATCTCACGATTGCACGCTTATACGATTAGCGTGGAAGAGGGTCACACCATTAACCTCCATACCGCCGGCCCCCCACTGAGTGTTTGACTGCAAAATGCTTGTACTACTTGCGGTTTCTCCGGAATATTATGTGAGCAATTGATTTGAGATTCCAGAGAGTGACTGACAGCCAAGCAGTGAAGAATGCTCTGCAAGATTCTAGAAACAATAAAGCTTATGTTTTTTGGCCTTACCATTCTGTCTGTCGCTGATGCCAGCTCCAGGCACTTTGTGCTTCAGACCCGTACGAAACGACCATCTACGTGCTTGCTTCGAGAAAAAAAAGTTAGGAATATGGAAGATAGAAACGTATATTTATAATGATATGAAAGTACATTTCAGTACTATCTATTAAATACTGAGAAATGTTATTTAAAAGATAAAACTCAAAAATCTTTACTCGCAGCTCAAAAAAGAAAAATTCATGCATATGAAAATGAATACACCCATACTTCTCAATTCCCACTAGTTTTTCACTCGGAAGAAAGATGTGCCTGGCCCTCCTCCGCGTAATTCTCTTCCGAAAAAGCTACGCATATTGATCGAATCTTATCGAAAACCCTTTACACGTTCCGTGTCGTCTTACATTTCCGAAATCCGGACCATAATGGAAAAGGAAACTCCATCATTAGATATGTGTTCTCCCACGGAACGAAGTACATCGTGTTAGTTCTTTTATTAAGAATGTTTTATGTAAAGGTTCAGAAAACAGACAACACTTATTTTACTTACAGTGAATTTAAAAAAAAAAATAGAAAACAAATGTGATTTTGTTTTAGTGATTTCTTTAAATTAGTTTATAGTGTTTTGGTAGGTAAACGCTAGAGATTGATGTGATTTTTTATTAAACTTAAATATAAACAAAAATTATGAATGAATCAAAGTATTCTTTATTTTAAGCAAATGTACTGTGGCAGGGTAGTTTTGTAGTAAGGATAAGATGCAATACAGAATATTTGGAAATATCTAACAGGCTCTAATTTTATTTATTTATTTGGGATTTCTAAAATTCTGCTCTTGAGAGATTTCAACAAGTCTCCAGGCACAAAAATGGGTGTACAAAATCTTGGAAAAAAATAACTTAAAATTAAGACATTCTCTGCAGTTTTCTATTTTATCGGTTATCTGAAGTAGGATTTCTCTTCCCTCATTAAATAGTTGTTGATCTAATAAAAAATCAGATTTAGTACTTGCCAGCAGGCTTCTATAAGAATTTAGTGTTTCGTTGTTCTTATTACGTATTATGCGAACAATGCTTTGTGGAAGTTAATGTTTGAGAGATATGGTGAAATCTCGCTGTATTTAAACCCCAATGTAATCTCGTATATCTATATTTTTATTCTTAAAATTATGAAAACTCAAATTTATAAATAAAAAGCTTTAACAGTCCTTTTTTTGTTTATTGATATTGATTTTTAACATTACAATTTTGCATATAACTCTATTTTGAAGACATATAAGTATCGAGCGTACTGAAATCTTTACCTGATTTAAAACATGCATGAAGCAGAAAATATGGCAATACATATTTTTTTTATCTTGAATAGCAAGTAACATATTCAAGTTTACGGCTGCGTAATTAATAAGTTATGGCTCAAAATTACTAATTTCCATTGGCAGATCTAAAAAAAAGGGTCATGGTGTGATGCGTACAATTTTGTTTGCCTCCTTTTTTCTTAGAAATGCATTTTCATTTAGAAAATAAGCCAAAATTTTGTAGTCTAAACTTAATTCGTGTGGGAGGGTACATTTGCATCTGCGCTCTCCTCTGAATCCAAAGATTCTGACGTCCGTCCTGCAGTGGCCTAATCGGTAAACTCCGTTCCCATAAGAACACGGAAAGTGAAGCGGCGCCAACCAAGACGTGATTGGGAGGGTGACAACCTCTCCCAGTTGGACTGATGTGGGAACCGTGTGCAATAATGGGAGCTGGTTCATGTTATGTCTGTTCGTGGCTTTAATGTATAATTCCATGTCCAAACGATACCTCTGGGATACCAATCCAAGTGCTAGGTCTCTCATCTGGAATTGATTCAAAATTAGAAGACCCTGAGCTAAGCCTGTCTTCCTCCCACTGGAGCTCAATAAAAGGGACGCCGCTCCTTTTTGCCCATTGACTTCCTGTGTGGTGCCATTTCACTTACAGTTAATAGTCACTTATAAAAAATGTTGAAGTGTTTGTATAATTTCTTAACCCGTCTTCATAAACAATGAGCTTGTCTCCAAACAACTCAACAATGAAATAAAATAATTTTTTAAAATACGAATTTCAGTCACGTGTTTCTTGTGAAACATAGGTTAGTCTTTGACGAGCAGTGGTCGGAAAGGTAAAAAATTTTTCAGCGCTTGATAAAAAGTGATTATTAAAAACATACATTAAGACGACGTTTCCTACTCCACATTGCTATGTAATTCTTATATCTTATGATGCGCCCTATCTCTCCTAAAACTCTTTACCAATAGTTATAGGACACCCTGTATTTAAAGCATTACGGAAAGATATTTTATGTTTTGAAATCTACGTTTTCCTTTTTACACTTCAGACAAGAAAATGTGTGCAGATGAATATGAGTACACCAATGCTTTTCAATTTACAGAAGTTTTTCACTTGAAAGGGAAATGTACGTGGTTTTTCTCGATATTTTTCTTTTCAGAGGCACTCTGGCATATTGATCGGATCGATCTGATAACCTTTATACATTCTCTAGTATCTCATAGTCCAACATCCGGACTATAATGTAATAGGAAGCTTTGTCATTGAAGATGTGTTCTTGCACGAAACAAAATACATTGTGTTTGTACTTTTATTAAGGCGGTTTCTTGCACAGTTTCCAAAAGAGGTAAATCTCTTTTTATTAGCAATCTATATAAATAAAATTATACTTTCGTCTGTACCTTACATGGAATTCAAAAACTTTGCGATTTCTTTCCGTTTTAAGCACCTGGGAACACAGTACGACCGTCGAAAAAATGTTCTGTCCATGACGCTTTATTAGTTTCTGCATCACGTACTAATGACAAGCGAATGAAATTGAATTTGGTTAGTTACGAGGTGAACATGAAAATAGACATTTTTAAAAATTAAATGATTGGATTTAGCGAAAGCGTATTAAAATGCGTGCATTTTTGTTCCTACATTTCGCAAAAACGTGAAAAGCGATGAAATGAAATTTAATGACAAGATTGGCGGTCACTCAACTGGAACTGTAGTTATCGAAATTTATGAAAAGAATTGATATACTTTGAGATTTTGCGAAAATTTATCCAAAAGGGGTAATTTTTTTTCACGCATCACGTAATAATGACTTACGGAAACAAAATGTAATTTGTTCATATAATAGACGGTCTCCCAACTTAAACTACAGTCACCTAATTTTTTTGAAAAATTTTATTAAATTTAGATTTTGATAAAATTTATTCAAAATCTTAAATATCGATTGGTCCGCTACGTAAAAAACACTGAAGCGAATGAAATACAATATAGCTGCATCTTAGGAGGTCACTTTAACGATATGCGTCAAAGTACTTCAAATTTTACTAACGATTTTAAGATTGTGAGAACATTGAGTGAATGTTTGTTGCATTACTGAAAAGCAGTGATAAAATTGAATGAAATTTGGGATTATGTTCTATGATAAGTTAATTTAAACTATCTATACGAAAATTGTTTCCAGTATTTCATAGACACTGAGATTTTGTGAAAAATTATGTTCTCGCATTCCCCAAAAACATGTTAATACTAGAATGGAATGCAATTTCGTAATATGATCGGCTACAAATGATACAACAAAAACGATTTTTTAAAATTTTGCATAGATTTTAAAATTTTACAAAAAATTCCTTTATTTCAATTGATTTTAGGTGGTGGAGATACCACTTTAAGGTTTCTAGTGGTAATATAGTAGTTGGCTATTCAACTTAAACAAATTACCATTTTATTATTCTTTGATTTGCTTTTCCATATTTTGTGATAATTCTGTAAACTTTTCTTGAAGCATAATATTACAATATCTACTGTGATTCAAACAAAATTTAATTACAGAGGAGGAACGACCTATTGACTTTGAAACCTCATATCACTATAATAAAATGTTAATACTTTGATACATAATTCTCCTTCTGAAGAATAAAAAAAAAATCATTTTTATTTACATAAATGGAATTTAACACGAACTTTCGTTTTGAACAGCAGTAAAAATGTGTTTCTAAAGTGTGTAAGTGTGCTTCGTTTAATAGATCTTAAGTGATACTTTGAACTCAAATATTACCATTTAAGCTAATATTTGTTCGTTCTGTAGGAATGATTTAAGTACTTTGTGTCATCAATGCTTTTCGGTTGATAATCTTCAGGAACCTTTGATAAAAAATGTAGCCATTTTCTTCCCATTCCCCAATGATGATTAAAATTAGTGAGTTACCTAATTGAAAAAATAAATAAATAATGATCGACGCTCAAACTGATATTTTCGCTTCCTGTAACCGACATCTATGTTTGGAGTATAGTTCAGTATAAAGCAAAACAATTTTACGAAATGCAACTGGATATAATAAAATAATACTTTTATAAGCCGATATCTACATATCGACATCAGAGACTATGAAATCCACACAAACGAAAGCGAATGCCCGAATGCTTCTCTTGCATTCCCACTAGTTTTCACTTGAAAGGAAAATCCGACTGGTTGTCCTCCGTCCCTGAAACACTCCTCCTAAAAAGATAGGCATATTGATCGGATCTTATCGGAAACCCTTTATACGTTTTCGTGCCGTGCCACATTTCCAGAATCCGGACCAAAATGGAAAAGGGGAACTTCGTCATTAGAGATGTGTTCTTCCACGGAACAAAGTGCATCGTGTTAGTTATTTAGCTAAGAAGGTTTTTCATTGTGGATACGCTTGGAAAACAAACGACACTCATTCTATTAATCTTCCGTATAATATTGAGATAGTTTATAGGACTTTCTTAATGGCAGTTACATAATATTCTGGGAATTTACTGATGTTTTAGTCCATTATTTATCCAAAATTCGTTTTGTATGTGTATTACATATTATGTTGTGGCTAACCTACACGAAGGGTAACCGTCTAGAAGGGTGCCTTAAGCGGAACTTTTAAATGGATTCAAATACGCATTACATCGGGAGAAAACAATCCGAAACTTCAGACCGTTAGATCTACAAAACGCGTGGTGGGCTGGAAGCCTTGATCTCCCTGCTTCGTCCATGTACCATGTTATCTTCTCGGCCACTTACAAGCGCCTTATATTCCTTTTAATTTAACCCGCTGTTTTGTTTAAAATTCTATTAATAGTTAATATTTTATGGTTCGTATATTGTTTTAAATTATTGAGACATGTGTTTCAGATTAATAAGATATATAGATCAATAGTTCGTTTATTCACAGAAATTCCTAATCCTTCTCTTTATGGAGTTTACAAAACGGAATAAGAAAATGTACAAATATGTATTATTGTGAGTATGGGTGTTATTTAGTGATTGTACTTAAACTATGCAAGTTTCATTTAACAGTCGATAGTAGTTGATTATTAACAGAATTGAAATTTTCATGGAAATTGCTTTGTATCAGCAAACAAGGAGTATTCGGAACACAATTTTATTCACAAGAATATGAAGAGAAGTAAATAATTTTTCCAGGTGAATCTACTTTTAATAAAGAAATATGCATTCACTTAGGAAAAATGCAGTGCCAAATGTCCGCTCAATAGAAAGTACCGTGGAATTTGATTTGTTCATATGTGGATAGATTTCCTGCCTAAACAATGCAACTGAATTTTCGAAAAATTTATATGTATACAATCATGAAATTCAGATTAATGAAATTTATGCTGGCATATGTAAGTTTTCTATAGCTTGTACATTTAAGCACATGCTTAATTTAGTATTTAATCAAAATAAAGAAATTCATGTTGTACAACGTCAACATATTTTTAAAAAATATATTTCACTTTTTTTTTTATGAAACAGCCATGTAGAAAATCGAGGAGATAAATTAATAAATCCACCGCTCCATTAAAATAAGAAAATTTTGGTAAATTTAATAAAAAATTAAGGCTTTTTTTCTTTTCTGATAACTGCTATTTTAAATTACCTTTACATAGAAAGATAATTTTCATGATTAGTTTTTGAGATATTTTCCCATCACACAGATTATATGTAAAAACAGGATAAATAAACACATACTTTCAGAAACAATATAATATTTCTCTTTGATTCTTTCGGATCAAAATGTCATTACACTATCCCTTATTTTCTAACTTTTAAATTTGTAAATGCCCTCCCCCTAGTTTCTTTCCAGTTGCTTCAAGATTAACATATACAGATTTTTCGGTCGATAAACATCTTTTATAACGTGCCGACTTGAGAGAGAATGTGAAAGACTAAAGCCATTACCGGGCTGTTTGATAGCAATGCTTTTCAGATTATTGTTAGTCTCTTGATCTTCTACATACATGATTAGAAGCACTTAATAATAATACTTAATAGTTTATTATTAGCAAGTGATCAGTTCGTAGAATCCGATAAATTAAATGAAAGGAATCTGCTGACAGCATAAAACGAGCATTTCAAAAGGCCATTTTTTTCAAATTTCTACTGCTCACTGGGATAGTAAGCTGCTATCATCATACATACAAAAGATGAAACACTACCAACTAATGCATCTTTTGGTAACTCAGAAATCCTCACCGTTTTTCCAGATTTAAAACATTCTACTAGGAAAGAGCAAGCATATACTTTTTGGACTGTTTTAACACGTTAGTGGCTGTAAAATAAGGTGGAGATTTTATGCAATGGCACAACTGTTTAAAAAAATGATCGCTTAAATGATGCATCAATCTTTTTAAAGCAAAAATTACACAGAAAAATGCTGTAGTTATTTCCATTTCGTCGTAAATTTTTTAAGTGTATTTGAAAAGAAAATGTGCGAAGTAGATAGGAACCCCGGCGCACTTACTATTTTTCATAAACGTGAGAAAAACTTGAAGAAACGTCAATATTAATAATATCGAAAATTGGCATTAAAGAACTTACCGAACTATTCATAATGCTTTTTGGAAGATACCCTGTAAATAAAAACTTCATATCTGAGAGCTACGCACCAAGCTTAATGGCAAGAGAAATCGATTCTTTAAAAAACGGTTTTGTTCAGATTGCAACTTACTTTATCTGCCAAACATTAGAAGACATTGAAAAACATTTCATTATTCATTGAAACTGTATATTTGAAATCATGGTTTAAGTACAGGGCAGTCGCACCTAATCACCTACCACCAAGGCAACACATCTGTTTCTTAAAGTCAATAAAATTGTACGAAAGGTTAACGAAACACTTTTACGAGCAGTTTAAAAGAAAATTTTGCAGCACTTCTGGTATTTATCAGAAGAATTGTCGAGTTTATCCTTTTTTCAATGAGAATGTTTATGTATGAGTGAAATTGAAATTCGTTGCCAACCTAGCTTGTGAGTGTCTTACACATGGAAAGGACATATTCCTTCGATTTCTCAGGGGCGTCCCTAGGGTACGTGGCGCCTCCTGCAAACGTAAAAAAGCACTCTCTTTTATGTTCTTGATCAGAGTTTTTTAACTGTGAGTCGCGACCCAATTCGGGTCTCTGAATCTCCTGCAGAAGTCGCCAAACAGTCTTCTGCAGTCCTGCAGAAGTCGCCACTTTCAGCAATATTGATATTTCTTTCACTTATTATAATAATTTTACATTTTCCAGCAAACACATCCCGATCGAGCACGTGACGGGCCCACACCTTTAACGGTTCAGCGTTGGCATTGACAAACGGGTAATTGGAGCGATATTGGTTCTGCACCGACAAGAAAACGTGGCGGAATCAAAGGAAAATTGGTTTTGGGCATGCAACTGTCCGATGTCAGTTATATTTCAGGGTTAGCCGGGTTAGCAAACGGAGTCGAGAAGTTAGTGCTCTAAATTAAAGCCGATATTGGTGTAGAAATAAGGTTTCTAAACTAACCTGTTTAAAACAGAAAAAAACAGCACATGCTAATGATACTCATTATTTACATATATATATATATATATATGTATATGTGTGTTTTATTAAACTAGCCATTACGGTGTTTTACCCACCATTTACAACTACATATGAAACTAAAATACTTATCCACAAAAAAGAAAATAGAAACGAAGAACTTTATTTCTTTTAATTAATTTATTAAAAGAAATATTTATTTAATTATTTATTAAATAATTAATTAAGTTAATTTATTTATTTATTAATTTATTTATTAATTTATTTATTTTACAATACCCCTCCTGTGGCAAATACAGAAAAATTGTTGCCGACCATAGCCGAGTGGGTAAGACTGTCAACATGGTAAAAGGCCAAAGTGCAAAGGTCCAGGGCTCTGGCCTATCGCGCGGCTGTCGATCTAATGATCTAGGGTTTTTGGTGCTTATCTAAGGATGAAACGCAAATGCGCGGTAGAACCCGTTAAAAATTTCTCCTCTCAAGACATCCCCCATTTAGGCAGATAGCCCTCGCGGAACTTTGCTATTACTGTGATGCAGTTAATCAGATATTTATAATTAATTTTATTACAGTTAATTCACACATTTAAATTACTACTGTTTTCCCTTCACCTATTCTAAATTTAATACACTTTGCCATTTTTAAATCTCCCATCTATACATAATGCTATTTAACTTTTTCTTAAATTACTTTGGTTTTAGCATTAGCAATACAATTTGTTGGTGCCTTTCGTCTGAGAATTTATTTTATTTTCTTCGTTCCCACGGGGCTTTAATAATTTTGCATAGGTTACATTATATCTCTATTGATCACTCCTGTGGCGTCTCACATTTAAATTTTAGCATACACACGAAAGGCCTAACGTTTCTTTTCATTTTTACATTCTGGCGATTTATTTGGCGGCAGTTCCTTTTAGCGCTCAGCTCCATCGCCAGGTTGGCTTTCGGTTCTCGGACCTTTTTAACACACACTTCATGCTTTGATCTCTGCCCAACAGGTCACGTTTCGTGTCGCTATTTTGCCAGCCACCGCACTAATCTTAAATTACCTGTAATTTTTGATAAAGTCAATAAAAATATCTCTATCGGCACGGCGTTCCTGGTTGTTGTTCAAATTCTACTATACGATAAAATAGCATAAATTACTTTTAGCAAATATAAAATGTCTCCCTCTGGATTCTGCACCACAATTACCACAAAATCAAATCAAATGAAATCAAAAAACTGGTTTTGGAGTCACTAATAAATAATAAAACTTCCTAATTTGGCTTAAGTAAAATCCAGAATAACGAAAATATAACATTAAAACAGTGTAATTTTATGGGAGGGGCCAATTTAATAAAAAATCTCATTTGATGAAAACAAAATGCACAATAAAGAAAAGTTTTGGTCTGAAGCATATTTTTTAAATAGGAGTTGGATGTGAAGTTACCTAACCCCTCTATACAATCAAGTATTTTCCATTTTTTCAGAGTTTATTCTACACCTGGACCCAGGTTTAACATGCTGGCTCTGACCATTGAAACAAGTGTGCCGGTTTAGATTTTTTCTATAACTTGCTGAGGGCTTCGGATTAAACGAACATTAAAAGATTTAATCTGGGAAGCATCAGTGGCGTGCTCACACATGAGTTCAAATTTACTGTGAACGTCTTAAAACGAATGAGTGAAGGAAAGAAACGTCGCAAATAAAATAATAAAAATTCCATTTTGTGTATTCTATAACTAATAGAGTGGGGTGGGGGATTTAAAATGCACTCTACAATTACATTAAAAAGCAGTTAAAAGAAAGATTTCATATAATCCATAAATGGGTCAAATGAATTAATTAAGCTGTAGACATTTGAATTGTAATAAAGTTATTACAGTTATATTACTGTATTTCTGACAGTTAGTCTTAATTTCAGAATCTTGGAGCAGAAAAAACAATACTTTTAAAATATTCAACTAAATCTTATTTTTACTATTTTCTTTGATTAATAACAACTTGGAAAATGCTCAGTCTTTTACAGAATTTTCCAAGTGCTATTAATGAAGTAACAGAGTCGTTACTTTGCAATTGATAATCTGGATCATCTATAAAAAATAAAATTTTTAGCGTTACAGGAAGAGAATTTTTGGTCAGAATTGCTCCACACAACACTCCTATTTTTATCTATGGGTTCGCCTGCTGTAGAACGTCCAGTATGTGAACATATGATTACCTATAGTCCCCTCCCTGGGTTATTTGTCTGTCAAGGACACACTATTGCTTGAAGGAAGGCAGCAAAAAATTGTTTTCTCAGAATTTTACGGAACGCGTGTCGTCAAGAGATGTTTTTTTTTCTTCGTTCATACTGCAGCAATAGCAGCAGTTTATCCAAGGACTGTGTGTGTTGTGTGATCCTGGTCCCGTTTCGAATGATAGTGACGTATAGTTACAAGTGGATAAAAATAAAAATGGAACTTTTAATTGAAACCAACACTTTTTTTAACTTAGCCCAGCAATGTTAATTAGTGAATTTTCTGGCTTTGTTAAGAAATTTTTGGTTTAGACGCGGACTGATATTTTTAAGGGGTAAGTCCATTCTGTTATAAAGCATGTTAAAAGTTATTATTTTATTGTCTTGTATATTATTCACAGACGTGCCAAGTTTCAGGATTTTGTTCTTGCGTCTCAGGCTTTTTTTTATCCTATTTTGGGCCTCAGGATGTTTTTAATTTTTTCAGGCTTTTTAAATTTTTATCCATAAATTAAAACTTTTCCCAATTTTCAGCGTTTATTGTGTTATATTTTTTAGTTATAGATAGTTTCTTGTATGTATTTTTAAGGATCTATATTTTCTGATTTTTTGTCAAATTTTAAAACTTATTTAGATTATAAAAATCAAGGAATAAAACAGTGCTGTTTATACTGACATTAATATCACTTAAGAAAAGAAACAAATTATGTCTGCATTCATTATATGTTCCTTTTAATCGGAAAATAGTTGCATAAAAATATCAAGCTTTTTACTTAGAAAAATAGGAGGTTTTTCATTTTTGAAAACTTAACAAGTCTGTATTGAGCAGGGGAAAAAATTGTTACAAAAAGCTATTTTCTTCTTTAGAAAGAAGCTTATACAATGAAATATAAAAAGGACATGAATATGAAAATACATCTTTACTTGAAGTTTATATTTCTTTTTAATCACAAATAACATACGTTTTTAATTTTTCGTGGGTAAGAGGAACTACTCATAAAATTAAAGTTCAGTAATATAAAATAATATATTTACACGAAATAAGTACTTTTCTCATAATAAACATGGGTTTATTAAAAATTAATTCCATAATTAATTCTCTACTGCAACAATCAACCCATTAAAAATAATGATTATTATTATTATTATTATTATTATATAAATGCCTTTACACCGCTGGGACTAATTTTGTTAAAAATACTTAGTTAAAGCAAAAGATTTGTTTGTTTTTAGGAAAATGTCTGACGAAATTAAAAAGACAAGTTTTTTGTGAAATTAACTGAAATTATTTGTTGATTCAACAAATATTGGTTAATTCATCAAATAATACCCTTAGTTTCAGAAATTTCTTAGTTTCAGCTTTTTCAGAAGTTTCTTAGTTTCAGCTTTTAATTTAACCAATCATTTTCTTAAAAACAAATTATTTCATTGATTTAGCTATTTTTAACAAAATTAGTCCCAGTGGTGTAAAGTCATTTATATATTAATAATAATTATTATTACTTTAATGAGATGTTTACTGCACTAGAGAACTAATTATGAAACTAATTACAGTATTTTGGAAATCAATAATGTGCTGGCTGTTTTTCGATATTTTGTCGCTGCCTATATAAAACGTTGTGGCTTTGGTTCAAAGGTTGCATAGGGCTGGGCCGATGACGTTGCCGTTTTAACCGACACCGATCCAAAGCCACCTCGTACTTATGGCCGATAAACTCTGCGAACGGACCTAGAAGTGTCGTAAACGGCGTCTCCTGAGTTATGTAGCCCCGGCGTATGATGCATCGGCATACGGGTGTCGGCCCAAAACTTATAAGATAGGGCTGTGTTTGCTGGGTTTTGTCTTTAGCCACCATAATGTCAAAGTGTCGATAAAATCTAAAAATATTGAAGGAGTGTTTTGTCTTGCGCTGTCGACTATTTTACCAAGATTTGATAATATAATTAAAAATAACAGGCACACTCTTCCCACTTATAGATAATCCTCACAAATGCGCTGTCAGGACGAAGTGTGTTTTCTCAGTAGTGGCCTTCCTTGGCTGACGTGGCTACACTTAATGGACAGACTATTGTTAATGCTTTATTTTAAGCAAGTAATTAAATTAATTTTTGTAATTGTATTATATTTTTAAGCTATAATTATGTTTTTAAATTTGCTAGTTATTTAAAATTTTTACATTCTTCCATGTCACAATAAAAAATTAAAGACCTAAAATTGTAATAGTGTGTCACTGTATAAGTGAAGAAACTGGCAGTTTCTCTAACGCGTATGTGGGATCTACGCAATGCTTATGAGGTCCTACAAAATTTTCGTATATGTATCATGGGTTCCCCACAAAAACTTAAAGTAATCCAGTTCTAGATCAAGTTTTCTCCGTTTTTGAGTTCAAAATGCCTCCCGTTTGAAGATGGCGCCCCGATGCGATGCTTAACTGGTTGGGACGTCCTTGCTTTTTACAAAGTAGCTGTATTATTATTATTTAGGAAAGCTATATTTTTGTATTTATACTTTGTAGTTTTGTTATTACTGTATTATCCAGTAAACATTAGATAATTTTGTGTCTACTGAAAAAAAATTACATATGTATGTATATATATATATATATATATATATTAGCGTGATATATATATTACACAGTTTACCATAGTTCTTTTCACAATCTTTCAAAAGGAACTCAATACGTTTGGAATATGAATATGCGTACATGTTACATACTAATGAGTTGGCCCTAAGACATTTTATGCTGAAAATGATCGGTTGAACAAAAGAACCTTAATTATATTCTGGACCTATTGGATTCTTTCTGAAAGGTTGTAAAAAAAAAAAAAATCCAGTTGTCAAATTCGATCAAATTGGCTTACCACCGCAATCCGTTTGCTGCCGTATACATTAGTACTCCCTCCCAGAATCGGATAAGACGCTCCGAAAGAAATAGTGTAAAATTAACCAAATATTTTTTTCTGAATTTTCATAGAAAAGCAATAAGAAATCCATAGCGCATTTAAATCAGTATGAAAGAGGTGTGAGAAGTGTAGTTGCTATGGACGAAAGAAGATGGCTCTGGCGTGAAGAAGAGGTGAGTTAACATGGATAATGGACTGTCAACCTCTAGCAATACTAAATTTGCATTATCATAGTGTCATGTGGCGTCTTGCACTCTTTACAGTCTACATTCTGTAGTTCACTGACGTTGTTTAAATTTTATGTTCGTTTTGATATGCCTCGAAAACGCCTTTCATACAAACTGGAAAATCATATTGCTCATTCTGGAATGAAATTTATTCAAGTTACATGCTGTCAACAAGTTCGATTTATTTTCAAGATATACCTGTTTGCATGTTCCCTTTATGCAGGTTTCTTGTAATATCGATTTGAAATTCTCTAGTATACGATCATTTATATATGCCATCCGACCAAAATTTGGATATCATTGAGAAGAAGAATGTTGTTTATTAATCACCGATTCCCCAAAAAATACCCAAGATGATTTCAGATTCGTAAATCGTACTACCACTCACTTTTCTAAAGGTCACACAGCAATATCTATGGATTCTCGATAATGAATGATGCTGTACATTTTTTAATAGATCACTGATAAATATCGGTTCGAATTTTTCTTTCCAGTTCTAGTGGCATTTCTAACATAACATGCCTACCATAAAGACAAAAACATGTTTCAATGAACTTGAACCGTGAAGGAAGTACATTTGAAAATTGGGCATCCGTCAAAGCATTTCCGAATTTCGTTTTTACAGCTAGTACTTGGAAAACGGCCAATCATTTGCTATCCTAAAAAGAAAGACCTAATATATACGAAGGAATATAAGGCTCAAAAATATCATTCATTTTATCATAACAATTACACCTAATAATGATGTTTATAAAAATACTAGGTCTGTATAAAAGACTGTTTCTGTATCTAATATGGCTGTTTTTCATAATATTGCAAATAAGACTCATTATTTACACTCATTATCCAAATTTTTTCGGTTTCTTCTGTAAAAATTATAGTTTACGACTTACTGCGTTTCCCAAGTCAGTGTCTCAATTTAGAACAACTTGTTTTTTTAAGACTGAAACATTTATACATTTGATTCTGTTTTTCGATCCTTCGAAAAACTTTCAGGAGGTTTTGGTGTTTAGGATTATTTGTTTTAGTAAGAAAAGAATAATATTCATTTTTCCTATAACGACAGTTTATGTAATGTGAGTAAAGAAATGTATTTACTGTTGTTAACGAAAAAGAAAGATTACTATTTTTAATTAGAATTGATTTCTGATACCAATTCTTACAAAGCCCTTAGCTCAGCGCATTTATTCATAATTATGTAAAGCTGAACCAATGCTAATCATGTTACATTTTTTTAGTGTATTCATCAAACTGTTACACATGTTTTTGAAACTAACTTTGAAGTAGTTTATTCACTCCATAAAATAAGAAATTTGCAAACGTTTTAATCCTTCACGAGTTATTTATAAGACAAATTTGAAACAAACTGTTTGTAACAAGCATGTAATTAAAATACTTGTTAAAATATTCATTTTTTCTCTCGGTATATTATTTTCATGGCAGAATCTGTAAATAACTTCCTAAGTTTTTTTTTTTTATATAATGACTCACTTGAACTGCAGAGAAATGTTAAAAAGTATAAATTGCTAAAGTGCAAATCTAACAAATCCAATTTATTCTTCACGAACTTCTCGTGTCCCTTCATTTTTCTACAAAGATATGTAGGCTCATAATATTTAATACGGTTTAAATTTTAAGAAAATATATCAAAAGTTGGAATTTTTAAAACAATTTTTGTAATAAATTACTCTAAATTCGTTACAATGTACCGCGTAGATACTATTAGAGAAAATATTTATTTATTTAGAATTTATATTCTTAGTTTAAACATGGTCTGTGCTATGCGGATCAAATATGCACATTATATGTTTTTTAGACTTTTATAATTCATCATTAAAACTTTCAGTTTCTGTGTTTTTTTCATTTTTTGTTTGTTTGGCTTTTAGAATGTGTATTTATTTTATTTTTATTCAACAGCTTTAAATTTGATAAACATATTGAGACAAAATGGCGGCATCTGTTTAAAAAAATAGATCTTCTTACGTTAGTTTGCAATCGTACTGTGCCTTGAATTTCCTTTTCACGACTCAAAAATGGAATTTATTTTGTCTTCGTTTATTTCAATGATTTTTGACGCTATGCATCTACAGTCAAAATTATCGTTGCATGTTTTCTTTAACTTCATCGGACTGAATATATTGTAGCTCTGTATTTGGCGATTGTTTTGGATATCAAAAGTACATTGTCACCAAAAAGAAACTCCCTTGCTATTTTCATTATCCTTTCACATGACCTCGACTCTAATATGAGGGTTTCACATCCATAGTGGACCAAGTTCGTATTTTTTTTTAATGTAGATAGATCATACTGGAGTAACTTAAAAAACATGTTCTATTCACTGCCACTCTGAACCAAGTTATTAGTACATTTTCTCTCTCAGAGATGACATTTATTACATGGCAGTATAGTGCCACTTTACTATAATGTGCAACTTAAACCTTCTTTTTTTAAATTTAGTGTAGACGGACTTGATTCACTATGGATGTGAACGCCACCATAGTTTCGTAATGTTTGATTTCAATTCTGAGCACCACCAGATTGCAATTTTTTTTTCAATTTTAAATAAATGAAGGTTTCAAAACGTTAATGAATACATCTTATTTATCGTAACTAAAATGTTAAACAGACTCAAATTATATATGCACCCAATAATATTCTCCTTCTATCTTGAAATTTTTAAAAATCATTTCTTCACTAAAATCTGGAGTAAATATCTATTATGAATTTTAAATATTTTAACTTGTTTTGAAAGTTTTGTTCATATATTTAATTACTTTGATTTTTAAATATTTATTTTTCAAAGTATATTTCTGTAAAATAGTCTATCGAAGTTTTAAACTTGAAGTTATTTTCTATTGAATATATGTGTCCAAAGCATTGCTGAGAGGGAAAAAAATGTTCCACTTTACAGTACATAATGTCCAATAAAAACAATGACAGAATCTATAATTTCAATTCTCCGGTATTAATTTTGAGTATTGCATGAACTGATATTTTCAAAAATACATATACAAACAGAATAAAACTTTTTTTAACGAGAAGTAAGTACACGGATTTTAGTGTAAACAAACATAAGGTTATTTTTCATGATTTTTTAATTTTAATGGAAGTTACTGCAAAGCTTGCAGGGCGTAAATGCTGATTTTCAACAATTTCCTGTATAAGTCATGTTATTTGAGATTTTAGAAAATTTTCAGTAATATTAGATAGCATTTGTCTTTCACAGATCAATTTTTTATGCATTATATCAATAGGTAGGATTAAAAATTTAATCCCGTTTTAATTAGTAAATGGCACTGTAAATTGGTGTCAAATATAAGTAGTAACAACCATTTTCTTTTCTCTCTTTTTTTCAAACACCTTTTGAAGCGATCGGACAGCTACTGCACAGATAATTATTATTTGTAAATGTCTTTACAAGCGTAATTTGAATTTAAAACTATTAGAAAACAGTAAAAATTGCTTAGAAGTGAACGAACTAACGCTGAATAATATTTTTTCCTTTCTGATATTAAATATTTTGAAATATTCCTATATTTATTTTTTTTCTCCTTTCTCCTTTGTTTATTATTTAAAATAATAAAAAATTTGCTGAGAAATACTTAAAGATAATTCAAAAAATTACTTGCTATATATTAATTATTATATAGAACGATACTTTGGAATTAAAAAAATTAAATATTTAACTGAATTTTTACAACTATTGTTAAATAAATTTAATTCACGTCGTTTATATATTTCTGACTTAGATATTTAACACATCTTTAATTTTTCGTGCTCCTAAAACACCAGAAACAACACACAAAAATATTTTTACAAATACCCTTTATTAATTATATAATTATATTTCCTTCTTATATCAAAAATTAAAAAAGAATTAGGCACTTAATCACAAATACCAATTACCACAAGCATACATGGTAAATTGAAAGAGAAAAAGCATTTAGAAAGACAATTTTAATACAAATAACATTCATTTAAATCATTTGTTTATTAATTTTACCGTTTTTTAATTCATAGAAGAGTTTAAAATCAAAATTTTTAATATTTGTTAAAAATATGATTTATTAAAACTAAAAATAAATCGGAAAAAACTATTTAAGAACAGGAAGTAAGAAGCAATCCATTTTCCTTCACCCCACATTCTCCCACTGTTGTTGCAGAGAAAAAGGACAGCTCAAAGTCTCATAAGTGTAAATTTATGTTTACTTTTTGAGAAATAAATTACGGGTTAGGATTTTTAAAGCTTATTTTTTCCTTGTAATAAGTTATTTTAAATTGGATAGGATGTGCCATGCAATTTATATTCCAGAGATGTGAAATCACAACGTGAAGTTTATCTTTAAAGCATTTTAATTTTTACTTTGAACACAAGCCATCCTAAATATTTTTGTTTCATAATTAGCATTTTGTGTTCCATTAAAATTATTATTGCTTTGTATTTCAATGATTTATAATTAATATCTTTAAGATATTATTTTTGTTTAGGAGAAGTTGCGATACAATGAAACAAGCCATCTAAAATGAATACGATTTGTCACAAAAAGTTGAAACTCACACACATATTATACAAATATATGTTCCAGTTACTAATGTGGAGATAATCGCATTTTTACAACAAGAGATATACAAAATTATTGTATTTTCACCATTCACTGAAAGTAAATTCTGTTACTGAAATTATTTTGATTCACCTTCTTGTTTTCATGCGTATAATTATTTATTTTCAAATATATGATCACTATGGTGTGGTCTGCATACTCCCAAAGACAGAATTAAAAAGATAAATATTAGGAATTGCAAAAAATTCATTTAGTTTGTAGCTTCAATTTGGGGTACAATGAAACACTTGTAGATAGAGTAAAATGAAACATGTTTCATTGTAACCCGGGCGAATGCTTTACTTAATATGTTAGTGTCAAATATATAGACTGAGATCCCTATAGATCGCATAAAATTAACAAGGAATTGTTTTTGATTGGCGTTCTGTCTTCTTTAGAATCGGAATATGGTGACAATCGAGACTGTCTTTCAACTAACAATTCAAACAGTATAGATTATGAGCTATTCTCACATAACAGGTATGTCACAAGCAGTATCGATCTAAATGATTTTGTTTAAATAAAGGAAGGTGAATAAGTTAAAGGTGTAATGTAAAAAAAATATACTGTGTTGTGTGGGTATAGAATGAACTTAAATCAAACTTAATGCGAAGTTCAGATCAGATGTCAAGCTTCAGATTTGTGCGTTCTTCGAAAACATATGTTTTCGAAAGAACTAAATTAATTGAATAATACTACTCAGTTTGATACCACAGTTAAAATAAAATAAATCATAATCATAGATTCTATGAAAACTATTTTGTTACGCAAAGTGCTATAGTTAAATAAATTTTCGGACAGTTTAGTTCAAATAGTAAGTAAATATATTTAAGTTAAAATATGAAGAATGAAAAACTCGTAACTAAAACAATATTCAGCATACTTTTAAGAAAAATAAATGTAAAGCAACCAGGAAAAACTGAAGTCTAGTAAAGAACAGGAAGAAACTCTTAATATTTCCAAATCCAATACTTCTCATTCTAAAATATAAAGTGCATTGGGGACACTCATAACATTACCATTTTTGTTTACTCTAAACAATAGTGAGTTTGAGATTTTAAGTGCGTTATGATTTAAATGTAATAAATCAAATTAAACATACTTCATGATTTATATTCTACTATATATCTATGTAATTTATTGTAGATTTTAATACATGTTTATTGAGAAATCGGCCTTTATACCAGTAGTTTATCTTTTCCTATGTACGGGGGGTTATCAATTTAATTGTAAAAACACAACGCAACAATACCAAAGAATGTCGCATATACCACATGTGAGCTACATACCTACTTTACCTCTGAGCAAAAGAATCGTCCTCCCTATGTCACGCGCGTGCGGAGTGACGCGACCCACCAAACTGATCCTTGTATTAGCTTGCGGTCTAAAGTAACTGTTGTCAAGATGTTTTCAAAACAAGAACAACGAAGTTGGATGAAAATTGAATGTGCCAGAGATCGTACAGCATGACACTGTCATCTAGGGCTTCAAGAGGCTTGCGGGGAATATCATTGCCTTGCAAAACTGTAGCAAGATGGGTAAAAGCCTTCTATGAAGGACGCCATAATGTGGCAGACATGCATCGGCCAGGTCGTCCTGGTGTCTGTGAAGCAGAAGTGCATGCTGTTGCCGCACTAATGGACATTTATCGAAGATAAACGATTCGTGAGCTGTCCCGACAGACAGGATTTGCGGATACGACTGTGCTGCACATTCTGAAGGAATACCTGGGTATAAAGAAAATTGCTTCACGGTGAGTTCCCCATCATTTGACGGAAATGCAGAAATGGCTAAGATACGATGCTTCTCGAACCCACCTGGAGAGCTATGAGCGCGAAGGAGAGGATTTTTAACGTCGTATCATTATGCTGGAAGAGACTTGGGCCAGATCGTACCAGCAAGAACTCAAACGGCAATCAGACGAATGAAGTCATTATGGGTCACCACAACGTTCGAAATTTCGTCAAAAGCCGAGAAATGTGAAAGTTATGGTGATTCTCGTGTACGACTGTGCTAGTGTCATCCTAATGCATACCATTCTCCCACAGCAGACTGTGAACGCGCAGTATTGCTGTTCATTTTTGGAGCACCATCTCGGACCAGCTTTGAGAACAAATCGGCGCGGCGGCACTTTCTGCAGAACGCCCCTATCATTTTGCATGACAATACTCGGCCGTATGTAGCGCAAGCTGTGGCTGATTTTCTCGATTGATGAGGCTGGGAAGTGCTTTACCATCCCCCATGCTCTCCAGATCTAAGCTCTTGTGACTTAATTCCTAAGATGAATGAACCACTTCGTGGCATTTGCTTCAAGACTGTTCCAGAGATTCTTGCGGCATTAGACAGGTCCATTCGAACTATCAACGAAACAGGCGCTGCTACAGTTGTTCTGCGACTTCCACATCGTTGGAAACCGGTTGCACATAATGCTGGCGACTATATAAAAGGGCTGTAAAACAAGGTGACATAAATCACTTTTGTATTCCATATAAATAAATAGTTGTCACTATTAAAGTTCCAACCCTAGTTCATGACCCATCCTGATTTTATATTAAAAACCTATTTCGCATGGTTTGGGGAGTTATCATTTATTCTGTTTTATTCTGTAGAAATGCTTTTTTTTTTGCTTTCTATCAGAGCTTCATGTTGGGTGCAGATGTTATCATGAGTGATATCTGATGCTACTGATTGGCAGATAGAGTAGTGTGGTGAGATCAGGGCTTATGTTCACCTCGTAATGTCATTTGATTTAAGAAAACATATATAAATTTTCAACTCTGAGAGAAACACATTTTGAATGTAGTTCTGACGATACCAGCTTGTATTTGTTTTTATTCTTTCTTTTCTCGCTGTCGGTGTACTATCCCGGTCTTTTAATAGTATTCTGTGCTACGTAAATGGATTCAAATGAAATTATTGAATATCTCAGTGATATATGAATTGGTTAGTGCAGAAACCACCTCAGTCACAATAAAGAAATTTTTTTCAGGAGAGAGAAAAAACTTCATAACTCCTCCAAATTTTCAAATATTTAAACTTATTTTTTTCCTCTGTCATAACATGCATTTATGTTTCTGTCATGCAAATATTACCTAATTTATGAAGTTTTATGAAGTTTTTTGTATCTCCTGAAAAAAATTTCCTGTTTGTGACTGAGGTGGTTTCTGCACTCACCGATTCATATGCAACATCTTCATTTCATCGGACCACTTACGTCGTTCTTGTTTCCACTGTTAACCAGATCCTTTAAGAATTTTTGTTGTTCTGAGCTGACATACACATTTTTGAACACTTTAATTTTGAATAATGATTTTAAATTATTTGATTGTGTAAATTCTGCACACTGACGCATACATTTTATTTTTTTTTTCGTTACACAAAAAAATATTTGAAAGTTATTGAAACTTCCTAAGCTGAACTTGTGAATATTTTTTTAAAAAATTCATACAGCTAAAAGGAACTTGTAGGACAACATTTCCTTAAAATATTTCTTGAAAGTTTTCGTTTATGGGTTATAACAGCTTTTTACTACTGAAACAAAGATTGAGAATTGGGCTTCTATTCAAAAAATTATTTGAAAAATGCTTTCTGCTTATCGTTTTTAAATGTAATGGGCTTTTTAAACACAATTATGAGATTTATCTTTTATTGGAGATGTGAAATTTATGTTGGATCTGAAGATGATAGATACATAAAAACATATTGTTTTCCTTCAAGAAGGTACCATTTTAAATTATATATTTCACTGGAATTCTTAATTTATCTTACAAAAACATACATTAATATTGAAAAAATTAAGTGATATTTAATTATCTCGTTTTCTCGTTAGTTCCCTCGATGAAAAGTGGAATGAAACCGCGTGATTAACTACTACTCTGAAAGTGCATTACCAAATACTAATGTAATATGATAAGAAAATAATTCAAAAATTATGTAATGAACTACCTCTTTTGAAAACCATTTAAAATGAATTCTGAATTCACTATCCATGTAAAGGTGAGCCACTCAAATGGAAATTGAGACATTGTAATATTCTCAAACATGATCTCAGTAAGTTTTACACTGTATAATATTTTCTAAAAAGTTATTTTCTCTTCAATCACAGCCAACAAAATACAACCTCAGCATTATTAACTGTCGAGATTTCCCTAGGTTCATCTGTTCGATTTCCTGACGCATTATTACCGAACTAAAGGAACTTTTACCGATATCTTTTATAAGAGACGAAACATGCTGAAATTAGATTCTATACTTTTTTTTCCCTCAGGTATTACTTAAACTATATTTTTCTCTGATAATGATATGAGTAATGGGGAGCGTACTTTTATTTTTTCAAGTGTTTTCAGTTTTTGTAATTCTATTTTAATAAATATGTTAACGAATGTTTAATAATTTTTACCCATTAACTTTTTGAGCCGTATTTCAATGTTAAAATGTTCAAAAGTGTTTTTTTTTACATTCTTTAATTTAAGAAAAAAATTATTTAGTTTGACTCATGATACACACACATACATTCTAAGTATTTCTTGCAATATTTATGCTGCACATATGTGTACATCTATGGTTTGCATCTATAAAATAGATCTTCCTCTAGTGCATCCTTATGTACAAAATATCTACAAGTACTACATATGCACTATACTTTATAAAAATGTTTAATGCCTCTAAATACATGTCACTAAATAGTAGTCTCTTTCAGATTGATGCATATTAGGCATCCACTGATCACAAAAAACAGCATGAAGGTGATTACGAAGGTGATACCTGTTTACCAAGAGAATATTGCTAACAGCTCCACTGTCAATTAGATGCATATTATTGTATTTCTCGTTTGTTTAGTTTATTCAGGCATAAGGTTCCTGAATAAAATTGTAAAGCTGGCTGTATCCCAAAAATTACGTTGTTGAAAGTTTTTACTTCATTTTTCCCACACAAATAAAAAGAAATAATTTTCTTCTCTGAGGCACAAAGGAAAGACTCCGTTTTTTGTTAGGATTTTAATGGTAGGAACAAATGTACGAAATCGCTGCAGGTACAGAGGGTATGGATTGATTTATGCTATTATCAAAAGATGCCATGATGATTTTTTTATATATCTTTTATATATATTTTTATATGATTTTTTTATATATTTTTTTTTATATATTTTTTCGATATACTTGCGTGTTTGAGGTTTTAAAGAATAACTTAATTATTCAATATATTTCAAGTGTTTGCGGAGCCGACAATGGTGGCGTGTTAATTTTGACAGTAAGACCTGAGATCCGTATGGATATATTGATCCATATCAAGATCTCGATCCATTGTTAATAAATGTTTTTGATTTGAACACAACCTCAGACCTGGATGCCAAGCTAAACACATTATTTTAAAGCACAGTTTAATATATAAAAAAAGCGATAACACAATTATATAAACTTCACTTCTGAAAATTTTAAAAATCGCAAAATTTTATGGATATGCAAAAAGTATATCATTAATTCAATACAAAAATGAAAATTTCTGCATTTGAAACTATGCGCTTCAAAATGTTATAAAAGGCAGGGTCGTAGATTTTTGGATTAGTGGTCACAAGATTAATGCCGTGCAGAAATTCCGTCTATTTACACACGTATTAGTTCATATCCCCCCCCCCCCGAATAAATTTCCTGGCTACGCGCCTGGTAAAAGGTGTCATGTTTTGCTGGAATTTACTGATGACTTATATATAAAGTTCAATATCCTTATTTAGAAATAATAGTAATCCATTGTTGAATTTATTACTTCTACTAAATTACTTCCCTGAAGCATCTGAACTTTGGCCTATTTATAAATAGAAAGACGTTCAGCTAATAATAAATATTACTCGGGAAATAAACTTAGCATTCCACTTCAAACACAATATACACGATACTAGAATCCGGTTTCTCTAAATAAATAATTACATTTAAAGTCGTTTAACCCATTTAAATTCCCTCTGAAATATGCTATTCATTTGAGAAGACCTCACTTACACAAAAGCCTTATTTAAGGAACAAACCCTGCATGTCTTGCTTGCAAAATTCTAAATGAAATGCATCTTGCAGAACAGCCATTATCGCGAGCTAAACGTGTTTGGATAAAGAGAGAGAGACAGCGATTTAGAATTCCTAGACGAAAGTTTCCGAGAAAGACGATTAAGGAATCTGCAAAACTCGAAATAGGCACGGATTTACCACTCCTTGCAGAAAATAAAAGAAAACAGCAGTAAAATGTTTATATCTGGACTGTTTAGATAAGGAAAGTTTCTGAATTATATTTAATATGCTTAACTAAGAAGGAATATTTAAGTACTTCATTTCATTTCTTAATCAGTCGCTAAGTTTGGAAATTTCGTCTGGTATTTACCCTAAATTAATTTATCATCTTTTCAGTGATTAAATGTAACTGCATAATTAATTTTGTCGACTCAAAAGAGATGGAAGCAGTAAATTTTGCTATCTCAAATGTTATTTTTTAATGCATTTTACAATTAATATTTTTGGGATGACGGAAAACAATCATTTAAGTGTCATATTTCTCTTAGAACTAGTGATCTCTCACTTACACGCGTTCTCGTTTATGCGCATTATTCACATATGCACGTTTTCTCCATTGGGCATAGGAAAACAAAGATAATTCTCATTCATTTATGTGCTGCTCTAGAAAGCATATCTCACTTATGAATGTCGCAAAAGAAAGGTTCTTAGTTCAAGAAGTAGATTTTTCGATTAGACAACTGTTGCTTATAGCAAGAATTTTACTCCTTTTATGAATTTTCGATTTTAAATTATTTTGTTAGAAAGTAGTAATACGAATAAAACGAAATTTTTGTATTTAACCATTTTCAGTTTCTTTGTGTACAACAAAGATAGTGCAATTTATTGAAGAAAAAAATAATAAAACCTTCATTGCATTTGGATTTTATTTTATTTACACTTTTTTGTGAAGATTTTGTTATTAATTCAACAAATGTCCGGACAAAAATACTTACGTATTGATTTAAGTATTTATTAAAACATATATTATTTTTACCCTTAAATGTGTTCTTTTAGACCTATTTCGAACTTATCCTGCATTTTTTGCAATTTCAGCTTTCGCTCTGATCTGTGTCTTATCGTTAAAAATGCGTTAATGATGCGCGATATAGTAAAACATGAGAAATGGAAACATAAACACACAAAGTAATTTTTATCTAGTAAGCATAGGTGTAATGCTTGACATGATTTAATAACTTGTTTTACTTGATGCACGAGTATACTTTTTTGGGAATGATTTTTTTGTTTAAAACGCTAAATATTAAGAATGTTGGCTTTTTTCTTAATTAGTCCAGTTTTTAAGGTCGGAGCACAGATATGTTCAAAGAATGTAGGAAAAACTCAAGGAATTCATCGGCTAATATTATAACTGAGGTGAACCTAAAAATTAAATGTTATGCATTATTAATACCTTTTTCTTGATTAATTCGTTACATTATGTTCAACATTCGCAGTTAAACACTAACTGCAGTAAATTATATTTACTTTTGATAAGAAGTATTTTGAGTCTAGAATGATTAAAATTAAGTACTTTTGAGGACGGCTTGTCGATTCTTAAACCGAGAAAGATACCTCCTAAAACTACTGAATTTGTTTACATGCGAAACAATCAATGCCTTCTCCCTGTATTATTGTCAACTTGCTTCCTATGTTCGGGGGAGAATGAAGAAACGATGTCATTATTAGTACAATTTCATCATTCTCTATCAATTCTTGAATATAGGGTGGGATTTACACCATCATCATTAATGAACATTCAAAGAGAATCACTCTGAGTGAAGTAGTCCAGAGCTACCATCCCTGTTAACAGATTTTCAAACAGTTCGGTGGTTTCACATCAAGTGCACTGTCATTATTGCTGTAACATAAACCTTCTCGACCACAATTCTTCCAAATAAATACTGAAAGAGGCGCAAGGAAATGAACCTATCGTTTGTTTCCATTTTTCATCGAGCTTTCACCCTGGATGGATCATCGGATCGGAGAATGATTCTTTCATCAAAAGTTGGTCGGGGATTGGATTGTTTCATCGTTCATCTTTAGTGTACACTTTGGACAAAAGAAAAATGAAACGCAATCTACACTTGCTTGTTTGGACGTTTCCTGCAAGATGAAAATCCAGAGTAAGAAGTGTAAAATGAGCTTTTAGTCATTTTTTTCTGTATTGTGTCATTATAGGTAACGATAAACTAACAAGCAAATAATAATCTCCGTCTTGTAAATATTAAAAGTGGATCACAAGCATACTTTCATGTTGCATTGAAAACGAAAAACAAGCGTTACAAAGTTTGAGCCTTTATTTTTTTTTCTTTCACGACAGTGCTCTCTCTCTATTAGAGAACGAAGTAACGCAAAGTCTTGAAATTGAATGTGAATTGCAGTTTGCTGAATTAGACAAAAAATATGTTCTAAATTTTGTTGGAAAAATAATTTTAACAGTTTTGTTTATACTCTTTGAAACTGATATCTGATTATTTCGTAAGTACTAAATTTCTGTGGCATATTTTAAATTGCGTAGCAATAGATTTAAAAAGAGTTTATTGGTAAGACCATTTTGTTATGTAATATCTTAAACCGACTTGATGTTTTAGCAGTCGAAAACATTCACAATTTATTCATTCATTCTTATTGAATTAGGGATTTGTTTATATATACGAATTATGCAATAATATAATATACCTTTTTACTTCTTTTCGTATCATTAGATAGTTATCATTTATAAAAATACCTCATTATAACTTCATATTTACTATATTTTGTGTTTTAACGAATTGTTGTTGAGCATCTTAAAATTTAAATGAAAAATGCTTTCTTTCAAATCATGTATCCTTCAAGTAAATTTCACATAAATTTATGAAAAGTCAAGCTCAAATATCTCGCATTAAATTTCTTCATATTGAAGCTATGTCCTCATATACAACTAGTTGATTACCGCATCAAATAAATAATCTGATTAATCGAATTAACTCGGGCTTGCACATTTTTGCAAACTCACAAAAGTCTTCTTAACAAAACACTCCTCTCTCATTTCGAAACGCTCGCACAGAAATTTCATAGGAAAGAGCTCCGCTTTCATCCATTGAAACGCTCACAAAATGCACAACACAGACACTCATTATCCTTAAAGTTAGCATGTTAAGGATCAAAAGTGCGAAGTCAGCGTTTTAAGGATTCCTCCGAGATCATTTAAAGTCAGTGCGATTAGGACAGTCTTTGAAACTAAACAGCTTGCTTGCAACACATTTCCGCGTAGAAAGAAGTCTGCGAACAGAATGTTTGCGTCTGCATTCTTTAGATAAGCTAAAGTTAAACACTGTTGCGTTTTATGTATAATAAGTAGAAAATTAAATGATTCCTACTCTGTGATTGGAAGTGCTTAGAACAGATTTGAGATTTACAATATAATTGAATTTAATTTTATTAACTAAGTATGTGATATTTCATGCACGCGCAGCCATGCACAAAAGTATAAATATATTTAGAATAAGTTCGGGAACTGTCGAAATAGTGTGGCAAGCACAGGGTAATATAACGGAATCAATGGCAGATACAGGTTTTTTTTGAGAGAAGGGGAGGAGCTAATTTAAAAAAGGTTATTGACTTAATCAACGATAAATTTATATGCTGCGCTAAAGGAAAAATGTTTGGCAGGGTTCAATTTAAAGGGGAGTCTATTTGGCGAATACAAAATGTGCAATAAGTTAAAATGTTCCCATTCAGCAGTATCAGTGGGTGAGACCTGTTTCCCTTATCCCTTTCCCTTAATCTGTTTCTGAATCCAATATTTTTTTCCAGGTACAATACTTTATAGTGCTGACCGGTTGATAATCACTGAAAAAAATCGTGTACATGTGTTTTACAATGTCTCTCCGATATGAAAAAAATTCGACATGTGAAGCATTAACTTGCTTAGTATTCGTAAATAGTCTTTTAAGTTAAATCTTAAATTTTTCAAAACTTACTTTCTAGAATGTTTAATGTACTATATTTTTGAACTATTACTAAACAAACTGTCACTTACTAAACATACATACGGTGGATATTTCTTATACTTGCTTTAAGAAAGCTTTTACAGTTCTAATTAGCCCAATGATGTACAAAATCTCAAGTACATATATAAATAATTTAATAGTATTTGCTTAAAAGGCATATGCTTGTATGTTTGCTTCATATGTTATCTCAATATTCCTAAACCGTAAAAAAATTAGTTTAAAATTTACTGCAAAATCACCCTAAATCCCTACGGTGAAATGCCGTAGAGCCTAAAAGCAACTATTTAGCTGTGACTGGTAAACAACTGCCCATAGGGATCCCGTGCGCATACTCATCCAGATTCCTCGCCATGTTTGTACCTGGAGTTAGAAGGCATCCATACCAAAATGTACTTATTTCGCCGTAAATTTGAAATTGGACTAAAAGTGATAGAAACTCAGTTTCTCTGGGGCTGGTTTTCGAGTCTTGTTTTGTATAGTGGATTCAGCCTTCATCTCCTATCCAAATGTCTCTAATTCGATTTCGGCAAGGAGTATGCGAATCATTGATTGTTAGTATTATAAAAAAGTTCGGTATTCTCCACCTAAATATCAGAGCAGGTAACTCAATTTAGACGAGGGAAGCACTTAACTATTTTTTTCGACCTAACCTAAATTACAGTGATAAAAAAAAATCGCTGTAATAAAATTTGTATCGCCCTACATTTTACGCAAAGTGTTGTCATTGTAGGTCTGCAAACGTTTCGGCGTAATTTTCACGGTAAATTGTCTTACAGTATACTTCTCAAATAATAACGTGTATTTCTTAACAGCTTTGTTAAACAATCATATTAATTTAACCGTTTAAGACTTGGACATTTTTTGCTACACTGCTCAAAAATGTATTTTAGTTCAAGATAAATTTCCCATTATACTTTTTTCGAATGACTGATTATTATTTTTTTTCGAATAACACAAAAATCGGAAGAAATATGAGAAGTAATTATTTTATACATGATTCACTTCTTATGAAAAATGATATTTTATACATGAAATCAGTTAGGAAGCACGACTTACACTCGAGTACTTTTTGAGAGAATATAGATCACCTGCACACATATGTAGGTAAGGGCTTAAAGGGCTTTAAATAATTATTTACAATTCTTTTTCAAAATTCTTTTTTCAAATCAGAAATATTTTTGTTTTGTGATCTAACAAAAATGTAGATGTTTAAAAATAAAATATCACACGTTTTCCTTAAATTTTAATGCATTTAATCTAATTTTAATTGTATGAAATTCTGAAACCACAAGATAGAAAGATAAGGTTATCACTTTTATAATAATTTGAGCATCACATTTTAAAAATACAGTACTGTGGCTCTAAATTTGAAATCAATTTTACTTTATCACCGAGCTTACGTAATTCGGAAATTAATATGATGATGACAAGATTAAATTGATATAATTTATAACAAAACGCATTTTTAAATAAAAGAAGTGCTAATCAGGCACAAAAAAGAAATATTGGAAATTATATTTATGTGAACCCAACTTAATATAAAATTTTATGAGAGATGATTAAGAAATAATGAAAATGCAATTTACTTGATTTTCAAAGTGAACGTCACTTTCAATATCCACGTAAAGACGAAATTAAAATATTCAATTATGGAATGCAATTACCATTTATTAAATTACTGTAGATTATTTTAATAATTTACTTCAATAATACGAGGATTACATAATGGCACTTAATTGAGCTGACATGCAAATTTCCAGATTTCCTATCAAAAAAGAATCGTCTGGAATACATATTTATAATGGAACCTAAATTGAACATTTTCTCCAGAGAAGTAATTTTATTTTTATTCGATGTTAGTGCATTAATTCACATATGTTTCAAATTCCTTTCGATATTTGATTTTCAAATCTAAAAGAGACACATTATCATGTGTACGTAACAACATATTCATGTATGTTACATTTCTATGTTGTTACATACAAATAACAAATTTTAAATAGATAGTAATAACACAACATAGTAACATGTAGTAACAACATAAATATTTACAAACAACAATTCTACAAATGTTTCAGAAAGAAACAGAACAAAATAAGAGAAAAAAAGAAAATCGCTTGAAAATTTTCAAAATGATGTTGGAAATGAGCGGCCAACTCACATGATTTTCAATGTGATATGTATTTTAAAATAATTATTATATGTATTTTAAGTAAAATCTTAAGTAAATCTAACTTTAAACTTCTTGGTTAATGGTATTAGAATTATTTCCAACTTCTTTGCTATCTAAGAAGCAAAGAAACATCTTATTGCTTGCAAGTTTAATGTTTGTAAAAATAATACAAAAGTGCACTTTATTTATAAGAAATCTAAATTTGCAGTTGGTAACAATTTTCGATAGCTAATAAATTTCCAATTTCTAATGGTAACTTATGTAATTCTTCTATGCAAATTTTACATTGTTTACAGTCATAAAGTAGGACATTACAGAATCACTTATATGGAAATTAGTTTTATAGAGAATTATTTATTTTGTTCATAGAGACTGGCATATTGAAAATAGTATATATTTATATTTTTTTCCAATGACAGGCCTCTGTCTTGATGTTTGGCCACTGCTAAGTCCAGAGTTGTTGGCCTCGTATGGGGAGGCGGGGGGGGTTTGACCTCTTTATTTGGTGTAAATATTTGCTATATAGGTGGACCAACGTCGCCTCTTATGAAGGGTCGGACACAATGACATCCAGAACCAGTCGGGGATCGAGCTCCGACCTCCGGGAGTTCGAATACTTTAAAATTTTATTTTAATATTCATAGATATAACACGTTCAAAAATGAGGTAGGAGAAAATTACTTTTAAAATTAATCTTTCCGGTCGAAACACTTTTTTAGCTAGAAATTTGATGGAAGTGACCGTTTTAATTTTAAAATTTACGGAATATTCTGAAGACAATTTATTAGAATGTTAAGATTAGCATATTAATTCTGAAGACAATTATTCTCTTAGTGGTATTTTTTACCGGTCAGTCGAAGAGCACGAACTCAGATGACTCAGAAATTGAAATGTGTAATCTGGAAGATCGATAAATGCTACACTGAGAAAGAAATAAAATTCCAAATGTTCTATAAATTAACATTATTCATTGATGACAGAAGTAACAATTTTCGAGTGGAGGTCCTCAAAAAAGACGAAATATACAAAGTTTCCACAAAATATTTTGAGGAAATCTACGTAAATCTCTCTGGAATGACATAACTTTCGAAATTACATCAACTGACGTGTATTAAGTGCGTTTGGCTGAGAACAAACTTTTTTTTATATACAAAACGAAGTTTGAACCGAAAAAGAGGCACAGATGTGAAAAATATTAAAATGTTAAACTAAAATCGTGTGCGAGAAATTCTAATCAAATGTTTGGGGAATTCTTATTAAAGACAGTAATAAAATTATTAGTTGTGAAAAACGAAGAACAGGGGGAAAAATATTTTTAGGACAATTGTTTCGAATAAAATTATAACTGCTGAATCAAATTAAATACATCCACAAATTTTTATTTATTACTTATGAGTACATATTTTTCCTTTTGATTTCTTAATGGAACATTTTTTAAACATTATATTAAATTAAATTACCACAATTTCTTTTTTTTACACCACATAAATAATCGATAAATTACTGATAAAAATAGTATACAAGTGTCTAACAAAAACAGCTAATGCACTTTCCACAACCATGACATAACAATTTACGACTACAGTAAGTCTAGCAATCCAGGTTTTTATATGTATCTTGTTTCAAATTTTGAAAACGACTCAAAAATCTAGTCTTACAAGGCAACCGATTTAAATGTTATTGGAAGAGATTATATTTCTTGATAGCTTTTACTCACAAGGTCTTAAATATCACCAGAGACTTTTTATTATAGTTGATGTAAATTTGGCATTGACGATTAATACTGTGAATATTAATGGAGTATAAGGTCAAACAAATAGATAAAAATGAATGGCCATGAAACTCAACATGTTCCGATTTACCAGTACAAGGATGAAACAATTGACATGTAATATTCATAAGAAATGAAAAGATTTCAGAAGCATCAAAACTAAATTACGTTACTCGATCCACCAGTAACCAAAAAAAAAAAGAGGGAAGAGATAAAAAAATTTTAATTTTTTTCTAAATAATTTTATCATAAGGTACGTATTTGGGTCTAATTGTCTGAAATTTTCAAAGCCTTTTAAATGCTTGTCATATCTTTATTGATTACGAAAGCTACCCAGGTGATTTTGTGACTTAAGAACCATTCTATCAAGCCTTGGGTCCGGGTTTGAATCCCAGATTGGGCATGGATGTTAACTTGTCCGTCCCTTCATATGGGGGAACGCTGGATGCCCAATGTGTGCCCCAATAATAAAATGGCCACAATACCTTTGGGCAGTTGTAGTGGAAAATGCCTAATCGGTAAATGCCCGCCCGTTGAAATAAAGAATTATTAAGAAAAAAATTACAGGAAAAAATAGTTTCAAAATATGAAAAGAAAATGGAGCTGTGTTTGCTGTGTAGGTTTCCTGATATAATAACATCCCATACAACAGAAAACGTTTCAGTTAGATCTCAGAGCTTCACCATGGCACATTGGTTATATCACTGAAAATGGTAGACGGCCGAAGTGTAAAGGTCCCGGGTTCGGGTCCCATCGCACGGCTGTCGATCTAACGGTCTGTAGTTTTGGTAGGTTTTCTCCAGATGTAATGAAATACGTGTTGGAACCCACAGAAAGTCATCCTACCAAGGCACCCTCACATCCTTGGCAGATTGCCGTAAAGTAGTGTTGCCATAATCACAATCTCAGAATTTTTAAAATCTTTCTTTTACATAGCATTTCTGAAACGTAACAAAAACGTATTCTGTGATGAATAAATGCCGTTTCCAGTGGAAACGTAACAATGCGATATTCTCCGATACGTAGCAGAAGGATCAGCTAAACACTGACAATTGCGATTGCAGCGACACCCGCCAATTTTGTTTAAATAACCCGCCATTAGTGAGACCTACACAGACCTCATAATCTATCTACTATATCGCTGTTCGCTTGCTCGCGGAGTTAATCAATCACAAGTTCATCGTCGTAAGCTGAAGGTTTACAATCATAATTACGTAAATGAATAAATTTATTCTTCTGAAGTACGTGTTGAAATCTACGTAGTATTAATTTAATTATTAATTAAAGCTGTGATTTTAGTGAACTTTACCATGTCCAACATATTCGAATTTTATTACATACCTTGATAGCACACACTAAAAAGTATTTTGTTGAATTCAATAAAATTTGTTTGGTTAAAGAGTATGGTAGTTTTGTTGATTTGGCAAATGTTTGATTCAACCAAATCGAAGTAACAAAGTAATTTTAATTTTGACAAAAATGTTTTGTTTAAATTGTTCAAAGATTCAGATTGGTCCAATCAATTTAACCATACGTCAACAGGCGGAGAGTCCATTTTATTAAAGAGTGGGACTGTGGGTTTTGTAAAATCTCCTTCATCCTGGACACTGTGAGCTTCTAAGCACCGGTGTCTTTTCTCGGGGGTTGTCCCGAGCCCCTTAGGCTTTTGTGCCCGGAAAACTTTTGACTGTATGGCTTTAATTCCGTGGCAATGTGTTTTGCAATGATGGCTAATTCTTCCATACCACGGATATTCAGTAGTACAAAGTCATTCGCCTGAACGAAGCTAGAAATCCAGACTACACCAAACACAATTGCGAAATATGCTAATCGACTAGGCGTTTGCTGAGTTAGTCGAGAGTTTCGGAAGTCTTATTATTTCACCTCTTAGTTAACATTTACATTAAAAAAGATTATTTTATCTGTATCTACATAGTTTAAAACAATTCAGTGCCAGATTTGTCACAGAAAGTAGTTTCCGAATTGCATCTGTGTTCGTGATTAAATAACAGACGGTTGTAATGTTGGAACTACTCTTTATTCGTTTTGCTCTTATCACGAGTGTTTTTTTTTTATTTTTTTTCTGTGTGTGTGTTTACACTTTAGATCAAGGATGTTCGCAAACTTCTCCCGAAAATAGCACCATCTGATGTTTAATCAGTATATAAAAATTGTTCCCTCTTTCCTCATCGTTCAAATATTTTTCGTGATTCGTTGAGATTGTTATTGCTATTGCAAGTGTTATTGGTATTTAATCTTAAACTGTACACCGAAACAAGTATCGAATAATTTATCATGTGTAACAACACATGTAATATAAAAGTGAAAACAGCGTAAACAAATAATATGGAATAAGTTTGCTTGACATGGTTAACATTATTATTAACAACAGAATTAGGGAAGCAGTTGTATTTAAGTAGCGTTACTCTAAAAAATTCTACACATTTTTCAAGTTCTTACAAAGAGTTTTTACCTTATTTAATTTATCTAATTATGTGTTTAGTGTAAATAAACAAAATTTTTCTAATTTGAAATAATTAATTCAACGGTTATTTGTGTGCATACCTACATAAATTTACGGCTAAGGGTTATTCTGACTTCTCACAAGAAACGCTTACTTTACCGATTCATATTGGTTTTTTTCATGTGTAAGTGATAAATATTCACCCAAATTTTCGCATTAAATTATATTGAATGTAACTACACAATAGAAAAATACATTCACGATGAATTTTGAATAATCGGACTGTCTTACAAAGTTTGTCTCATTACCTGACTTTGAAGTTTTGATAAAATTAAATTTGTAGATAGATAAAAGTAACTCAAATGAAAATGTAAATTTTGATGAATAGAAAATAATTAGATTTACCTCTGAAACTTTGAACCGACTGTTTATGGGTTAAAAAAATATAGTAAAATCAACGAAATTATTTTGTTAAAGGAGCCATGAACATACCAGTAAAAAAGATTTTTTTAAAAAATTCAAATAAATAATTTGGTTGATTTTAACTAAATACACGATTTAAACAAATAGTTCGGTTAGATTAGCAAAATATTTGTTTATTTTAACAAAATTGTTTGGTTAAACTGACAATACATAATATTGAAATTGCTGACAAGCAATTAAAATAATTTTAGCAAAATATCTTTTTTAATTTAACAAAAATTTCGTTCGCTCTATTTCAACTTAATTTTGCTGATTCAAGAAAATTTTTGTTAATTCAACGAAACATTTTTTGTGTAGAAATGAAGTATTATTACAATTTGCTAATGTATTGAATAATACTAATGATAAAAAAAAAACTGAAGAAAATCGACAAAATATTTGCTTGAAAGTTTGATACATTCTAAGATTAAAGTTCCTGTGTACAAGCAATGGTTAATAATATTCTGGAATTATTTCCAGCTATAAAATAATTGGATGCGACTGAAAAATCTCGAAAGTAATTTATGTTTCACAATTGTTTCCGAAATATTGCAATGTTACAAAATACATGTTCTAGGAATTCTTCTGTAATAAATATTATTTACCTAAATCTTTCCATTTCATTTCAGGAACGTTACATATTTCTGGAATGTAACCATTGAACATAACTGACAATTTGAAATGTTACTTTTTTTTTAAAGTGAACTTTTAAGTGTTCACTTCTTTAACACCAAAGATAAATCAGATTCCCTTTAAATCTATTACTCGTTCGTAGCTAAGCAACTAATAAAATAAGATTTACAGAATGTATTACACCAAAATTAATCCCGCCCAATTTCCCTTTCTTGGAAGCTCAATATTTTTTACTGTCCCAACGCTGACAGGAAGAGCTGGCATGAAGTGTATATGCATTTCGTTTTTAAGCAAATGTTTCTGTCGACTTCGAAAATTTTTTGACTTTAAGATTAACTTTTAATTAATTATAATTGATAGTGCTGTCTTCAAGACAGTCCATTACAACCAGGGGAGGCCCGGCACGGCAAGCAATATAAGCATCGCATCGGGGCGCCATCTTCAAAGAGATGCCATTTCGAACTCAAAAACTGAGAAAGTGTTGATCGGGATGATAAAATAAGGCGCCTTTTTTACGTTTGTAGGTATAACGTTACGGCATGAAGTACCCTAGGGCAGCTCCTGTTTATATAAGAACACAAGTCAAACAAATGATTTATAATTTCCTCTCTGGTAATTTCTTTTAGCTTATTGCAAATGTAGTTCCAGTTTTATTTTAATAACATTTACTTAAAATTTGTGTTAATTTCACATCGTATTAGAAGCAGGAACTGTAAAAGTGTGTTTCAGTGGTAATAATAGTAGCATTTAATTGCTGGAATACTCAAGAATGATGGATATAAACCTCCGAAAGGATATAAACCTCCTTGTGATTTGTTATTGCTACAGATCTTTAGCCAGTCTGTCTAGAAATATGGCAATAACTTTATTGCTTGTCCACTTTAATTTTTTATACTAAAAATTTTAAATTTTGTTTTGAATTTTAAATGCTTACATTATATTAGTCCCTCTTGTGTTTCTTGGGATGATAAAATGTAACTGCTGTCAGTTTTAGGAACAAATATTACACACATAAATTTATTTGAATTCTTAACCTCCGTGAACGTTTTGACATTTATGGGAGTTAGTATGAAGAAAGCGCTTTGTCTCCTTCAAGAATATGAAGTGAATAAACATTAGGGGCTTCCAAAAAGATATACTGAATATTTTGCAGCCAGCGTTAAATAAAAGCTGAAAAGTCAGGGAAGAAATTGTTTTCTGCCTTATAAAATGTTGCTTCATTCAGGTTTATTGTTGTAATTCTACTGGTAAGACATAGGAATTCGTACAGAAAATAAAATAAAATAAAATAATTGAAATATGTTTCGTATTACAAAAATATTTCCACTTTCTCTCTCTCTTGTTTTAATCTGACTCTCTAATGAAGTAAATAATATGCTTTATATGATTAAATTGACATGATGATGGAATTTGATGTTATTATCTATAAACTCATTAATTCTTTTTTGGATATTAAGGGGAGTTTAAGGAATGCACGCTTTTGAAAACCCTAAATTTTTTATCGATATTTGTTTGTGAACCAGTCAATTCAAAATAGCTTGTAAAATATGAAAGCTATGTCTCAATTTCTGGCATTCAAAATAATCTAGTAATTTTCTTTTGAAAGCCAGGTTCATGGTCATGGAGGACTGACAGTCAATCCTATAAGAGGGTTTACAACTGTTAATGCCGGTCTCGAATATTTGCTAGGTATCATGCTAATTTTCATCCTACAGGCGATCCCATTGTACTTGCCAGGATATTATACACAGGATTAGGTTTTTAATAATCTGCGCTAACTAACATGACTTTTTGAGCTATTTATATATTTACATACAAATTAGTATCTCATAGAGCAGTTAAAATCTGAAAACATGTGTTCGCTGGTGGTAACATTTCACTATAGCTAACTCTTAAATATTAGCCAAAAGTCATTATTTAAAGTAGTTTGATTCTTCACACTACCAAAAACTGAGCCATGGAATCCTGCAAAGAAAGTGTCCCCGACTGTGAAAGATGGTATGATACCGTCATCACATATTGTTTTTTCGGGAGTTGTGTATAACTCTGTCCTGTATCTTTCTTGGTCCATGTTTTATACAACACCTCCCCCCCCCCTATTCCGTGTTCCCAGCTGGAAACAAAGAATTAAAAATTATTCAAAAATGAAATTTTATCAATATTGACTCGATATTTTGAAATAGAAACTGCATTTCTATCAGTATTTGGAAACTGGAAAAAAAAACATGAAAATAGCCATTTTCATAATTTTTTAAAAGCTATTTTCATACCCCCCCCCTCCATTCAAACTTACTTCATATCTTTATTTACATTTAAAAATAAATATTTTATTAATGCTTAATATTTCACTTATTATTTAAACTGCCCATCTGCATTTCAGATTGTTTTTGAAATCAATGTAAATTGTAGTCAGAAATGATCCATGCCCAAAATATAGTCCCCAATAAGTGCCCAAAAAGAGGAGTAGGTAGGAACTGTGGACAGCTGGCTGTAGTCATTTCTAAGAGTCTACTTTTACAGAGTCTCTCAAGTGAAAGTGTTAAAGGACATAGAGGCATAAGGATGGCCGTTGGACAAAAAAGTAATAAAAAAGTGTCCTTATCCTAACGAATCATAAATACTCTTCAACTTCATCTGACATTTCTAATATGAATAGAGGAAGAAATTCCTCTAAATGATTCTAGAAGGATGCATCCTTACGTGCTTAGCGGAAGTATTGTGTCACAACTTTGACTATAATCACAGTTCTTTTTTTTCTTTTGAATTTTATTCTGCTGTGCAGGTCATAGTTATGAATATATAAAATATATAATGTCCATTTACTTGACGCAGAAAAATTTAAGACTGAAGGATCCTAGATGTTATATTTTTTTTTCAAACTTACCTAATGTTCCCAATATTTTACCTTTTTAGCACGCATATTTTATTTTCATTTTTCAAACATAAATTTGAAGGAGAAAGTTTGTTGTCATGCTTATTTAAGTACACATTACTATAAGTGATGTGTATGGCTTTGTATATGTGGAAACATTATGCACCAATCTACAAAAATTAAAGGAAAGTCCGAAAACATATCTAAGGAATATTTAGATGGCATTATTAAAAGTTTGAGTGAATGCTTTTACACTATTTAACATACGCTTCAAAAATAACAATAAATTAATTGACATGACAGCACATTTTAATAATTTTTGTAAGAATTAAAAACTATATAACTAAATGCTTATTTGAAATAAATTTTAATAATTACTTAAAACTAAAATGCATAATTTTTAGATTTTGAAGAATGTAATGAGCAAAATATGATGAAACTAAATAAATTACTTTCGAAGATCGGAGTAGATATTTACAGTAAGGAAAATGAATAAATATGAAGTTTTGCAAGATGAAATATAGCTAACCGAATTAAATTTATAAATGTACAGAGAGTTATATACTGGTTGCATGAGCAATTTATTATCGAATTTAGTTTAAAATTTTTATGCACTCGTAATAAAATTTAATCATCTGTATTATGCATTACAATTATTATCTGTATTTGGATATTTAATTGCTACTCGCATTCTGTTGAAAATTACGAAAAACTTTTATCTTCATCATTCGTTTTCTTTTAGTCGATATTTATAATAAAAATTGTAGCACGCCTTTATAGAATTCTTAAAGCTTTTCATAAAATTTTAAATAAATATTAACTATTATGAATAAATTTAAGAATAATTCTCGCATTAATTTAAAGAAAAAAGGATAAAGAAAACATTATACAAAATTTTAAATGTAAATTGTACTCTGAGGGAAGTTTTATGGATACGCAATTATATAAAACCACAGGAGACCTTTTTTAAAATTTTATGTATTTTTTTTTCAAGATCAGATGTAGTTATTTTATTAATTAAGTATTTTTTTAATCGAAAATATTTTTATATTCTTAATGAAGATATAACAAAGCGACATTTTCATTTAATATTTCGAGAGAACTTGGTCAGTTACTTGAGAAGAGTCACTAAAATTTACGATCAATTATGTACTAGTTCTTTATAATATTTCAGTTTTGTTTTCAATTTTCATCAATCTCTTTACATTACTTCAATTGTATTTATTGGAACAAAGACAACTGTTAAGCATAGAAAAGAAGTTTTGTGGTAATTACGATGGGCTTAAAACACGTATTTTAACTCATAATTCCGAGGAAAAGATACAAACTTGGGTGAATAGAAGGACATATAAAAGAAGTAAAATTGGCTAACATTTTCAGGTTTCAAGACTACTCTAAAGTTTGTTGAAGTTTTGTAAAATTTCTCTTTTTACGGTAATCTTTATTTTTTTTAAATTAGTGTCCATCTGATGCTTATAGCTCAAATTATTATGCTCAGTCATTATTTGAATCAGTCAAAATCTTTCGATCGCGCATTGCCTAGAAAGGTAATCGCATTTCGACAAAAATTTATATACAATGGCAGATTCCAGTTTAAGGGGTAAAAGATATTACTTACAATTTTTGTATTTTGTTTTCTTTATTGAATACAAACTGAAAATGTTTATATTTTAACAGCCGTAATTGAACAGTGAATGTTAAATCCCAGACACGTTGAGTCACTTTGGATTTTTAAACATACCAATCCGAATTCTTTGTTACATACTACTGTGACGATGAGGTTTGATTGTCTATTGTTTAATTATTAAGTTACGTCGTGACGATTAGAAAATCCAGGCTCGATGCACTTACAAGGAAACCTCCCCAAAGCTCACTCACTAAATGGAACGAAATTCACACAATCACAAATATACACTAAAAGGAACGTGCTGTGTGAAAATTAGTTGCTACCACCTCATAGAATTTGAGAAATTAAAGGTTAAAAATTAGTTAAAATCGCGCCAATTGTATCCCTAGTATTTGGCGACAGGGATAATTGGTCGCAAAGTTGAAACGCTCACGCGCGTACGTATTCGAAATATTTATAAACCAGTGTTTGCTATAGCCTGTTATATTTCAACGTACTGGATTTTTAAGTAGCTTAATCTCGTTTTGTAATAGTTAAACTGAATTCCTATAATCTTTTTATTTTATTAGTTCTGAACGTCCCAGAAGAAAGTAATTTCTTTTTATTTGCATTAACACATTGCAAGCTGCAAATTCAGTTTACGCATAAGTGAGGCATTTATTTTATTTCTATTCTTTTTATCCACGTGATGATACTATGGAGCAAACAATAAATCTACTTAATGTTGTTTTTATCCTTTACGCGGAATTTTCTTCAAAAAATATGACATTGTCTCCATACACAGACAAAGAAAATGTCCGCAAAATCAAATTGTTGAAAGCTTGCAAAATTATCAGAAAGTAAATGCAACAGATTTGGTAGATTTGTTTATTTGTTTGTGGGATTACGGCCGACTAGCTACGCGGGGGCTCTAGGCCGATGGGTGGGGTGCCCTCCGTGGGGGTCTTTCTAAGGGGTCCTAACCCGTATTTCCGCTAAGTTTCGGAGAAAACCACGGAAAACACCGAACGGTTAGGTTGACGGGCGCGCGATGGGACCCGAACTCGGTACCTTCACACATCGCCCGTCTACCATTTCCAGTGGCATAACCACTGTGCCATGGTGAGGCCAGATTTGGTAGAAAATGAGCAATGCTTATTACTCGATACCCCTGAAGATCCTATATTTTATAGTTTAGAAGACGAAAGCATTGACTTCATGTCCATTGAGGACATCATGCAAAATAAGCAATTTATTTCTTGAAAAGATAAGGAGACTGCAGTAAAATACTGGCGGGATACAATAGTGGCAAAATCCCGCAGTTTACAGAGTGTTCAAAATTATTTTGAATTTGTTACAAATAAAAGGCAGTTATATCTGTGGGAAAAGCAAATTCAGAAGAATGGCGATTATAAATGTAAACTAAATCAAATAAAAAAATATACGTTTCAACACTTCTAACACGCAAGAAAATTACAGGAAAATGTACATGATTGTGATTTACAAACTTGGGCTTCAGAAAAGGCATTCGAATTAGGACTGAAATTTCGCGCATCTAAAGGAGTACAGATATTGTTAAAAATCTGTACTGGCATTACAGATTTTTAAAAAAGAATAAGATTGTGAGCAGAAAACTTACAAAATTTGTTTTGCTGAAAAACTCTCGGTTAAAGGAAATCATTAAGAAATTAAGAAATTTGCGCAAACGTTCGTAAATGATGTAAATGTTTTTAAAAAGGATTCGTGGTTAAAAGACGATCCAAATTTTATTCTGATCAGTCAGGTTTTAATTTAGAAATACTTCTAGACAAACCCTGGAACATAGAGGATCTAAGCTAGTAGAAAGTGAGATTCAATCACAAAATGCAGTGACACATCCCTACACTACAATGCCGATTTTAAGTAAAAACAATAGATTGTTATCGCAATTACTTATTGAGCATTCCGAAAAAACTGGGAAATTCGGAAAAAATTAAGTGCGTCAGTTTTCTGACATTGTGTTAATGAAACAACTTAATAATATATTTTTTTCAGGGCCAAATCAAAGCGGTGGGGGAGGGAATTATAGGGTGAACCCCCTCCCCTCCAAAAAAATTACCTTACAATTTTTTAAAAATATTTTTTTAATACCATTGTTTATTTCAACTCTTATTTCGCTAAAAAGCTAAGCTTCTTCTAAAAAGCTACGTTCAACCTCCTATGCATGCATAGATTTTATGTTTAAAAAATATTTTTGGCCAACTTCCTCCTCCCCCCCTCTCCAAAACGGAACCAGATACCAGTCTGATATTTCTCCCACCATATGTTCTGCGGTATATCCAGTGAATCATTGCTGTAGATGAATCCTGGGCTGTGCTTACTTAAAATGCTTATTAAATAAGAATATTTTTGTAAAAGCATTTATAAAAGAAAATAGAAAGCGCCAAGTAGCGATAGAGGCTCTATTCTAGCAGCTCATACTCATTTTTTATTAATTAACTTTGGCTTTAATTTGAGGAAAGGTTTCTTTTAGTGTGTACTTATGACTGGATTAAATTTGTCACGTTTGGTGAGTGAGCTTCGGGGAGGTTTACTTGTTAGTTGCAGTAAAGAAAAAGACATTAAATGCTTAAAACTATTTTATTTAAAAGAAATTATTGAAGTTCTTACAACGGCAGGTGATGGCTCAGAGAAATAAAAAAATACGTCCTATATGGACAGTGAAATTAAGATGGAATGATTTAAAAATAACGCCAGCACAGAATTACATATTGGCGAGAAAAAACACTTTGGCGCGATAAATAACGCCAATTCCAGAGCAACCCTAAAACTTAATCCAATAAAATTAAAATAACGGAATCGCGAGCAAATAATTTTAAAGATGAGGCAGGGCAACAGAAAATAACTTACGCCAGCAGGATGCCAAACAGAGAGAGCAAAAAGAACGTTTCGGTTGCAAACGGATGTAATATAATCTATTTTAGCTCAGAACGACGCCAACAGGTCGGATGTAGAGAAATAAACAATTAAGAATAATGCGTACGGGAAAAGCGAATATACAGATTTAAAAGCCGAAATGGCAGAAAAAATGAGAGCAGAAAAGATTTGGAATTCTTGATTTTGGATCAGTTAAATTGGATCAATTAAAGAAAGTAAATGATTATTAAAATTAGATATGTGATCTCCATTACAGCGAGATCATTTGATCATAGAAAGAGCTAGATCTGCCGATTTCAGCCCAACATATACACTTGTTTCTATAGCGTTTTCATTGGTGACATCGCTGTAGATTGTTCCACCAATCAGAATGTCGAAAATAAATATTTTTTTCTTTTTTTTTTCTTTCATTTACTTAAAAATCTTTCTCTAGGCAATACGTGCAGTAGTACTAGTGCTCCATATTACAGCGCAAAATACTGAATGATCCAAAAGTAGCCACGGTACGGATTCCTCTGAGGCTTAACTCCCGCATGACGCCGATGATAAAAGCTTCAATTTAATTAAGAACGTCCGGCCTCCTTGTTTATTTCTTTATCTTTTTTCAGAGAAACCTAGTTAAAAATTCCAGTTAAAAAAGGCAATCTTCGTTTTTCCCTTTTTACAAATAAACATGTTAGAAGTTTAAGTGCAGAACGCAAACATTAACTGTTTTTTGCCGAAGAGCAGCACCATGTTGCAACGCAACACTGAATCTCGGCTCGGCATATAAAAGCCGACATTAAACTCACATATAGCTGGTACTGTGTTGACAGCGATGACATGATGTAATTAGTAACTTACAATAAATTACGAAAATCATAATAAAAGGTAAATTTAAATACCTTTTCTTTAAACACAGAGAATCAAAATAATCATTTTTTATACGATCAAAATACTTTTATATAATTACATGTTTGAAATAAATTCATCCAAATGAGTTGCACATTTTGCACTGAGAAAGTAAGTAAATTTAAATTCTACTTTCGCAGAAAAAAAGAACAAATGCATCTTGTTTAATTAAGAATCATGGCTAAACAAAAAATTCAGTACAGTTTGTATGAAGAATTTATCTTGCTTAAACATGCTTCAAATATTTGCTCTCAAAATAAATTTTAATGACTTATATTACGCATTAAAAATATTGGTAATTTTACTTTAATAAATACTTAATTATAACTCGCACTTCGATAAAAAAAGCATTGCAGCAAAAATAGTTTCATCATTTTGTATTTCCTTTTTGCTATATTTAAATACATACTCACGCTACTTTTATGGAATTATTTAAATGTTTACATAGGCATTGAAAAATAGTATAATTAACAAATTTAATGAAATGGGTTCAAAAGAAAAAATTACTAAACACATGAACTACATTTTAATTATAAATTTTTCCTGGTGTTTTAATGAAATTCATTCAGCTCAAATTAAGACTAAAATGTATTTTTAGAACACACGTGGTTTTTTATTTCAGTTTGTATGTCTATCGCGCTCAATTGCCGTAAATATAAATTGATTACTACGAAATTTATAAATGTTATTCTGAAGTACTGCACCATGTATCTGATTAAAGTGTTGTATGTACTATTAAAACAGTTCTTTTACAGGAACATCCAACATAATTTCAATGCATTGCGCTAAACTGACAGCCACTCTTTCAGCTTGTTTTAGAGATAGATACTCAGATATTTTAAAGAAATTTGATGTAGGTTATTAATGATTAAAAGCAAAATGGTGTAAAGGTTAGCACATTGTACTGCCGTCTCACAAGCCCTGGTTCAGATTCCTGGACAGATTAAGGTTGACGCAGACTTTCATCCCTTGAGTGAATGGGTCGATAAATTGAGGACCAAGCTTTCTCTGGAATTAAACACTGCGAGCTTCGTGTCAGGGTGACCACATGACCGAGGCATATGCTTCCACACAATTCCAGAACCTATGGTCCCCAAGGCGGGGTTCAGCAGCGCAGGCCTTGTCCCACATGGGGTTGTTGCGCCAATGTTTAACTTAACCTTTATTAAGGATCGCAAAATTTTATTTATCAAAAATACTGCTTGTAACGTTCAGTGTTCTTCTACAGAAGCATTACAGGCAGTTTGAATACACGAATCCGTTTCAAACACAGTATATAATCAGTTATAACAGTTTACTCTTCATGTTGAAGACTAAAATAATATTCAAAGTTCTTTTAAAGAGTGTCACAAAATTACATCATATACAGCTTTTTCGTTGCGATTCTCAAAATATGCCTATGTTTTTAACACTTACTTACAATTCTAGCGATTTTGGTTTGTCCGTCCATTCGTTCTCTATTTGCCGTAAACATATATATATATATACTGTAAAATATACTCCATTGAAAATACTGTATATAATATTTATAATTCTTTTATTGGATTAACTAAAATAATTCCAAAACAATACACTCTACTGACAGTTACTAAAAGGGTATTTTAGAGATATTCGTCATTCTAAAAAACCAAAATTTATATATGCTATCAAGTATTACCAAATAATGCTCTCCATCGAAAATAGTGTCTCTAATAATTTGCAGTTCTTCTGCAAGAGCACTTAAAATAATTTCAATACATTAATGCTGTTCGGTAATTTTGGTATATTCATTCATTTTAAGAGCTGGCAGTAAGAGAGCATATTTTTCATTTAAAAAATGGAAATAGCATTTAAAGTTTATTACAACGTCTCTTAAAATTACTTGTCACATGTACTCTTATTTTTGAGGCTATCTCCAAAATATCGTGGAACCGTCAAATTTGTTGCAAAAAGACTGTTATGATTTAAATTTCTTTATAATCGATGCGTTTGCAATGATTTATTTTCTTTGTTTTAGAATATAATTCAGTATCGGCGCAACATTTTAATCAAAATTTCTTTATGAATAAAAGATTATATTATTATTTAATGTTTTATTTTCTTTTTCTTTGATTTATGGTTCTTCATACTTTACATTATTTTTGAAGTTTGAAAAACAAATAATATTTTTACCACTTTAAAGTGATGTTCAAAAGTATTTGTAATTTGAATTCAGTGTCTGCCTGTCCTCACTCTAACTGCTTACATGTCCTTGGATTGATGCAAAATTTATGTACTGGCATTGGGCAATTTATGTACTGGCATATATATATATATATATATATATATAGGCGGATAAATAATTGTGATCCATGCATAAAATGTCTTTTCGGTTGTATTTAATGACAATATATTTTAACTGAAACTCTTAATATATTTATAGAACTAAAAATGATTTACATGGATAAACGAACAAACTAGCTGTAATGCATTAAGTTATACTTAAACAAACAGAACTAATGAACCTCAAAAGCAATTTCTATGATAAATATTTTTCATTTGGGTTTTGTCTTGTGTTACCGAAGCCGTACTGTAAAATGAATGAATATGAACGTAATTTTCCCAAAATTCAAGTTATATTTTATATTTACTGTAACATGTTCCCTGTTAGGAGAATTTTGTATCTCATTAGAGAATATTTTAAAATGATACACAGATAAATTTCTAACTACTCTATGAGTGAAAACCCTGAAATATACTTCAGTTTGTCTTCTTTGTAAGACATTCATGGTGACAAATGAAAAAAATAATCTGTTTGTTTTGTAATGCATAAATTTCCGTTTTTTTTTACATTTTCAACTGATTTGATTTACTTCATATTCATTTTTTGGATTTTACTGTGAAAATTAAGAGATTTATATTAACATAACCTATGAATATTTAAAAACTACTAAATGTGTGTTTACATTTCCTATGTTTTATTTTTTTATATTAATAAACTTAACTCTAAATAATAAATATAATTTACAGAACAATCTTCATTAAAAGTTTAATTTCAACAAAGCGGCATCACGATCGATTTTTAAACGCTTTGGAACATCTCACAGAAATTAATTGCCTCTCAAGTTAGTGCAGATTATTTATGGTTGAGCTGTTTCAGTAGTTCCGCCAAAATTTTAATTCATCACGAGATTTTAAACATCTTACGAAACTTTTAATTTCACAGTATTCCCGAGATTTTCGAATATATATTTTCCATAGTACTGTATGTACGTGTAAGTATATTTGGTAATTAAAAATGCAATTAATAGCAATATGTCTGTAGGCTTATAGTTATTAATGTACTTTTGCTTATGTCAACATTTGGAATTAAGAACTCACTTATTTTTAACCGCATTCACGTTTTTATGCACTATTTATGCTCTCTCAATTAAATATTGAAAAAAAATTATTTTTCTAAAAACAAAAACATATTTTCTTTTGCATTAAAAAGTGATTTTATTATCAATAACTGAATAAATCGATAATAGAACTGTCCATTATTAATGCTACCACTGAAACTCGAAAGCCTTATGTGTATATTACCTAGCTAATCTACCGATTAACTAATTCGCCTCATTAAAGTGCCGTAAAATATTGAATCAATAGTTTTTCACATTTTATCTAGGTAATGTGCACATTAACAGCATAATTTTAACGGAGGTTTTTCATATTCATTTCCTTAGTTGTAATAATATTTTAACTACTTGGTTCTTTGTATTAAATTATTTTAATTTATTAATACTGGCAACTGATCTGTTTATTGTCTAATTGTATTAAAGTGATTCCCTAGATTTTGAAAAATGAATAAATAACTTGATGTTAATTTCCTTAATTCTAATAAAATGTTATTCCGGCATTTTTAAAATAATAATTTATAAGCAGCAAAGATATTTTTCTTACATTAACGAGTGTCTATCATGTATGTATAACAGATTACCTAGGTAATTTGAGAAATGAAACAGTGTCTCGCACTTTAACGGATCACCTTACTTAATCTGCAGATTAACTTGATAATCTGGTGATTAAGTAGGATGATCCGATTTCTCCACTTTAGTAATAATATGCGTAAAATTAACGATCAATAACTTCTTGAAAGTTACAAGTTTAAGAATTATTCTAATAATTATCGAAGTAGGTAATATTTGTTTTTTAAATTCGCAAAGCATTTTAACTTTCCTGGTCATTAAAATGCCCAAGCTTAAAAAACGAGATATATGCGGATTAGTAAGAATTAAAATTAATAAAATGTTTTGAAAATGGAAATACGAAAATATATATACACGCCATCCTAAATTATTTGCCCAAGGAAAAAGATTGAACATCCATCTATTCGATAACTTAAAAGTTTTAAAAGTTTTAAGTTATTGAAACATTGAAAACTAACTATCAAATTTCAGCTACCTAGAGCGAAAAATGACTGTACAATTTTAACTTACAAAAGATTCAGTTATATCTCTCTTTACGCACATTTGAAATTATATTTCTCATAATAATAATTAAAAGAATGACACATTTTTTCTGTATTTTTATCATTCTCGAAATATTTTTATTTGATTTTAATTCAAATGCATTGCAAATTCTGGTACGAAAATGTGAGAATGTATCTACAGGATGGAGTTGTGGTAATTTCAATGCAGGAAAAGTTATCCTTTTACAAATTTTAAAATTTAAACTATTACTTGTAAAAGCCTTTTGGCTAGGCATATATGTATGATAAAATTTATGATAATTTGAGGCATACCAATCATACACGGGGTGGTTATAAAATGACTAGATATGGCCAGAGTCCTCTATTTAGTAAAGTATTGAACAAAACATACCACTTTTGATGAGCGTACATAGTAGATCATGAATTTTCAATTCTAAATGTATAAAATTAGTATTAAAAGCAGTCACCGGGGAAAATTTTGGCACTATTTATTGAATAAAATTCATAAATGCTTGCATAATACTGTCCTTTTCTGTTATTACGTATATAAAAGTAAAGTCTGAGAGAATGTTCATGATTCTAACGCGAACTGTCTTTGAACGGCCCTTACCTTACAGGACCGTGCTTTGCTAATCATTCTCTATTGCCAGTAGAACGAAAATGCTTTTGTTGCTCCTCGTGAATTTCGGCGTTTAAATAAGTTGCGAAAAGATGTACAATGAACCGATTGTACAATGTATTTCAATGTACAATGAACCGATGACCATAAATAACTTATGAAACATGATGCAATTATTTGAATCTTCAGGAACTCTTGCATATAAACCAGGCCAGGGACCTAAAACGGCCAGTCTGCAAATTGGGAATACTTGAAACTAGTTGCCCTGCAATTATGAGAATTATCTCAGCCTATCTACTCTTAATCGCAACCAAGTAGCTGATAATGCAAATATATGTTTTTTACTCGATAATTAGCGCCAGCATTCCCTAGGGGCGACTTGTGGTATTATTTCTTTTCCCTTTAAAATTCGAAACCCCATAACCACTATCTACGCCCATTAAATTTGGCTATGTTTCATTATGCTTACTTTACTCACTAGAGAGATTTGAACCCTTCACCTTATTTAATAACCACCCTGTATATGATTGGTATGTCTTCAGATTATCATAGAACGTTGCATACATTATATGTTTAACCTACAGGATTGTCCAAATAGCATGTTCAATTTTTAAATTTGTAAAAGGATAACTTTTCTTACTTTGAATTTAACCCAACAGAAAACTGTTAAAACTTTTAAAAATGATTAAAACTACTATCCAGTTTAACACAAACCCTATACATGTTGGAAATCAAATTATTTCTAAAGTACTAAAGTTCTGATATTTAAAAGAAAGTAAAATGAGGGTAAATTCTGAAATGTTATTATTGTAAAACTTGCTCATAAATTTTTTTTATTTCTTTATCTATTTTACTAATAATGTCGCCATAATAAAAACTGCCAACAATAGTACACGCTAAGATTTGAACATTCGTCGGCTTTACTTTGAATAACGCTATAAAAAATTATAGGATTATTCAATCACTATTTCTTTATGTAATTTCAGATTTCTTTATTTATTTTACTAACAATGTCGGCATATTAAAAACTGTCAACGATATTGCACACGAAGATTTGAACATTCGTCGAGTTTACTTAGAATAATCCTATAGAAAGTTGTATATTTTAATTAGAAGAAGAAACACAATTTTTAATGAGAGTAATGTAAATTTTAACCATACAAGCGGCTTGTATGGTTGGCGGCTTGTATGATGCATACTTACGTTCACTTAATCTCAGTTTATACTGCAATACATCTAAAATTTACAGTGTTTAAAACGCATAGGCATCAGAAAGTATGCTTTCAATTAAAGCTTGTAAGCTATTTATATAATAACAAATCATTCTATGAAAACTTTGTTCATTTTTGTACAGTTTTTTAAGTTGCATGAACATTCTACCATGAATAAGACACTGCTTTATCTGCGCATTTCTAAAACGCTCAGAGGGTTAATTTTAATTATAATTATTGGTAATTAGCAGTTTTTTTCTTGTTTACGTGAAGCATACAAAATTACGTTAAATAATCTAAGTATATTTCTTTAAGTGCAGCTCATTCATGTAAAACTTTCAAGAGTTCCAGTGTTTTTAGTTCTATAAAACGTATAATAACGAAAATGAGGCTTGCTGACAATCTTTTCGAACACAACACAATGACACAAACAAACCCGAAGAAAAAACATGCAGTTTTACTACGAAACACACACTCGTTGTTCCTATGAATAGTTCTCGTGAATGCACTCCAACTTTGAACTGTTCATTATTACAAAGTTTACCACTTTAGACGCAGTGGGGAAATTGATTTGAGAGAAGAGCTTTGTGTGCATTCCTCTCCGACTACAAAACGGAATATCTCTCTCGCAAACTTCCATCTAACCCGCAGTAAACACGCTTTGATAAAGCCAGAGATAGCTGGTAAGAATTTCGTCGAGTATCTATTCAAAGTGGGTGATTATGCAGACTCTTAAATCGCTACGTACTATTTACAACAGCTCATTTATCGAGCAGTACAAAGGGGCTCTGAGTACTATGGGGTACAAATTTGTTCATTTTTATATTTTTAGTAAATTTAGCATCGGCAGTTATTCTAAAAATTTGTATACAGTGGTGGCCAAAATTGGGTACACTTTTGGAAAAGTTTCGGTTTTTAAACTTTGAATGTTAATAGGAAGTGCTGCGTTTAACGAAATGCAAACTCATATATTATTTTAAAGAGAACTTAATACTGATTTCAATGTACAAAACTAAATTTAAATATGTGCAATAGGATAAAAGTTATAATTACTTTAATCTGAAAAACAAATTCAGTGATGAAGTGGATTGTAATTCCGTACTTTCCACGTCAATCACTGTTATTTTTTTTTGAGCTTAAAACTCTCGTCAGCTGAATGAAACATCGATGTGAAGCTGTAATAAAAAATTACGGCTACCTTTCAAATACTCATATCTCACTGCAATTTTCAATATCTAAAGTAACTCGATAGTTATAGCCGTTCAATTTTTTTTTCAATTGCAAATATTTTAATTAAGATTTTTGTATTGAAATCAGTATTAAATTATCTTTAAAATGATGTAAAAGAGTTTGCATTTTGTGAAACATAACATTTTTATAAGCATACGAACTTAGAAAACAAAAAATTAGTTTCCAAAAGTGTTCACAATTTTGGCCACCACTACATATTTACATAAATATTTTTACTTTCTATTATAATTATTAGAGCATCCATTTTTCTCGTATATCCTTCAGTGCTTTCATAATGCTATTCAATTCATTATTTTGTTTCCTCATCACTGTCTTACAATACATATATCTAACGAGGAACAAGAAAATTAACAATAAATAAAAATAATTAATTAACTTGCGAACTTGCGACTGTACATATTTGTATCCTACATATATATATATATATATATATATATATATATATATGCAGGGTGTCCTAAAAATATCTGCCTGTTCTTTTTTTAAATGAATAAAATAAAACAATTAAAGTTAATAGCATTTTCTTATTTTCTTTCAAGACGCGAATGTGAGACCCTGGAATTCTTTTTTTTAACACCTTATTTATTACACTATTACACTTCCATTCAGCACATTTACATATGAGTAAGAATGAAATCAGGAAACGCTTTCTGAAACCTGTAAAGGAATGGATTCACACTCCTTAGAGATTAATTGCTGCAGCTCCACAAGTGGACAGGGATTTTTGAAGTAAACCACATACTGTTTGGCTGCCTATTCGATAAAAACGTAAACACCCGGTTTTGAAGTGGAAACTGGCACTAAGAACTAAGAATAAGAACTCAATGAAGAAGACGAGAGACATGCATTCACTACACTCGATTTCTTCCCTCCTCTACCGATTCCTTTGGATTCACCTTTACTGGCAGCTTGCCAATTTTTCGCGCCGAACGCAGTCAGACAGTACTTCAAATGTCTTTAAAGGAATAAAAAATATACGTGCTTATTGATGAATAGTGGACATTTTCTCAATACTGTCATGCAATTTCCTACCACTGTTTTTGAATGCAGAAGCCGCAGCGCCTGCTGTTAGAAAGATTTTGTACAAACATAATGAAGCGTAGAACGAAATACAGGGTGTGTCACAATCCCTTTCCCGGTTTCATAGGCTTATAAAAAATATATATTTTACCAAAACAGCAACAAAGTTGACTTAAGTGGAGAAAGAAATGTTACATGTTTTTTTTTTTTTTTTTTTTCATAAAAGTCCCATATGTGAACCTTTCGTGGCAGCAACGGTTTAATGGAATTTTGTCGGGGACGGCAGTTAGCTTGTGGGTGTGGGCGGTTAGTCAGAAGATTGACATATACATCCATTTTAAGGAAGGAAAATTAATATCCTTTACATTAATTTCTTTTTTCTCAGTTGGGGAGGCAGCCCCTCCATTTTCCCCCCTGTAATACGTCCTCGTTTCGAGATGCGGCAGATATAAAGTCCACTTCTCCCCACACTCACAAGACTCACATTCTTTCCACACTGCAAGAAGGTTTTTTAATGACTCTGTTTGTTTGCTTGTGTGATTATGGGAAAGTTACCCTAGGGCGATCTGGGAAGGATGAGGGGGTGCCTTACTAGGAGAACGTTCTAACGCGTATTCACGTTACATCTGGAATAACTAAATACTAAATGCATACTAAAATACAGACTGATTTTAATAAAAGTTTCGATTTCAAAATGCTCAAATTTTAAGAAAATTTAATGATCTCAGAATGAGTTTATATTTTACCAGAACAATCGTGAGGCAGTTAAATTTCTTTTGGTGAATAGAAAAAGAAACAGTTCCAAAGTATGCTGATGAACGGTGCTGTCATTCAGGGTTCACATTGCTTTGGGGAAGGCATTCCAACTACTAAGCCGTGACATATGCGCCGCAGACACAGTTAAGATAAAAACTTAGAGGACTAGCAATTTGCCTGAGTGCTTAATCATGGCTAGCAATGAACGATCGTTCTTGCTCATGAAGCTTTCCTAATTGAAAAGTTAAGTTTCGGGAAGTTCGAGAAATTAAAAGGGTAAAATGCATCATAATTACACATAGATAGATAAATAGATACATTCAAAGAGACCGGTTAATTTGACACGAGGTTGCGAACTGTCTGGTTTGAAGGCAAGCATCACGCGCCGCATTTATAGTATCAGCACTGATACCCTCCGATCTGGCGTAAAACATGCCATTTTGTGCTTCCAACTGGTAGCGGAACAAGGCTGAGGGCATATCGTACTATTTATATGTTAATATTCGTTTGGTATTTGTTTCATAAAACTCCTCTATTATTTTTGTCACTATTTCTTAAACACTTGGAGACGATTTTTTACTTTCGCCTAACAAAATTCTTGTGTTTCTTATTCTACGTTAAATATAACGATAACGCTATATATTGCTCTCTGCCTGTTTCAAGTAACAAAAAGCAACAAATAATTTGAATGACTCAGTTTAAAGTTATTGGAGAAGAACTCACTCGAATAAAAAATGACGGACCAAAATAAAACTCAACAAAGTTTATTTCAAAATTCCGGTTCTCCGCTGTGTGGGAGACTGATAGCAGCTGACGCCCGCTGTGTAGCGAAGCTGGGGTGCTAATGCCCGAAAAACAGAATTTTGGCCACTTGATGGCGCTTACATCGTGGCTAGGGTATGGCGTATACATTACGCTCCATAATCCCGCCGTTGAAATGTCACATTTCAAATTACAAAATTTCACAAATTATTGCTAAATACAAAAACTACATAAAACAAACATCTTACAATTAAATGATCAAAGTACTTAAGAAAAGTTATATACACTATATGCAATAATTACATGGAATAAATTTATTTCTTGGTAAGTGGTAGTAAACAAATTTGGGTTACTCCTCGCTTGACAATGCCATCAGATGTCTTAATTAAAATGACTCTAACCCTACCATCGGACCCCTTCACTATTTCCTGAATGCGTCCTAACTTCCATTTGTAAGGGGGCAAATTAGTGTCCTTTAGTAAAACCATATCATTAGGACTTACGTTATCTTTAGAGAATTGCCATTTAGATCTTAAATTTAAGTGATTTAAGTAGTCTCTAGACCAAATTTTCCATATAGTTTGTACTAATTTTTGTGGTAGATTTAGCTTTGTTATGATTAAAATTTGATGAAAACTAAGGCCAAAGATGATCGTACAGTGGTACTGTGCCGCGCATAACCTGCCTGGCAAGTACTCCTAGGATTACGCTGAAAAAGGAAAATGATTGACATACACCTAAACACTAAAAAAACTAAAGACTATATGAACTGCAAATAAATTCCATTTATTCTTAGTCATTCCAACAATATTAATTAAAAGACGATATTGAAACAATTTTAAAATCATAAAGTGTCTGGGGAGATGTGGTTTTGGAGGATAAGGGGTATCCACAAAAGGTTTGACACACCATTAGGAAATAAATAGTTTGGATATTCACCATTATGTTGAGGTAGCCATCTTTACGCAGGGCACGATCGACGCGTGCACTATTGGGACCGCTTTCTTTCTTTTAGGCCATCACCAAGCAACACTGATTCCTTTTTTTTTAACACATATTCATCACGATGATTCGAAGCACACACTGATTTTTTAAGCCCTTTCGTCCTCTCTTGTCACACACCTTCTCCAAACTGTCCTCTCTTCTTCTGGAGCACACTCGTCCTGTCGTCTTTTTTTCTCCCACTGGGCTGTTTCTTTTTTTTTCCCTCTTACATCATTGGCTGGAGTTTCTGATTTGTTCGCATCGGGGAATTAATGCATCCCCTCGTCGAATCCCGGACATGTAGGTGGGACATCGGGGTAATATACCCCGCCAAATTTGCATATCATTTTCGGCCATAAATATTTTAACGTTGACAGTTCATTGTGCTATAGTGTCCAGACTGTCCATTGCCTGGCGCCTCTTGTAATTTATTGTCCACTTGTGTGGTATTTTTATGGAAACAGTATCAAAATTATATTTTACTGCTGTTTTCACTCCACCACAATTTTGTTGTTCTTTGCCATCTAGATAAGCAATTATCTGAGATGTCCATTAAATTAGGTTCAGGAATGGAAGTTAAAGATCGTCCGATCAAAAAATGCCCAGGTGTTAATACTTCATAATCATGTGGATCACAGGACAAAGGGATAATCGGTCTACTATTTAATATGCCTTCGATTTCTGCAGTTATTGTGAGAAATTCTTCAAAGGTTAGTTTATAAGAACCCACGGCTCTTCTCAAGTGGTGTTTGAAGGATTTGACACCCGATTCCCATAACCCACCAAAGTTTGGAGTCCTTGGGGGTATGAATTTCCAGTTAATTGATTCTGCACTTAAATAAGAAGATAGGTTATCTGAGGGATTGCTCATTATTTTATGTAATTTTTTAATTTCTGAATTTGCGCTAACAAAGTTTCTTGCATTGTCATTGCCGTGCCGGGCAAAAATCCAAAAATCCGCTATCCAAAATCGCTCTAATCTTCACTCTTTCCCCAGACGAATTTTCAATATGCATTTGCACAGTGCACAACAGTGTTTGTTTTGATTTATTCCCTGCATTCAGTACGTCTCCCATAGAAGAAGTCTCCTCAGAGGCCCTTCCAGGGGCTTGGTCATGTGTTCGTGAGAGGGGTGAATGATCGGAAATTGCTCCGTTATCAGTCGACGCGTGTGAATTTGATCCTCCCTTGGATTCTATATGTATTAAACTGTTAATGGGACTTTCGGCATACGCGACAAACAAATGTAGATTTACAGGGGGAAATATGGAACTTGAGGCAATTTTTACACAATTTATGATCCCTTCACAATTTCGTTCTGTGACACTCATATTTAGAAATTTTGAGCATCTATGTAAAGGGTGTTCGTATTTACATAAAATACAGGGTTTATTGTTTTTAGCTTTATTACTGACAAATAGATTACTTGATTTACTTAAAGTAAGTTGCTGCGGTTTTTTACGAAACTTAGTGCGTGTATATTTATTTAGCTGGTCTAAAACTGACGCTCTTGAATTTAAAAAGTCTATTAAATTGTTTAACTCCGGAACTTCCTTTGATTCAATGTGTAATTCATAACTCTTTCTTGTTTCTTTATCTAGCTTTTGCAAAATGATGTTTACTAAGATTGCATTAGACAGATCATTGTTTTCTAATTTCAAATTTTTTAAAGCTCTTAAACTCTTGTTTACTGTGTCTGTAATATTTCTTAAACCTCTTGCAGATTTGAGAGTCCGCCTTTCAATTTTTAACACAGCTTGAATATGAATGTCTATAATGGCACGTTTATTTTCATAGCGATTTTTAAGTGTCTCCATTAAGGGGACAGTTCAGCCATTCAAGGCATGAAATCACAAAAATGTGATCCATTTTCTGAAATTTCTGGCACTAAAAGTATTCAATATTTTAAAATAATTTTTCAGAGTTGGTTACATAAGATATTGTTTTATATAATAAAAATTAAAAAATACTAATAAACAGTTTCTTTATGACTTAAAAATACATAAATAAAATACAAATTTTCACGTCTTCAAAATTACTATAATGCACTTCGCGCAGGATAACTGTAGCAACTTTCCATATTTTCCAACAAATTTGACCTTAAATTGAAGATAATAGTCCTAATAACAATTTGAACTACAATTATAAAAATAAAATGGATAGAAAAATATTTATAAAAAAAATATATTCAAAAAATGCAAAAATTTTATTTTTTCCTAATTAAAATTAATTATTGTTCTTGAATTTTAAAATATCCTTATGATTGTAGTTCAAATTGTTATTAGGACTATTATCTTCAATTTAAGGTCAAATTTGTTGGAAAATATGGAAAGTTGCTACAGTTATCCTGCGCGAAGTGCATTATAGTAATTTTGAAGACGTGAAAATTTGTGTTTTATTTATGTATTTTTAAGTCATAAAGAAACTGTTTATTAGTATTTTTTAATTTTTATTATATAAAACAATATCTTATGTAACCTACTCTGAAAAAATTATTTTAAAATATTGAATCCTTTTAGTGCCAGAAATTTCAGAAAATGGATCGCATTTTTGTGATTTCATGCCTTGAATGGCTGAACTGTCCCCTTAAAGAGCTATATGTGTCATCGGAGCTTTGAATTTGTTTGGCTTCGCCAATTAACGAAGATCGCAGATAAAACAGCTTCTGCGTTTCTGATAGCAGTTCATTAGAACTAATGATGTTTTCAAACTGAAATTTAAAGTTATTCCAATTTTCAAGAGCTCCATCAAACTTAGGCAGATTAATCTCAGGAAGCCTTATATTTAATTGTTGATTAGTCAGTTATTTCAATTATTTTCAAAGTGAAACTACGCGGCACGTATCCTCGTACCCCTAAACAAAAATATATTTTAGTAATAGGCAAATATTGTATTTTAGTTTTGTCAATAACAACTTAGTTTTTCTCTTTTGGAAAAGCATACTGGCAATTAATATGAAGAGTTATTATAGCTCACGTTTACGGAAAACAATATTTTAAATTTAGATTCATTAAAAAATTAACTTACGTTCGAATACTTATAACATTTTGAATTAGAGCGTGTTTTTCCGCCTTGCGCGTAAACAGTTATATCGTTCAGCGGCGACGACATATTCTCTGCTCAGAAAAATGAAAAAAAATGTGAGCAGCCAGCGAAACTATCAAGAGACTACAGAGTACTCATAATTACCCCACTAATGGTTAAAATTTCCTCATTTAGTTTTGCAATTATGTGGTTATTTATGACCACCCCTTAAATTGTAAGTTAACAGGCCTTTGAAAATGAAATCTTAAGTAGATGTTCTGTAAAGGTCATCATTACTTCCTAATATACTTACAATATTTATTTTCCTATTATGAAAGCATATTAAAATTTACAAATTTAAAAAAAAATGTATAGTACGATCATAATTATCTTTTTTGACCCGAAACTTTGGATTCGTACGTGGTTCATTTAAAGCTACTATTTACTTAGCCCTGATGATTACATGACTTTTTTTGTTTATAGTAAGTGTTAATGAGTTTTAAGTAGTATATGAATGATTGTAATTGTATATATTAGTAGCATAACCGAGGGGAAGATAACGGGATATATCCTCCCGAAATTTTCGGGATAGTTTAAGTCAGGCAGAACAATATTACCCGGGTATGTACAGATATATAGGATGATAGATAAATAGATAGATACATTACGGTAAAAACAATAATTGATGCGTGAAGGAAGGATGTGTGGCTGCAGAGGGTAGGTGGGGGCAAAGATCATTTTTGAAAAATTGCAACAACTTATGAGCCTAAACATTTTATTAAAATATAGCTTAGACCTTACCCTGTCATCTTAAATGATCACTCTTATCTAAAATATAATACATAAAAACTGGGAGTGACTTTTACAAATCTTGCTGTTTTCGGATCCTTGTATCTTTGCCCCATCTAATGGGGTAAAGATCCTGTATGGTGGAAATGGCATAAAACTCAGAATGAAACCCGCTTGCAAAGTTGTCTTTGCTCCAAAATTATTATTTTTCAGGCTGTGAGGTTGACTGCTATGAGCACCTTCAATACTGGTGATGTATAGTTTAAATTTTCCATTTTTTTTTTAATTTTGCTATGAACTGCATGGAGAATTTTGATTTAATGTGATAACATTCTCTAAAGTATGTATTCTAAACTTAGTTCAACAAAAACATATCGACAAATAGAAAAAGAAAAAACTGCCAGTTAAATTTAATTAGAGAAACTTACAAAACAGTGGAAGACAGTTGGATGTTGCAGAACTTAAAGGAACACAAATCACTAAGGGCCGTAAAAAAACTTTGCTACTGCATGTACGATGGGGTACGATGGATTTCATACTGCTAAAACGAACTGATGTGAAAGTAAATGTCGCAATCACAAACCAAATCACTGGCAAATAATGATAATAAATAAATAAATAAATAAATAAAATACACACCTGTGTGAAAATTTTACATGTCTTTGAATGTTGGACTATAGATTTTTCCGGACTTGATGCACATCATCATTAGAAGGTCCAGAACTTAGCACAATATGATGGTTACTCGAAGGCTCTGTACGTGACACAACATGCGAATATCAAACAGACAAAGCCATTAATATGCAGCGAACCATTATTATAAACCCCAAAGAATTAGGGGCAGAGATCCGCATATGAAAGAAACCCCATCGTACCTGCGGATTCTTGCTCCATTTGATGAAGATACGAAAATTGATTTCCTGCTGTTTTGGTCAAATGTCGTATCACTTGAAACATAATGTAATGAGATCATTATTAGGTCAGCTTCACATGCAATAAAACCTTAAAAAATAAATCTGTAAAATTGCGAGAAAAAAATAAGTTTAATTTTTTTTTTTGAAAGTACATCAAAATATGCATAAAAGTATCTTACCTCATAGTATGAAAACTGATAATCGCACATCCGTGATTCTTCGTTTGCAAAACCAGTGCCATCTAGGGAACTTGTGGAAAAATCAGTGTGGCTAGTATAGATTTCTAAATGATAAAAAAATTCGCATTCGGATCTTTGCCCCAGGCTGACCTTAACCCCTAACTGCCCTATTTATCACATTATCCAAATATTTTATCTGCACTGTTCTCGTATTATTTTGAGGAGTGTAATGAGTCTCATAAAATTCGGTACTCATTAAATACTTTAGTAACTACAATATTTATTGAATTCGATACTCAAGAAACTAAAGTACATACCAAAATTTTGTCGACTTGTGTAAGTCAGTTAGGCATTATTCAAAGTAAGTCATTTCTATACATGCATATGTATTTGTGCGTTTGTGTGTAACCTACAAAATATCATCAGTGGATTCTGCCACTTCTGTGATCCTGTGATGCAGATCACATATTTAATTTTAATAATCATTTAATTTGGCTTTCTTTAACGTAATCTACCCAAAATTAAGAATTCTAAATCACTTCTGTTTTCATTTTTCTGCCATTTCGACTTTTAAATCTGTATTTTCGCTTTTCCCGCATGCATTATTCTTATTTGTTTGTTTCTCGAAATGAGACCCAGTGGCGGCGTTATGAGCAAAAAATAGATTATATTACGTCTGTTTGCAAAATCAGCGTACTTTCTGCTTCCCCTCTTGGCATCCTGCTGGCGTAAGTTATTATTTGTTGCCCTGCGACATCTTTAAAATTATTTGATCGCGATTACGTCTTTTTAATTTTATTGGATTAACTTTTAGGATTGCTCTGGAATTGGCGTTATTTACCTCGGCCTGGTGTTTGTTCTCGCCAATGTGTAATTCTGTGCTGGCGTAATTTTTAAGTCATTCCATCTTAATTTCACTGTCTAAATAGGACGTATTTTTTATTTCGCTGAGCCACCACCATCCTTTGTAATATGTTTATATTTCAATCGTATCTTTTTAATAAAATAGTTTTTTTGCATTTAATGCCTTTTTATTATATTGCAACTAAGTGTATCGAACCTGGTTTCTGCATTATCTCACAACGCCTTTTAATCTCAAATTTAAGTCTGCAACCAAATGACTTCTTTACAGATCCCTTCTAAAATTATGCAACATTCTAGTAACAATTTAAAGTCTACTTTAGTTTTCGCTATTTCAGATTATACACAAAAAATTGAAACAAGGTTGGTTACTATTTTTTGTAAATAAAATGAAATATGTATTAAAATTTTTCGAAATATACCAGAGAGTATCTTTTATCAAAGCTAATTTCATATGACAGAGCATTTAAAAACGGGCTAAACAGAAGATAAATTATGTAATATTGCTGAAAAAAATTATCATTTATATTCTAAATGATACAATAAAACACTCGTGAAAGTATAATTAATTTCAGCAGTTTTCTTTTAATCATTGTTTTAGATTCCTCTATTTGAATTTTAAAGTAAAGTACTTTAAATTTTAAATGTACATTAAAAAAGGGAATGAAGCAAGCGCAACAGAAATCATCGTTTTTATAACTTTGAATTTTTTTTCTTATAAATACAATCCTTCTTTCTTGATGTTCTTTTATTTGACAAAAGCAAAATTTGCAAGGGCATATAAGCCGGAGCATTTCAATCAACTTAGTAATTCTTCGTTTAGTATGGATTTATGTAGATGAATGGAAGGAAACATGAAAATTACTCTTTCTGACCTCATTATTTCATCAAACATGCCAGAACGAAAACGAAAAGAAATAGATAAATAAATTATGCAAGAATTTCTTTCCTAAGACCGTATGTCTCTCAGAATCTCACAGCGTAACTTTTTAAAATGATCTTTGTATTCAAATTACATATCATTTTTGAAAAGAAGTAATGTTTTATGGAAAAGAAATATAAATCGATTACATGTCAAATATTTTCTAAAATTTCATGCAAAATAAGAGTATATAATTAAAAAAGATCTAAGACTGGAATTTATGAATAATTGCTGAATAAAATGTACACTAACAGCTTAAATACTCAATCTGTTTTCTTACAGTATAAAAACAATATGTAAAGGGAAATTACATGAACGTACTTTAAAATTAATAATATGTAAAGTAAATTATATAAACGTATTTCAAAATTGACATGAAAATACTAAAAGATGCAATAATATTTATGCTACTGCTATTCAATATTATTTTAAAGAGAATTATGCAATAATTGCTTAGAGTAAAATGTGTTTCTTTTTCTTTCCTTTTTTGCGTGATTTAACATTCATTTTATGATTTTTAAATCTTAGTACATTTCAAAACTGTTCATAGTTATGCAAATCAAACAAATCATTATTTACGCAAAAAGTAATAAAAAATGATCAAAGTGAATAAAACAGCCTATGCCCTGAAATTGCATTTCCAAATGTATTTTATGTATCAATTATCCTTATATTTTTGTTTTATCCAGAAGAACACACACTAATGAATATATAAAGAGTTACTTGAAAATTCATATTTTACATGAAAATTTAGTTCAACTTTCAAAGATAAGTAAAATGTCTACAACAGTTTTACAATTACTACTAAAACGATTAAATAAGATTAAAAACTAAAACATATAAGATAAAAATAATATAGGTGCATCTCATAAATAATAAAACTGGTAGTTAGACAGCCTCCTAAATATGCTTAAATGATGGTAGATACGGAATGTGTTACCGTATTATTTTCATTTCTTAGATCTACAATGTCATGAAAGCATTATTCAACAAAATATTATTTCATAGAGTGCAACTAATTTTCCTTGAAGATTTTTTTCACCACTGCTATTATAGATTAAAATAATAATTTCATGAAATAGGAACATAATGTGTAATGTTAATGAATGGTGAAATTTTGTAATTTTGAACAACTATAGTTGATGACATACGCCAATATGATTCACTGTTTTCTGATGCAATGCGTTCGCGAGAAGATTACTTGCTTGTTTTAGGATATTTTAAACACTTATTTAGTTCTAAGTGCGTAAATTTTTATTCTTTTTAATACACTTGCAACACTAATGAAAATATTAGTGTTTATATAATTTTTTTGACCTTAGATAATCTATTTTGTTACAATCAATAGGGTATGAATGAAGAAAATTCACACCCTAAAAATGAATTAAGTCTTAAATTAATATTATATTGGACATCTTTTTGCAAGAACAACAGCCCATATTAGTGAAGGCGTTGATTCAACGTTGATTTAAATTCAAGTTTCTGAATTAAGAAAATACGATGCACTATCTGAACAGACTAATGTCTTTCAGACTGGACGGAAGAGGAGATTGCAATTGGATTGGCCTCTCAACAAAATATTTTATATTCGATTAAAATAAGTTGCACAGAAGCTGTTGAAAGTCATATTAATGTTCATTTAACCAATCCCGAACTTTTTATTACAATGTAAGGTTGCAATATCGTCCATGAAGTATCCCTCCTTTTGAACATTGCAGGGATCTCTCAATATATCTGCAAGTATTGCATGACTTTTTGCTTATCCTTAAGTAACACCAGACTAACAGCAAAACACGCCTTAACCCCATGTCATTTCCACCAGACTCTTGCACAGTGCGAACAAGTAAGATGGGTTCATAACTTCATGGATTTCTCTCCAAGTTCGACGTCTTCCGTCAATGCAAAACAAGGTACAGTGAAACGTCTCGATAGCAGACACCACTGGGACCATAATTTATTTCCGCTAACGGGGATTGTCCGTTATCGAGGAGTGGGATAGTTAATAGAGAAATCTAATATTTCAAACCTTGACGTATGTCGCATACTTTTTAAATATGATTGGTAAATATTTTGACGTTGATGAAATAAATGCACTTACCTTCGTAATGAAACTATTGCAAATTCCAAATGTATGTATGCATCGGATAATTCCTTGATCTAATGGTTGGCTTACAGCGGTAGTGCTGAGTGGGAAAATGGGACTTTAACATATTCTGCTTTAATATTATGAGGATGCGAACTGAGATTCTCCATGAAAAAAAAGAAATTTCCTTTTCATTCATCGGGATCAACGATTTCTAACTTTTATCTAGATCTATTAGCCCTTTAGTCATGACTTCCTTGTCCACCCAAGCAGATCTATTCGCTTACCATTCAACTTTTAGTTTATTTGAGATCCACAATTTTAAAGCATCTTGGCTGCTTTACTTTTCCCATGACAAGAGGTTTTATGAATTCTTTAGTAATATTGCAATAAATCTTTCGATGCTTTTCAGCAGTATAATGCAGAATACTAAAAGGAAATAATGTAGTAGAGGAAACGATGTGGTTCAGGTAACGATAATCACGTCTAGATGACTCTAACTCTAACAACAAACCTTTTATAACCCTCCGTTAGGTACGCAGTCTACGATCGTAGACCAGAGTTGTGTATGTTCGCGATGTCACTTTTGAGTAACTCCAGTTGTGGAGATAAGTTCGAATCTAAACACACCCCAGGTACACTCACTCAAAAAGTTTTCGAGTAATGACAAAATTTCTTATTTTAGTTTTTGAATCTGAAATAGACATAGGAAATGTAACTTATGCGTAGTCCAAGCGCCTAAGTTAAATTGTCTTTGCCTGTTTCTTATGTTAATTTCCCATGTTTCCTATGTAAATTTCCTGTTATAAAATTAAAACTTTAAGCAAATCCAGAATTTTGAAACATTAAAAGCTTGTCCGCTAAAGAGAGATCAAATGCATTATAGGCCTATCTCAAGGGACTGTTAATTTAAAAAATGTCCGTTAACAGGGAGTGCTTTCTAACTAGGAGTGTCCGTTAAGGGAGGTTTCACTGTATAGCGTAATTCATGAACTAAGTAAACTGTTTCCAATCCTCAGATATCTAGTGCTGTCTTTTCTGGCACGACTGCAATTCATTCGGGGCATAAAGGAGAGGTTAACATTGCAGGTTTTTGACCACGTTTCTCGTCTTCCGCAATTCTTTGCGCATGGTCCGATTCAAGGTCGGTTGGGCCTTGGTTAAAGGTTTCTGTCGTTTGAAGCACAGTAAGTCCCTTGCCTCTAGATCTATTCTCGATTCGTCGAAGATCGTACAATCCGTCGAAGATGTCTCCGTTACGCTCTCGTTTGATTGTATTTGAATCACAGTTAAATCTTTTAGATAAAGACTGTAGGTTCTGCCTCCAACTTTTGAAAATCTTCGAAATGCTACTTTTGAGAACGAGCGTGTTCTACTGCCTTTACAATTGGGGCTCCTCCTAAACAGTCACCAACATTAAGATTTTTTTCGAATGGTGACAGATTTTTCGTCTTATTATATTCAATTGCGTTTTTCGTCAAATGCGCACGCACACCTTACTTTTACAAGCATTCTGACAATTTGCCGACCATATCGCCTACAAATTTTGCTTACTTAAAGCAGTAGCGAGCATTTGTCGAAACTCTGCCCGGTTTCTGAGTGTATTTTCCCAATGTAAAAATTACTTTAATAATTCGAAATTTGAATAATTATTATTTGCAATTCACGAAAAATGTATCACAAGAAAGATAATAATTTTTCACTGTGCATTTTTATTTCCAATGATATAAACTCATTTAAAAGTGAATTTGGGGTGAGGACGAAAAATAGTTAGCGAGTGTAATGCATCTTACTAGAAATCAACCAGAGAAATATACAAGTGCTCTTTATGAACATTAAGTTTTATTTTTCAAAATTCTTTTTGGGGGAATTCAGACTTAATATCAATGATCTGATTAAATTTTTTTCACGCTGTTTGCATGTTTTTTTCATCTGTTTAAATTTGGTAAACCCACAACAAAACTAGACGATCTAAGAGAAACACAAGCCAATACGCAACCTCGTAGAAAGAAATGGAAATATGATATAAAATATGCTATGATCACATAAAATGCTTAAACAGAAATTCTCAGCTTATGCAAGTAATTTTGAATGATTGTGTTCGTAAAATACTCATATATTTTGTATTTTCTATATTTCCGGGAACAATACAGCGCAATAAAAACTGAAATTTTAGATAATGTACAAAAAAAAAGAATCCATTTGAATAAAAATCATCATGAGATATCCAGTGGAAGCTCTTGATTTTATATTTTAGATAACTGCAAAATTATTTCAATGCCGTTTTTTTACGAAATTGTTACACTTTTGCAAAAAATAATGCAATTTTTATCTAACTCATTTCATTGTGTACATATGGATATGCATTTCTGAAAAAAAAACTTATAAAAAGCGTTAAGTGGAAATTCCGGCAACATTTTAAAAGAAAAAAGTAAATATAAGCAAATAAAGAACTTTCTCTTTGATCATGCTTTTTGGGTTTATATTTATTCTTTAAAAATTTCTAGAATTTTTCTTTTACTTTGTAGAAAGTACTGCATTTCAATCAAGTTGGTTATTCTTCAGTTTAATATGGATTTATGTAGATGAAAAGCGGATACATGAAATTTATTCTTTTCAACCTCGTTATTTCATCAAGCATTCTAAAAAGAAGAAAAATAAATTTAATAAACTTTGCAAAAATTTGCTTTTTAGAGAATTGTTACTTCATTTTAAATTCCAGTAAGATATCTGTTGATATATGTGCCGTGTCTTATTTTAATCTACTGCATTTCATTGAGTAGATACTTTATAATTACTGAATAAACAAATATTTTTACTTAATATTGTTTTAATTTTATGGTGAATTTACGTTCAGAGAGTTATGTATTTCATAAATAGTCAGTACTAGATTTTAAGAATCATAACACCGATTCTAGAATTGTGATCTTGGAAGCATTATGTACTGTCTGCGAAGGTAGCATGTGCTCCCCAATGAAAATATATTGCTGCATTAGCCTATAATAGACTAGAATAGTATTTACAGACGATGCTTTGTGGAAATGTTCAGGATACTCCGTGAAAATTCGAAGACCCTCAAAATGCTGCATAGTAGAATAATTTTGGGGAAACCTGAAATATAATCACTGAACCTGGAAAATTAACATAATTTTTTGCTTTAGTTAAAAAGTCGTGTCACTGTACTTACAAAAGATATGAAACTACAAATTTAACACCAGGGAGCGCTTTAAGTGGTTCATTGTGTAACGTATAGCAACTTTACTATACCTAGACACCATTTTTATGACCATAGCTCTCGCTATCCTGATGTTAATGGGATAAGGCCTTTAGCGGTAATGATGTCTATGTAATAGTCTTTTGCAAGTACATTACCTGTAATTAAAAATTATGCGACTCCTATGCGTTTGAACACCAGGGAAAAACCGGTCTAAAGAAAATGTTTCTAACAAATTTTAATGAACCAGCGTGACCTATTGGAAAACCACGAAAATTCAATGTTCATTTAAAAGTGTAGACACAATCATTTGTTCAGTAGAAAATAATAACTATTTTATGCTCCCTTTGAAATGAGAACCATAAACGATCAAAGCTTTTGTTACAAAGATCCACAGAAGATGGATAGTACAGCACGGAGTGCATCAATCTTGGAAACATCTCTCAAATCTAGAGAACTCACTGAGTACATTTGCAATGCGTGCCGTGTAGTATATATACTTCAATAATATCGGAAAATTTTGCCAAAAATGTGTGCTATTATTGAAATAAACGTACTGTAAAATCACTTATTTTCGCGAGCCCGTCGTAATTTAAACCTCATAAATTTTTATCGCTTCAAACAATAATAAAAAGCAGAAATTTTTCACTTACTAAAATTTAATCATTTATTGCACAGTTACAAACTCTTTCTTCACAAATTTATTTCTTACATCTCGACTTTCTTTTTTGCAATTATTTCTTGAATGCTATGCAATTATTTCTTCTGTACAAAACAATAATACAACTAATATGCAGAGCATTGACTTACAATATGTGTTTGATGCGGAATACATGCGTTGAACCAAAATCAAAGTTGATGTATCACCGCGGGGTATTTTTCGCGATAAGGAGGTAGGGGACGAGCTTTTCCGTCAAAAGGGAATTTCTTAAAGTGCCTTATTCAAAAGAAGTTATTTTTTTGGGGGATTTTTAAACTTTCGGTTCTGTTCATATAAATTTAGCGAAATATTCAGCTCGCGAAATCACACATCTTCGTATTCGCGAAAATTACAGCTCGCGAAAATAAGTGTTTTTATAGTACTTGAAATAATTATTATCAATGCAGGTTCTTGTATTTATTACGTTTCTAGCAGATTACATGCAATTTTCGCACTTAGAAAACGCAATATCAAGTCCTTTTAAACCTATTTTAAGCTCTTCCATTCATCTGACAATGAAATAAAAATATGAAAATCAATAATATTTTGAAATTTTAAATAGATATTCAAAGAAGTAATATGAAGAGAAATGCGGAACACCTTGTTAGCTTTTCTGTATAATCTCCAATAATGGATACTTTCTTTTCATTGTCATTTTAAAACAGTTTTTCTAAGATTGTTCCGTAAAAATGTAAAGATCGATTTTTCTTAATTTGAAGCACATTATTTATGTTCAGAAACAAATTAAAAAAAAAAAACTAATTTAAAATTTAAGGCATTTCTTAATCGACTTTTTTTTTTACAGTAGTGCATGTTTTGAAATGACAGTTAAAACAATTTCAATGAAAATGAACTGTTTAACGAGTAATTCTTATTTCTTATATGAAGTATTAAAAGATGTATTGTTGCACATTTTGCATGCAAATATATACACATTTTATTTGTTGAAATATTTGAAAGGTCGTGTAGAGTTGGGGGAAAATAAAAAATGATAATGCTCAAACTTAAGTGCACTCATTCATAGTTTGAAGAACGGGGGAAAATTTTTACTTGAACGACTATTTTTTTTTTCTCTAACAATCTGTTAAAAGAGAGAGTTGAGTTTCTCGAAGAAGTCTTAACCACCATCAAAGAAAGCAATTTAAGCTCATTAATCATGCTCGGGCATTTAACTTAAAGTGCTAGAAAGATCAATTTTAAGTCGTTAGCGTATTGCATTCTAGATGATTAAAAAAAACTATTTTTTATTACTAGGGCATAAGATATATTTTTCTATTCTCGATAAATTTGTATTGATTAAAATATACAATATAGCGAAATAGATTACAATGTCGGTCCTTTTTCAGTCATTTTAACATGCAGTTAAAATTGTTGATAAATTCGCAAGTTAATGTTGTGGTTTTAAAAATAACAAATATTTAAAAACGATTATAATCTGATTGATCAGCAAAAGGACAAAAATATAAAATAAGTTATTTTGCATAATATTTTGAAACGGTATTGTACTATCAATTTTATTAAAAAGCTTAAGCGATTTTCTTAAAGAAATGTTGGAAAATTCAAAATGTATTTATTTTCAAAATGGTTTCATGGTTAACATTTTTTTTAAATACATATTTCTTCAGTAAAAAAAAATGGAGTGGATTAAACGCATAGACAAGTTATTGTCGGTCAGAGGGTTAAATATAAATAAAGCGCTCCAAACTTTAACGATTGATTGAACTGCTTTTACATGCAAAAATTGATTTATTACTAAAATATATTTTTAAAGATATTATGGATTTTAATATTTTTATGGTCCCATTTTGAATATCTTAATTTCGGTATGACTGATAATATCTGTATAAATTTGTACGCATTACAGGGTTTGAAGTTTCAAATAAATAAAGTATCAAATAAATACATCTTACCACAAATTACTTCTATTCGATATTGGACTGAAAATTTGCACTTTGAAGAAACATAAACAATGTTAATAATTGAATTTGCTTTTAAAATGCAAGATTCAATTTATGTATACATTTTATACTAGCTGCGTTCCGCGACTTCTTCCGTGTCGGCTTTATAATTAGGTCCAGAGAAAAATGAAGCATGTGTGAATAAGAAATATGCTTGCACTATAGACACAAAAGTGACTGTATTTAAATATTATTTATTTTTTACTTTTTTAAATGAAGAATAATACGTGGTAGTGTACTTCATTTAAAATAAGAGCGTATGCAAAGTTACTAAATTTAGAATTTTTTACGCATTGAAATTTTTAAAAAAATGTATGAATTTATTTCTAGCATTATTATTTTTAGTTTATTTTACTTTATTATCTAGCTTATTATTTATTCCATAATTGTATAAATACGTGATCGGAATAAGAAGTGTTATTTCAGTAATTGAATTACATTGCCTCTTTTCGAGATGAAATAAATCTAAAAATGTTATTAATAATTAATGCATGTAACACGCGCGATGTATCCCAAGTATGATGCGCGATGTATCCCGATGTATGACAATCTGAAAATATATCCTATTTCAGAAGTAGTATACATCTGAAACAGTAGAAATTTCGATACAATTTTCCAAACTTAATTGCACTTAGAACATAAAATGGGTCAAATTTTCGAATTTCCAATTATCAGAATAAAACATAGAACAGACTGAGATGATTCCATACGTGTAAAATTTAGGTCTGTTTAAATGCTCAAAATGCGGCTTTTAAAAATATAAACGAACGTGGTGTGGGTACAGTAAAGCTTTAAAGACAGTACATTCAGAGACATTGCTTGCCAGAACATATACTTTCTTCTGTAAGAAAAAAACATGCGTTCTCTGTCTGATAAAGTTTTGAGCAAATGCATACACGGTAGAACGCAAAATCCAAATCAGAGTTTGAAGCATTTTTTAAGTCGACACTTACATAAAAAAGGTGTTCGTTTCAATTAGTACTTTTAAATTCGATGTTTACATGCTGCTATGTGTTCTAATAATAGTGTTTATAGCATCATAGATATTATAAAATATTTGGGAACTGGCTTATTCTTTAATATAATTGCTGAAGGGTCGAGTTCGAGAATCATCAAACAGTTTTAAGACAGAGTTATAATCAAAATGATTTTTAAAAATGGAACTGATGTATCAAAATGATTATTCTGCTGAAAATTTTTAAAGCAGTATATTGAGTATGTGAGTATGTTTTTAGTTTTTTACCTTTTTCTCAAAATTCCTTTTTTTGATGAGTTTGTATGACACATTTCTAAAATTTGTTTCTGGCAAACAGTTGAAAATTTCAAAAATTGTTTAAGTAAGTCGTTTCTTTTAATGTACATAACTTTAGAAAACTAAGTGAAAAAAATTAAAAAAAGAATTTTCTTTTTTTTAAGTTTTGGGACATTTTTAAGTTTTTTTGTAAAATATTTTTATTTTTATTTCTTTTCGTCCAAAATGAAAATAGTTTCTTATTATTCTCAGATAGTATGTTTTCTGATACCATTCCAAATTTTAAGCTTATAAAATCAATAGTTGTTTAGGAAAAATAATAAAAAATTTCGTGTGCAGATATGTAAAAAGTTTAGTTAGTTTTAGAAGTTTAGTTTTAATTAGTCCTTAAAAACTAATTTATACATGAAGTTATTTTTTCTTATTTGTATATGGGCTTTAATGTGTGTATCTCTCTCTGTCTCTCTCTCTCTCTCTCTCTCTCTCTCTCTCTCTCTCTCTCTCTATATATATATATATATATATATATATATATATATATATATATATATATATATATACAGGGTGTTTCAAAAAAACGTGGACAAAATGACATGGCAGATCAGTCATACAACAAAGATCAAAAATCGCATAGGAACAGAGGGCCGCAACTGCGATCCGGAGCCGTCACAGGAGTCTAAAATAATACATAACACAAAGAGAAGAAACAAAACCATAACAGATCATTTTTTTAATAATTACTCACTCACATGCGACTAATTCAAGCGAAATGTTGAGCCTACGGGAGATGCTAAAAGTTTTTTTACAGATGCATCGAGACATGCCTGGCATCTACGTTGCACGGAACGCCGCCCCTTCTCAAAGATACCAGGTGTATCTCGAACACATCCTGCTGCCACAACAATTCTTCCTACCAAGTCTTACGGCGTTTCAACAGGTGTTTCATGCGCAACTCCTTTTAAAAATCCCCATAAGAAATAAACCTAGGGAGACAGGTCTGGTGATAATGGTGGCCATGCGATTGGTCCACCGCGACCAATCCAGCCGCAATGAAAAGTAGCCTGCATATGTACTCTGACGTCTGTGATGAAATGTGCAGGGGCTCCGTCGTGTTGAAATCGAATGCGTCGACGAATAGGCATCGGGACATCATTTAGCATTTCTGGCAGAACCTCTTGCAAAAATGTTAGATAAATGGGACCGTTAAGTCTTTCTGTGAGAATGTACGGACCAAGTACACAGTCTCCTAAAATGCCAGCCCACAATGTTAACGGAACATTTTCGTTATGCTCCGTGCGAACGTGAAGCATGCGGGTTTTCATCCGCCCATGTATGCGGGTTGTGAAAGTTCATCACGCCCTCTAATGGGAACGCAGCCTCGTCCTTGAAAAGAACACTTGCTGCGAAGTTTCGGTCTGCAGCATGTTCGTGCAAAAACCATGAAGCAAAATCCATAGGATTGTTGTGATCTCTCGGTTCCAGTGCCTGGACGCGTTGTAAATGATAAGGATGTAGTCTTTCGTCGTGTACAATGCGCCAGACGGTAGCGTGGTGGATATGGGTCTCTCGGGATACAACTCGTGTACTTGTTGAAGGATTACGCTGGAATTCTTGGACAACTCTTTTTTCTGCATCAACTGTCCGAGTTATTCATTGGCGACCTGCATCCGGCTAGCGCACGTCTAACGAGCCGGGTTCACACAATCGTCGATGCAGAGTGGCAAAGTATGAGCGGCTAGGCACCTTTCTATCAGGATATTTTTCAGGACACATTCGCAAGGCTTCTCGTCCATTGCAGTTGGCCATGCCATAAACTAAATGCATGTCAGCCATTTCGCGGTGCGTGTAACTAGCCATGTTACGCCCAACGCATCCACGGCTAGAATGAAGACAATCTTCGTTTTGCTCGTGTTTGTATCGCAACGCCCTCTCATGGCTATAGCGCTCTCTAGAAGCGTTTGCGACCCTCTGTTCCTATGCGATTTTTTCTCCTTGTTGCATGACAGATCTGCCATGTCATTTTGTCCACGTTTTATTGAAACACCCTGTATATATATATACACACACACATATATGTGTGCATGTGTGTAATACATTATTAATTTTATTCACAGTTGCTGGTCCATGGAAACTCTATCTATGATAAAATTTCTAAAATTCCATTTAATTCATGCACTCTGATATTAAATCCAAATAATCAAGTCCCTTCCCCTTTACAAAAGCTGTCAAGGATTGTTTCAATCCTTCACATTCACCTTTTATTAATTGCAGACCGAGAACTAATGACCTATCATGATGCTTGTTAGAGATACGTAATTGGTAAACTTCGAAATTCCATTTGGGTAATTTAATGTGTAACTAGTGAATGAATTTTACGGTTTTGGCACTGAAAATCTTCAAAATTGGGTAGTACTCCCGTTTTAGCTGCCTTTTTTTCTGATAAATCATTTATACCGTGGTTTTCAGAAATATGTGAACCTATTAATAAAAGATGTATCACATTGGTTATTCAATGCCGTGTAATGTAAGATATGCAATATTCATGCCACGTTCAAATAATCTATCATCTATAGAACCTCTTTACTCATGCTATATGTATATAATATTCTTATCAGAAACCCACGATCAAACAAATCATCTACTCATTTTTGAACTAACAAATGAATTTTTCAGCCATGTATTATTTAGTTATTGTACATTATGAGTATCTGAATTTATTTTTCTTTGCGATTTTATAAACGTGTTTTTGAGACTTTAGAAAAATATATTCTATTATGCAATTAAAAAAATGTTTATACTATAAAAAAATTAGTAGGGTAAATCACTTTTTTGAGAAAATTATTTGAATACGCGTGTTTTTAGTTAAATTGTCTAAAGTACGCACTTGGATTTAAAATTAAAAAAAAAATACTTTTGATTGGTAAGCATTTTCTGCTCATAACAGTGTGCATAATTTGTGTGTTAGCACAATTCTATGTACACATATTTCATAAGATTTTCTCTATATTACAATTATATCGATTTTTATTACTTCCTTTTACAATGTAGAAGGAGGTAGAAAAATTGTCGAAAAATGTTGTTATGCAGATTTTTATGAAGAAAAAATCCATTTTAACTATTTCTAAACTTAATTTGAAGCGTTTTTGAGGCACGTCTCAACGTGCGCATCTATTTATGATCATATATGAAGGGTCCACAGGAAGAACGATGAGAGTCTACTTTTCGTCAATGTTGAGGTTTCTACTGCATTCTGTTGTTCATTAGTGGAACTATTAATATCCGAACCCATAAGGGGAAATAACGATGAGAATACACTGAAAATATAGCCCAAAGATACAGTTTACTGGGGAAGAACGATGATCCCGTGCGCCTTTCGATTTTTTGGAAAATCAGCTGTATTGGACTCTCATCGTTCTTCACGTGGACCCTTCATATATGAATGTATAATACATTTTGACCAATCTCTGGTACATTTTGGCTTGCATTTTTTCTGGCGTATGTATGTACGCATCTCGCACACCTCAAAAACTATTAGTCTTAGAATGTTAACATTTTATATTTAGAATTGTAACATCAGTTCCAATTTACTGGATACTTTATTTACAGGGATACCGAAGAGAATTTCAGTGCATAGTCAAGTTCTAGGGACATCGTCAATGTATTATGTCAAAATAGGCACTCATTATGTGGGTCATGCCAAAAATCTCGCAAACTATCATCGACCTAGGCCAAATTTTCAAAATATCGCCAAATGTGGCTCCAAAAATAATTACCTATTTCATATAATAACTATAATCCCTCGTGTAGGCTTGCCATGACACAAACCTATGTACCTATTGACGGTCAATGTTGCAATGAGGAAATGTTGAATGTTTCAGCAATGATTCGTTGTTTTCGAAGCGTAATTCAAGAACTTAACCCATTTATGCCTAGCGTCCCTATTTTGGGACGGCATTTTCGCTATTAGTCGCAAACGTTATTTATTTTTCCTAGCCTTTATTCATGAGTATCGAGCCTCAACTCTACAAAATATTTTAACATGACCAAGTAGGATGTTGATATTTCGATTTTTATGCATAATGACTTTAAAAGAAATCATCCCTTGTTCAAGAAGTTGACGTCAGAAATTTATCTATTATTTCTGTTATCAGTAAAAATCGAAGAAAGTCGCAAAAATATCCAGGCACAAATGGGTTAAACATGAAAAGTAGCATTTTTTTCTGTAGAAATAAGGGATATTTAAATTGAATAGATTTTTTGTAAAATGGATTTATTATTTCTTAGCCTACCTCAAGTAACAGTGAATTTAATTTTATATCATTATTTTGAAGTCGTGCTACATATTTTTTTTTAATTAGTTCGTGTAAGGCAAAGTTTATATCACGAGTTAAGGAATTATTTATTTCTGGAGACTCCACAACGAAGGAATTCATTCCATTCATATAGGTAAAAAAACATATGTTTGATTATTTCAAGAGGTGAAGAACGGGTAAGCAGATAGTGTGGAATAAAGTATAATTATTCAGATTAACTTCAATTCTAAATGAAAAGTAAAATGAATTGTTTTAAAAGTAAAATTATATGCATTTTATACAGAAAATCAAACAAGAATATAAAATAAAAAATCTTCTTAATCACATTTAAACCTTGAATACAGACATGACTTCATTACAAACTATTATATTTCTTGGAATTCTTAAAGACAGCGTACACCAGTGGAACATATATAAATTCTTAATTTTCCTTAAAAATTGCTTCAGCTTTCCCAAGAGCCTAGCTGTATCTTATTTCAAACACTTTCAAGAAAATAGTGCATGAAACTCATTTGTAAAACAAGTCATTTGGACGTTTTATTCTGCGATTCAGGTGGAATGCACCTACTAAAGTCTCATTAACCTCGAAGTAAACCTATTTAGATGTAGACAGAGTAGTGATTAAAACAACCCCCGAGAAACTTTTTAAAGTGCATGATAATCAGGCCTCTCGTCTCTAAACATCATGTTTACTCTATTTTATTGAGGCAGGAAGAAGTGTAGGATAGAATATTTTCGAGTGTTTAATCTGGGAACGACGCATTAGATAGAGAATTACCGCACTGCTTAATAGAGATTTGTATAAAAGAGCTCAATTTTTCTTTTACTGTCTAGACTTTCGCAGTATTTTGAAGTATTGCACAAGAGTATTGAAGATTGGGCATTATATATGTAACATTACAAGTCAAAAGCCTATGAAAATCCCATATTTCTGGAACTACGCTGTTTAATTGAGTTCGAACAAAGAAATCCGCGTTCAAAAACTGCAATTAATACACGGTCCCTTGCAATTCCTTTGTAACTTTGTAGACGGTCCCGGCAGCCAGCCACATAGGCGTCGTAAAAGTCATAACCAACCCTGTGAAAACCGCTACCCAGTTTTAGCTTTTGGCCAATGGTTGCGACGCGTTCCTGGTCATGTGACATGACGTCCAAAGCTTTTATAAGAACCTGCAACAAATTAGCAGATGATTTTTGCATGACTGCAACTGCCTAACAAAGATGTATGGAATCATCAAATAAAATTATGTAACCACAGTTGGAGTCCGTCTCATTCTCTTCCATCGACGGCCGCTATGGCCCAAGGATTTTCACGATCGCTCCAACGCCAACGACGATCGGCCTCTTCTACAGCCACAACCCATCCGGCCCGATTCCCGCAATATCGGCTCTAATCCAGAGTCCCGAGCCAGCCAGGAGACCTCAATACCCTCGCCTTACCACTGGTTCCACGACATAGCTTTCCCGTAGCGCCCGAATGCTACATATATAAATATATATATATATACAGGTGTCCCAAAAAAGGTAACGGAAGGTGTACATGAAATATATAAATGTCCGTATAATATTGGAAATCTTTTGAGTGCTCCTGTTGAAAAGCTATAAAGGATAAAGAAACTATTTTCGTTAGAGAGTTTCATTTTGTACTCTTTAATAATATATATCGATTTTGCTAAGCTTGAAATAGTTGAATACCTCTAAAATATCATTTAAAGAATTTCTGCCCGTAGTGCGTAATGTATTGAATTCTTTTGGGTGGCTCTGTATGTAAACTATTCTGTAGATTGAAACTGAAAAGGGAGATGCATAACTAGATGTTTTAACCATCCTGAATACACGGTCCCTTCCAATTCCTTTGTAACTTTGTAGACGGTCTCGGCAGCCAGCCACATAGGCGTCGTAAAAGTCATAACAAACCCTGGGAAAACCGCTGGATTTCATCATTTACGACTAAAAGTTTTTGAGATGTACTTTCATACCTACATACGTATGTACGTACAGATGTCTGGAAAAAATTGGCCAAAATGGATTTGCGGTCGGTCAAAATGAATTGCACATACATATATATACGACCATACATACATGCGTACATCGCGACGTCTAGCGAAGTATCTTCAACTTTAATGCTAGTCAAAATTAATTTTTTTATCAAAATCTGCATGGCGAAATTTTTCGCGATCATTTAACTTCCTTTTACTTCGTACCAGGAAGTAAAAATGGATTTAATGCTCGAAAATGTATGTGTATATATATATATATATATATATATATATATATATATATATATATAGAGAGAGAGAGAGAGAGAGAGGGGATGTGACCCAAAATGAACCTAAATGGCAACACGATCCACATGTGCTTTCTTAGATACAGGTAACGCTATCTACCGGTTAATACATGAACTAGTTGTACCATTTAAAGAAGAAGAGATGACGCTATTCAACGGGTCACAGTACTACGCGTCTAAATAGAATTCTTCGAAAAATTGGGTTTTATAACATCTGCTATTAGGTATGCACTCCCTTTCCTGTACAATATTTCATGTGCAGAAATAGGACTTTACTGAGTGGAGTGTGTTTTCCGACGTCGGACTTAGTCAAACAGAACACACTTGCTAAGTTTGTAATTTCTCGGAGTCCTCTAGTCATATGACTTAAAGAGAGCAGTCATGTTGAGCCATCGACGGAAGAAACTCCAATACCACCTCCTAGTCATTGTGATAGCGCTTCAACCGTTCTCAAAATGCTTGACTCCCCATTACATTACTTAATTTATTTCTGCGTTTGCTGTAGGTCATAATTTTTGAATTATAATTTTGAAATATTTCATTTTATTCTTTGTGCCAATTTTTCATTTTAATATTTTCATAAAATAAATAATGCATACTATATGATTATAAAACATATTTTATTGAATTATGTACAGTCATAATTACTTTTACATCTTTTATTTTGCCAGTAAAAAACAATTTACTATAAGTATCATTTTGCCCATTTGTTGAGGGTAAAATAATCCTACTATATATATATATATATATATATATAATGTGTGTGTGTGCGTGTGTGCGATTTACAAATGTGAATAGAGCATTTTAGCTGAAGACAAAAAACAGACTTTCAAAAAAGGCAATCATTTTAAATTTACCATTCATTTTAAATAAACGCATAAAATCTCAAAATAAATGAGTATTGTTTTATTAATTTTGATAAATTATTCCAACAAACGGATTTAATGCATGAAAATAAACAAATTGGTCTAAGCAGCTATAATGCTCATGTTTTATTATACATTCAAAATCAAGCAAGTCACTTGTCAGAAGAAATAACTTTGCAATCGATTTCCATTTGAATATGTATTTATGCAGATGCCTGTTCCGAACATATAAATTATTATCTTCATTCTTATTATGATAGCATAAAATTTGTGAAAAAAATATTAGTTCTTAATAAATTATTCATCAATATATTTAATGCAAAAAATAATATTTCGTATATTTACATAGTTCTTGTATATTGTTTTTTCTGAAATTATGGAAAGAAATTCTTACGAGCTGCTTAATATTGTTGGAAACAGCTATATTTGCGTATTCATAATCCATTCTGTGATCTTTTATGAGCGTTAAAGAGAAAATGGTGAAAATGAATTTTTTGATTTACTGCAGAATAAGTTCGATTATATTTTTCACTTTAAATTAGACATACAGCCCTGAAGGAATATATTTTTACTTTGAGACAGATTCTTCATCAATTAAATCCTTTGAAAAACCTTGCAACAATTTTAATTAGTTTTAAAAGGATAAATGCTTAGCAATTCATCAGAAAACATTTAGAGATTTTAAATCACATTTAATACTTTCGAATTTGTGGAAAATCTTTGAGACTAAATCTACCATTAAAAATAACTATCCATGAAAAGCAACTTTCATAATCTCCGTAAAAATTATATATTCACTGTAAAAAAAATCGAGGAACGTTCCTTAGAAATAATGGAATCTAAGGGCACGAGAATTCCAAGGAACGACACATGAAAATAATAGGAACTTTTACTGAAAAATCAATCATCACCAATCGTTTAGTACAGTTCCTTCTATCTTCTTGTAACGTTCCTTGGACGTCCAGGGTGCTTCAGCGGCCAATTACTTCCAAGGGGCATTCCTGGATTTTTTAGAGTGTTATGCGTACATTTAAAGCTTCATTGACTGTAAAATAAAGTAATTCTTATAGTAGCAATGCAGACACTCACTACTTAACAAATTGGCTGGGTTCCAATCGCCCCATGTTAATTTGGGAAGAAAAAAGTAACTTATTTTGAAAACTCGTATCTTGACCAAAAAAAAAATCGTTTCGGCAAAACTCTCATAAATAAATAACAACAACATTAACAACTATAATAATAACGCAGGACTCGTAACTATCAGTTTCCATTACTTTTAGCTTCAAGAATACTGAAGTCTAGTGGCTCTTTTCCAATGTCGGTTTATTCCTTCATTGAATTCTTTCTGTCATTCGATTTGTATAGCTTCTTTTTGGACTTCATTCTTTCCTTGCTTCACAATTTTCCTGCTGTCTTTATTTTTTCTTTTAAAGTGCGGGATGGGGGGTGTTCTGATTTTATTTTCTTCTGTATTCCGCAGTCTTTTTACATCTTATGTTGTAAGCACCTGCTGTTCCATTCGCGTGTTCGAGCTCCAATCTTCTTCCTTTGGTTTCCTAAAGTTATCGCTTTCTTTGAAATACTGCCTGAAAATTCCAACTATATCCTTAACTATGTGCACGGTTTCTTTCTGGCGTGTAGGTCTATTGATACTGAATTCTGATAGCTGCCGTTGTCGTGTCCTTATCAGAAGAGACAATATAGTTTCTGAAAAGTTTCTTATTTTAAACTACATCATTATATGTGCGAGTAGAAATGACATTTTTGACAACACCTGTAGCTTTTTAGGTTGTTCAATGATACCATACAGGTGCTGGGTATCATTGAGCAGTCAAGTCTGGGTGTTCTTTTGCAGTTGGTATCGATACAAGCGTTGAAGATCAAATGCATTCTGAGGTAGTTTCATTTAGGAGGAACAAATCTAAAATTACCTGGTTTTTTGTAATACTCTCAGGTACGAAGCATTTCCGTTTTTCCTTAGTCTAAAAGAATCCTCAAATCAGCAATCTATGAAGACAAATATTGGTGGCTGATGAAATATGATACACTGCTGCTGGCTGATGAAATATGAAATTTGAATGTAAAGGAACAAGGAAGAGCACTTTTCAACATAATGGAACAAGAAAGACGAAAAGGGTCGGAGCGCGGATTATTATACGCTTTCAATCTTTTTTAGTGCGTATTTAAAATGTGAAAGTCTTTCGGATTTTTTTTTTTTTTTTTTTTTTGACGGAAGATTCCTGTGCATAAATACACTCATGTCCATAAATTAAGGATAATTCAGAATCACACAGAAATTGATCTCTAAAATAAAAATTTCACCTGTGGAATGATCACACACATCTTGAAGAAGAATATGCAAATTACAGGAAACCACCAGATGGCGTGGATGGTACGTCACAATGACGAGAGTGTAAGAGAGGGGTATATAAGGAATGGTGGCGAAGAAGTAAAATTGTTCACAAGCGCTGTGAAAGCCTTTCAGTGCAAAAACCGCATAGTTATGGCACAAAGGAGGCATTTGGATGATGTTTTACGTGGCAGAATTATCGGACGACTGGAATGTGGACGTACCCAGCTGAAAGTATCCGAGGAACTTGGAATCGCCCAGAGTGTCATCTCCAGGCTTTGGCAACGATTCCAAGATGATGGTAATGTGAGTAGACGTTACAGCACAGGTCGCCCCCGAGTTACAACGCCCAATGAGGACCGCTATTTGGCAGTTACTGCCAAAAGAAACAGACGGAGTACAGCATCAGACCTGTCTCGTCAGCTCTCTTCAGCTACCGGTACGACAGTTTCAAGGCAGACCGTGTACAGACGCTTAGGGCACATTGGTCTATATGCTCGTAGGCCTGTCAGATGTGTTCCACTTACCGCAACGCACTGTCGCCTGCGATTAACCTGGAGTAGAGAGCATGCATTGTGCACTCCGCAACAGTGGTCTTGTGTGATGTTTTCCGATGAGTCCAGGTTTAGTTTGGAGTCTGATTCTCGCCGGACATTCATCTGGAGAGCGCCAGGTACCCGTTACCACCAAGAGAACACCATTGAAAGACACCGTTACGGTGGTGCAAGGTGGCTCGTTTGGGGAGGAATTATTCTTGGTTCCAGAACTGGCCTGCATGTTCAGAGTGTAACGATGACAGGCCACATCTATCGGGATGTCATTCTGGAACAACATGTACGTTTGTTTCGGGGCGCCATGGGTGCTGAATTTGTGTTTATGGATGACAACGTCCGTCCTCACCGTGCAAACATTGTAGACGAATGCCTTCAATCGGAGGATATCACCCGTATGCATTGGCCAGCATACTCACCGGACTTGAATCCAATAGAGCATGTGGGGATATGCTTGGCCGACGAATTGCAGCCCGTCAACCCCCTCCCACCTGTCTACTGGAACTTCGGAGTGCATTGCTTGATGAGTGGTGTAATATTCCCCAAGATCAGATTGATCATTTGATACTCAGCATGCCTAGGCGTTGTCAGGCCTGTATTGCATCGTCCGGGAGACATACTCCGTATTAACCATCCTACTAACCATGTTATACTGTTTTTTGTAAATAGGTTCTTTTTTGAAATTTGGTCAAGGGAGTAAAACTTGCAATTTTTATTAATTATGTCAAACATATAGCATCTTTTTTGCTCTTTACTTTTTGTTTAATAAATAGACTTTACAAATAAGTCAAATTTGTTTTGCTTCCTTATCTTTCTTTGCCTGAACTTCATTATCCTTAATTTATGGACATGAGTGTACATTGCAGTCTGGATCTGTCTTTTCTAGGTTAACAGGAATCATCGTAGAACCTGACTTGATGTTAGTATACTTGATGTTAGTATGACTTGATGTTAGTATATATTAAAGATGTCTCATTTATAACAAAGGAATCGTACTGTATAGTGTGTACTGTATCGTACTGTAAAGGCAATTTTCTACCTCATCTGTAAGTCTAAGTAAACGAGCTGGTTTCATTCTATCAATTCTAGTTTACAATCGCTTAATTCTATTAGACCGCAAGCTCTTATCTTCTCTGTAGGTTTTGTGCCAATTTATCACATTGAATAGGGCTTTTTGCAATGTGTCCAGGAAATAAGCTGGAGTGGCTACTTCTTTGAATGCGAGGCTTCACACTGTTTCACTGTTGCAAAGTCACTTTATTGGAAAAAAAAAACTTTAAAAGTTAACATCCCCTCAAGACAATATTCGAGTAAAGGTCAAACTTCCTACATTAGTTTTGTATATCATAATCTTTTTATCATAAAATACGGATTGGGTTCTATATATTTATGTTTCGCATTTCTGTTGAGTTGCGAGCTTTTTTTAAAAAAATTAATTAATTATTTCCAAAGATAAAATTAGGAAATTTGCTTTTACTTTAATATTACATTGAATGAGTGTACATAGTGTATGTCGCTTTATAAAATGTTTGAAATAAAAAAGTTATTGTGTTTTGTACATCGTCACAAGATTATTTTTCCCATTGAAAAGTAATACAAAAATCAATTCATTAAATTGTGCTGCACTAATGGAAGAATTCCAATTTTAGAGGCCATTTAAAAAAAAAATGAGATGGTATCTTTTATTTGTACTACAATTCCCTATTGATCTGGCATTTTTTTTACTTGCTAGTATACTTTTAAGAGAGCTTATAAAAATTAGAATGTTCATACACATAATAACGAAACAATGAGTAATGTACCCTGGTGAATAAAGAAGCAGACTTAATGGAAATCATTTATATTTATCAAAAATATAGCACGCATACGTGTGCATCTTGTATATCTATGTAATTTTTCTATTTAGAGTGTAAATTGCACACAGTGAATTCTCTAAACTACTGTTTAGTTTTGTTTTCATTCTCCTTTTACGATTTTAAACATTTTCGATTGGAAACAGAATTGGACACTGAGCAGACGCCTGCAGCTTCCCAGATAAGAAGTAAACCATTGATTCCGAGTCTTTTTTGCTTTCGAGTAACAAATAAAATTATTCTCATGAGGTTAAGCATTTCTACTTCGTTTACTGTGTACAACTAAAAGTCGGTATTCTTTAGTAATCCGTATTCGTTTTGATTTCTTTTTTTTTTCAAGCTGTATACAAAAGAAGTGGAAATTTAATTTATAATATACAGTACAGTGATTATGAAACTATTTTAATTTAATTTAATTTTTGTGTATATTCTTATTTAATAGCCCATAAAAGAGTCTTATTTAACTCTACATAATCTCTCCATAAAAGAGCAGCTGCATTCACAAATTTTGCTCTCGTGTAGTTTTCCCACAAAAATATCAACGTAAAGTAGCGGTTTACAATATTCTTTTTTCTTACTTTTTTACTTTTAAAATGATTCTAAGCATACAATGTAAAAAAAAAAGAAAAGAATAAATAAAAAATATTTTTATTCAAATGTGAGATGAAAGGTATCAAATATCAGAGAATTTTCAAGCTCAAACACTTATTGCAGCATACTGATTCTTGCATTACACCAATCAGCGGAGAACTTTTCTGAAAATTTATTAATTATTTCTTTTTTATATAAATTAACACATAATTTATAAAAGGTTCAGTCGTTTAATTACTACTTATACATGAGTAGAAAAGCTGTGTTAAAGCCTCATGATTGAATAAATCATCTATTGTTTTGCAAGGAAAAAGATGTAGTACTTTCATAAATTTCTAAACAACTTCACGCTCATCGGTAAGATAAATAAGTTTGTACGCTGAAATAACTGTTTAAGCTAAAAACATTCTATATCTTTTTGCTCATATTTGAATGAAAAGCTTTTTTTAAATGTATTTATTTATATAAATATTTAACTCCGAAAACTGTTTGACGAAGAAAGCTAAACTTGTAGTTATGGAATTGGAAATAGTAATAAGGAATACAAAATACTTTGGTCGATCCTATTAACGACATAATAATTGTGCAAGATTATAAAAAGGATTAAAATAAAGTACATTAATGTGAAAATTTGCACTTCCCTTTATTATGAATTGCATTTTTTAATTTAATTTTATTTAAAGTATATATTTTGTATATCAAATGACGCTCATGCTTTCTGTCTTGATTTAATGAGTCATTTTTCTCTATTAATGTCAAAATATTCGCCGATCAGCTTGTATGGTGGATAAAATACCATACTGCGATTTCGGGTCCAACTCCTAGCGTTCAAGGTTCGATGCCCGATTGGGCGTGGATGTCATTGTGTCCGTCCCTTCATAGGGGGCAGCGTTGGTCCACCTACTAGGTGCCCCCATAATAAGGTGACCAACAACTCCGGCCAAGGCATTGTTAACGCTCGCCATTTGAAAAAAAAATGTCAAAATATTTTATTATAAATGTATATTATGGTCTTCGTAAAGCATTCAGCATTGTACTAAATATACTTTTCATATCCAGTACAATGCATTCAGCATTATACTAAATATACTTTTCATATCCAGTACAATGCATTCAGCATTGTACTGGTCGTACTGGATTCCCATGTGCTTGAAACGGATAGAAATCGAAAAAAGTATTAATTCCAAATACTGTACAGACAAAGTCTAACTTTATTTATATAGATAAATGAAAGGCTGTTATAATATCGAAGTACAAATCACCTGCCTTCAATGTCGAAGTTTCAGCTTTTTCAAGCGAATTAAAATTCGAACATGAATTTCGAGCGGCAAGGACATAGTAACTTCTTCGCAAGATTATAAAAATGATTAAAATTAAGGAAATTAATGTGAATAATTGCAGTTTCCAGTACTATTTCATTCCTATTTTGTAATTTAATTTTATTTAAAGTACATCTTGGATTTCAGATTACGGTCACTCTTCCTGTCTCTATTTCATATGTCATTTTTCTCTATTAGTGTCAAAATATTTTACTATAGATCAAAATTATGGTCGTAAAGCATTCAGCATTGTAATATATATATATATATATATATATATATATATATATATATATACGACTATCCCAAAAATTATTTTTTTTATATTTGAGATTTAATAAAAGAAAAAATACTGTACATAATCAATTTAAATTTAATAAAATCAATTTTTTCAGTTAAATTTATCGTTAAGCCTTTCTTGATCATTTATTCAATTTCAAACACTTTTACAGATGTTTAAATTTAATTACCTTTACAACTCAAATTGAGACGAATTCCATTCAGCATAGAACAATCCAGAATATTTAATGTGACAAATTTATTACAGACGTTTCTCATATTTCAAACTAAACAGCAGGAAAGTATTAATGAGTTGAAATGCATCACTTTAAAAATTATTAAACTTAACAGGGGAAATTCAAAATTTTATAGAAACTCAGAAATTCTTATTTTAAAATTATTTTTAGGAAAAGTTTTTAAACTCTACTTATTATTTCGTAATCTCATAAACGAAGATAATTTTAAAATTTTTCAAATGTTTAGTTAAGAGTAAATTTTGGGTACTTGACAAATGCGTACCAATGGTACTTTGCCGAATGTATCGATCAGTCAATAAATAACGAGTCAGATGCAATTTCACAGTAATTATTCACTTAAACTCAAAAGTATTGACCACAGGTGTTTAGGCATTGATCTCTTTGTGACACAACTCTCATTATATGTGCTCGTAGAACTACTTTGGTTGCTGTTTGAACCATCTGCGCACGCACATAGCTGATATGTAGAGCTGATAGGGTCCTACACTAACCGATGTAATTTTTAAATGTTGCCCTAATAACAACCAAATATCCCTAATTGTTATCATTATCCTAATATATTATTACGCTGATCCCTCACTCACTGATTCACTGATTCCGTAACAATTCCGGATAAACACTCCAAGATAAAACTTTTACCTCCAATACTTCAAAAATATTAAAAAGTTAAGCACAAAAAACGGAGCAAGATCTAGACCGTTTGTACGACCCGCTCGAAATGTTTCATAATTTTGTATAAAAAGTAATTCAATCAGCGCGAGTTTAAAAATCTGAAAATCCACCTGTTTCCTAATTTTTAAGCGAAATTTTCGCTATTTTCAGCTCTATTTTATTTCCGAGAGTAAAATAAAGAAATTAATCAATTGCTTGAGAAAATTAGCTATCGCAAATGACAATTATGTCATACTGAAATCACAGTTATCGGGCTTTAAAGGGAAAATAGCGTTTCCCATTCGTTTAAAATAGTTTTCTAGATTGCCAGGCTCGTTTTTTTTTACGAATAAATTCATTTCTTCTGCATGAAACATTGATATAAGCAGCGATGTTTCCAGCCGAAACGATATCATTCAAACGCGAAAATTTTCGGACGCTTTTCGAAGAAAATGAAACTCAGATTATGGTATATAATAACATTGAATATGAAGTAATTTATTTTAACGAAACGAAAATTAAATATTTTGAGTACAGACATGTTTTGTTAAATGTTTTTTCTAGCGCCAGTTGTAATTGCCTCCACAGCGGGCTGTATCTTCTAATTATTATTTTTGGAAATAAGTGAGTTACTTTTTTTTCCACCCTAACTTCCTATGCAATGATACATCTACCCATGGATCAACCTTAGTTTATTATATTAGATAAGGAGTATATTATTTCATTAATACTAGAAAATATTATTCTTTTCAGTACCAGCGCCAGAAAGGTCATCAATCATAAGCTAGTATATATATATATATATATATATATATATATATATATATAATGGTAAACGAACGTCGTAATGCTTTTTCGTAGTCGGAATACGGCGTAGTTTCATCAAGCTCAGCACCGGGGTCTCGCGGTCGGAGGACCGCCGGTCACAGATGTAGGACGGTTTACTCGGGCCGATGCTGTGTGGTACGGAAAAACACTCCGGGATTACGATGACATATTTTTATTTGTTTCCACATAGTTTTACATGGCAAGTAAAGTCACGAAGAATCTATGCTCCGAGCTGCGTTTCAAGTTATATAAGCTCGGATCACGTGTTCTATACAGTATCACATGTGCCAAAAGAGATGCATTTATTGGTTGTTAAACTGCCCGGGCCTGCTAGCCTCAGGAAATTCTTGCGAGGTGTGGTGCCGCCAGAAGACCGTGAGAAGAGGGGAGATATATTACTCGCGTTTGAATTGAATTTAGATCCTGATACAAATCCTTTGTTAAAAACGAAAGTTTCTACGCCTGAAGAATTTGAGCAAGGAAATAGAAATTTTGAATTTTGAGAGGATGTTTAATTTTATATGTTATATATATATATATATATATATATATATATATATATATATATATATATATATGAATATGAATAAAATATTCATTTTACAGTGAATGTGTTTTATAATTTTCATATAGTGTACATAGTTTGAAATCACGTGCCTATTCAACTTCTTTCGATAATAATGTACTTATAATATACTTATAATGCACTCGATAATAATGTAATTTTAAGAAAAAATTCATCTCATTAATTTTCAAAAAGTTACACTTTCTAAACTTGTATACGACCCCCGTACAAACAAAAAAAAATTCTTAGTTAGTAAAACGTGCCCCATACACTCTTGAGGTGGCATATAAAATTTGAGAATTATACCTCAAAACGTGTGAGAGATATGAAGATAATATAACGCTGATTTAAACCACTTTTTAATGGTTCTTGGTGGGAAAGAATCGCATCGAATGATCGCAATTCATGGGTCGTAGAGAAGTTATGAAAAAAATATTTTTTCCACTCTAGCAATGAGCGTTCACATACAAAATCGTGTTCAATTCCCGATCATATTTCTTTGAAGATTTCTCTGCAAAGTTGTATGATGAAAGGTTCGAATTTGGTACATCTCATCATGAGTGTATGGGGCATATTTTACTAATTAGGAATATTTTTACGGGATCATATACAAGTGTAACTGTTTGAAAATGAACTAGAGTACTTTTTTCTTAACGGAGTCTTTTATTTCAGACGTTATTTTGAAACTTTTTTCAATTTTCATTGCCCTAAGGAATTAAAGCAGGTTACCACCGTTTTCGCACACCTTGTTTATAATTTTATGAGATGCAGAGAAAAAATGTGTTGCCTCAGTGGTAGTATCAGGCTAAATTAATAATGCGCAGTTCTTGGATATACATACAGAAGTTGTTCTCCATTCTACGAGGTGATGAGGCCTTTTTTGCGGTTACAGCAGGTTCCGGTTCACACGGCTGTAAACTTATGGCATGAGCGTAAAAGAAATACTTTAAAAATGAATTACTTTGAAGTTTTTAGTAACTTTTAAGAAAATTGCATTTTTAGCAAGAGAGAATAATTTCTCAATTGGACACTCTGAACTGTTTATGCAAAAATATTTGATTCTATTGTAATGGACTCAAAGTCCGTTAACAAATAAGAAAACATTTTTTTTGTTTTTGTTGTTTTCAGCTCGAAAAAATCCTTAGTAAGGAATATTCAGGGATTATTCGTAGAAATTGAGTATTTGCTTTCATTATTAGGTAATTTTCAAAGCGCGTTTATCAGTCTCACGCACTTTTAAATGCATGATGTCAAACTGTCGATGACAAAATAAAATCTCTTATTTTTTATTTATTGAAAAATTGTAAAATATAGAATACAAATGGACTTTAAGGATTTTTTTAAGGGCAGAATCTTTTTAAGCGAATCTATCTGACTATTTGGACATGTAAAGCATAAAACACTCAAAATAATCTAATAACTGATGTATTTGCTCTTTTGTAATATGGAAGAAATGAAATATTGAGTTTTAAATAAATCATCCAATAGGCAATAAAAAGCTATTAAGGTTTGTGTTGTTGATAAAAAAGTCATCCGACTGAATTTATTTTTTTTCTTGTTGGATACTCATACATTTTACAAAAATTTTATTTTTCTATAAGATAAACATGTTACTAGTTACGCATCGTGTATCCGTTAATATTACTTTTAAATGTCATAGTTCATAGAAATTTTAATTCCATACAAATATGTTTTTTTTCATTAATATATATTCCGCTATTAATAATAAATAACAACACATAATATCTAGTGTCAACAGTGGAAATTTTGCACAGATGTTTCCTTGGTGCAGAACTATTGATCTCTTAATGCAAACTCGAAGCCTCTAATAATACCTAGTGGCCTCAATAATTATTAGCTAGGGAACAATCAACGCTCTGAAACGCACCATTCTAATTGAACTGCAACATCTGAGAATTAGAATCAAATAATCAATTTGCAGGCCTGTTCACGCAGATTTCAATCTTTCATGCGCATCTTTTATTAGTTCTGGAGTGAAAACTAACCGTTAGTCATGATGCTGGTTGAGGATACGTAATTGTTAAACTTTGAAACTCCATTGTTGTAATTTGAAACTGCACAGTTGCTAGGAAACAGGCTTTTCACAGGTAATTTGAATTGTGCAGTGAAATGACAAAGATCATGGCATATTTACAGACACTTTTAAAAGACATGCATTTTTTTTGCATATTGAAGTTTGTAGTTTACTTTTATATATAAAACTGTTTTTATACACAGTATAAAGTTGTATTACATATATTTTTCCTAAAAGTTTTAACTTTTATTTAGTATAATTTATGCGACATGCACCCTTATAATCTGAAACACCCAATAAATGAATTAAGCTATAATAGACTTTTTAAAAACCATTCATATAATGCAATCGCTATAAAAAATGAAGTAATATCTTCGTAGTCCTGCCGTTAACATAAGGCAAGAAACTCAAAACAAAACATGGCCCTATATGAAATTTTCACTCAATCACAAAGTTTTGATCCTGGTTGAGTGAGTGCGTTTTAAAGTACGTCCAGCGAATAAAGGAGGATTGGTTTTTGAATTATTACATTTATTTTAAATGGATATTAAATGAAAGTGCTTGAAATACAGCCATGGTAAGGTGCCACAAAAAGTGAGTGAAAAGTTCTCACACCAATTTTCAGACTACCTGCTGGAAGTTTTTCAAGTTCTCTACTTCCCTTTTTAATGCACACTGTAAGAAGAAAAAAAATTTTTTGACGGTGTTATTTGCATACCACAATAGCGAAGAAAATTACAGAGATTCAATTTTAAAGTCTCGCTCTTAAGTTCTTTAAAAGAAAAACATATACCAGTTAATAAATATATATCAATAGTTAAAATATATATCATGTCATTACACATATACATGCATAGTACATAGACTCATAAATTCTAGTCCCACCAAGTATTTTCTAGATGTGTCAGTTACATGCCCCTCCCCAAGTTAATGCAAACAAAAAGATATTTTTCGTTAAATGGCGCGAACGTGTATCCAATTGGTCACTTTCAATACTACATTTTTCTTTAAGAAAACAAAATTCATCGTCCACTACACACATCAAGTTTGGATATATTTCATCCAAAACTTTACTCGCTAGAAAGCGAGTAAAGTTTTGGCACATCACGTTATTTTATAACCACCCTGTAAATTTATATACAGAGTGTCGATAATACAATATATGTATTGAATATAGCTGTTTTATGTACAATATATGTATAGTTTCAAAATTTATAATTAACTACCTACATTTAAACGAAGTGATTCCTGAAAATCCACGTATAGTCCAGTCATTTGGTTAAAAAAAGGGGGTTACCTGGAAAGTTTTCCGGGAGTTTTGAAAATGGGCAAATTTATAGATTCCGATGTACTCTTTTCGAATTTCAACTTTGCCCCTTCGTATCTTTGCCGCTCGCACCGCCATATTCGAAAGATGGCGCCTAAAAGCAGTTTTTTGACAATATCTCCTTTCCGACTCATTTCACGGGAAAAAAAACAATCCCAAAAAGAAACTAGGAAAAATTTCCTACATCTTATGCAATTATTTTTTTTTTCGTAAAATCAATAGGTTTGGCGTACGAGCGCCAAAAAAAATATTCACACACCTTCTTGTGAGGTAGAGTAAGCGGCGCAGTTTTTTAAATGTTTTTTTTTAAATCGTGGCACGTGAATTAGGCCCCAGAAGGTCTAATCCACGTGCATTTAACTAATCCAAAATTTAGCGCATTCTTGTTCCCTTCGCTGTTCTTGATGGACCAGGTGTTGCGAGTCTATTGCCCCTAGTACCGATCGAAATGACTTCCGATCGAAATGAACAGCCCGAAATTTCTTCCAGATCAGCAATGTAGTCATCAAGTTTTGCAATGTAGCTTTTTTTAGCTCTGAGCAGCATGACGAGTTCACAGATTAGTCGTGACAATGAAGACGAAAAAAAACTGATGGAGAGTATTTTAGATAAACCAGCCAATGGTTGGACAATCATCAAGCATTTCCAGAATTAAAGGAAATCATGTCAATAAGCACTGGAGTTACCGGAGATGTAAAGATAAATTGTCGCATGTCTCAAGAAATCGATAGTGCTGACATTTCTAAAATCATTGGTAGCGATTGGTACCGTAAAATTCAAACGGAATGACCAAATAAAATCACTTGGTGTTATGAATGCAGGCATCCGGATAGAAGACGACATTGTCCCGATTAATACTTTTTTTTTTTTAAATTTTCCAAAGAATGTACATTGCAAATGAATCTGAAAAGGAACTTGAAAATTTTATTACGTACAATCTTGAGATGGCAACGTTATCCACAAAATATGTATTTAAATATCTCGTTTTGCCGATGGCAACTAGTTGTAAAATTCTATACTCTCTGAGGAGTTTGTGAAGATTTCCGTTGGGAAATAACTTTTGAATTAAATTGTTTTTAAGAGGTCTAACGTTTATTTTCTTGATTGTGTATCGTTAGATTGTGGCTAGTACTTATTTTGAGAGATAGAATTATTAATGCTGTGGTGGTATTTGATGAACATACAGATGCCAAACGCGTTTTAAAATAAACGACTTGGTGCAGTGATTAATATTTGGCGTTCGCTTACTACAAAGCTGGGTTAGTATTTTGCCTAACTCTTGATACGCTTTTACATTCATCGTGTAAAAATACGGGGAACCTGTTAGGGAAAGAAACGGCGATTTCTCGCCATTTCTTTGAGACATCAATCTTTATTAATATATCAATAAGCGTTTTGAAGGTACATCCAACATAATATTTTACATGTAATCCCAACCTCACAGGAGGATGTCGATAATCCTTATTTTTAGATGAATACTATACAAGGTTTTGGAAAAGCACAAAGAAATGGAACCTGTCTGCAATCGAACCGGAATAGTAGTTGGGAACGTCAGTTTAAGAACACTTTTCCTGGATTCTAACCCAACTTTAAGGCAGAACATCTGTTTAAGAACAAGGAGATGGAACACCACAATTAAAGGGACAGTGGCTGCAAATGTACCTAAACAGCGGAGGGGAAATTTTCGTTTAAGAACACTGTTGGAGGATCATACTTCGATCCCACGAAAGTAAATTTATAGGAGGGGACACATCGCTTAGAAAGTTAGATAACGCCGTTGTTGCAAACAGATGGCGCTACGCACGCTGGGTAACTGCGCGTCTCAGGTTGTTTATATTTCCATCGAGGCGAAGTAAATGGAGATCGTTGAATTATCAAAACTTCAAAAAATTAAATGCATAGACTTATGAGCGTGATATATATTAATTACTGGTTTCAGACGTGTTTTAATTACATAATTTTCTTACAAAATACTATTCGTTGTTACAAAATACAATTACAAAATACTATTTCGTTGTTACAAAATACAATTACAAAATACTATTTCGTAGTGAATATAAGCAATAGTTTCGAAGTGAAGTGATATTATTATTTGTCAAATGCCAGTTGCATGGCCGTTAGGCCATTAACCCATTCGTGTCTGGATATTTTTGCGACTTTCTTCGATTTTTGCTAACACCAGAAGTAATTGATAAATTTCTGATGTCAACTTTTTTAACAAGGGATGATTTCATTTAAAATCATTATGTATAAAAATTGAAATGTCAACATCCTACTTGGCCATATTAAAATATTTTGTGGAATTGAGGTTCAATACTGCGAATAAAGGCTAGGAAAAATAAATAACGTTTTCGAATGATAGCGAAAAAGCCGTCCCAAAATAGGGACGCTAGGCATAAATGGGTTAAACTCTTATATATTACGTATGTCGTGTCTGTTATTATTTTACCCAAAAGTTGTATTTTGAGAAATGTTAGTACGTAAGAAACGGACCCTGGCTGCAATCAATCCCAAACAATGGACAGAACCTGCAGTTTAAAAACATGGACACAAAATAATAATTCGAAACCTACTTGCAGACGAAATCAACGCTTAAGAAAACTGTGATAGAAAAACACAACAAAAATTACACTACCTGCATTCGAACCCCACAAACAGAGGAAAACATCAATTAAAGAACACAGTTAAAGTATAATACTAGACTACGGACATCCCCCTCCGATTAGACCCAACCTTCAGACGGAACAATAGTATACGAAAACAGTTAAAGAATAATACTACAACATGGGCACTTCCTGGATTCTAAGTAATTATCATGAATTACCGATGATTCTTACTGGAGATTTTAATGTTAATTTTCGCTCTCAAGAATCTCAGTCGTTAGTTGATTTTTTAAAAGAAAAATTTATCTAACTATGAATACTTCTCGACTTCAATCAACAACGCGTTTCGGTACAACGATAGATGCTGTATCTTCAAGAAAATTAGCAAATTTAGAGAGTTAAATTTATGTTTCACATTATAATTACCAGTAACCTATAATTTCATACATAAAAATTATGATGACATCCAAGTACCTATTTACAATGAATAATATGAATATAACATTTATATAATCTTTGTAAAGTACATGAATAATAAATATAATTAAATTATAATATGATATTTATTTTAAGTTTAATCATTTCAGTGATATGTGTCGTAAACGTCAAAGAAGTTTTACTTCAATCGCGCGTAAACATTGCACGCATACACTTTTTGTTTTCATGAAATGAGTCGGAAAAGTGATATTGTAAAAAAAAAAAACTGCTTTTAGGCGTCATTTTTAGAAAATGGCGGCACAAACGGTACAGATACGAGTGGGCGAAGTTGAAATTCGGAAAGAGCAAATCGAAATCCATATTGTTTCCCATTTTGAAAACTCTCCAGGTAAACTTTCTAGGTAAATCTACCAAATGACTGGACAACAAAATTGCGTTCCTATACTTTTAAAACTAATTTAGTGTAAATAATTTTCAAACATTCAATTGTAAATGATTAATGGGATCAGTATATATCCTTGGAAATGATTTATAAGAAGTTATTCCATCACCACATATACGGAGGGAAATAATGCAAAACTAGATCTTTAAAATTTAAATCCTTGGATGAGAAAATTATTGTTGTAGCAGTGATAAAAGTGTGAACAGCGGAACATAAAATACATAAGTTCACTGCAAAGAAATGTTGTCAAATTATTGAAATTTCTATTTTATTTCACAGCAAATTTATGTATATTTCATTGAAGCATGTCAATTTACGAAGTAAATGTGAGAGTAAAATAATAATTTGGTAATCTAATTAATTTTCTAGAATATTTTAAATTATTACGGTTCAGTGATGACCTCAAAAGTGTGTTTCATTTAGAACTTTGCAACAAGGCGATCTCAAAACTAACTGTACGTGCAATATTTTAATAAACGAATTTAAGTATTAGTAGAGTTAAAGTGAGAGGCATAAAACTTCATACAAATCTCGCCTTCCAGAAAGGAACGACTATTTGATGCTAACGTTGATTTAGAATTATTGATCTGGCAGTGTAATTGAATTTGTAATTTGGCATTACTGATACTGGGGTTTCTTGATGCATTTATTTATGTTTTTAAGTTCCGGCGTTTAGCCAGAAAATCGCGAAACCAAAATGTTTAGGACGTGATTTGAACAAATATTTAATTGCATGATTTGAACAAACATTAATCATGCATATAATTTCTTATTCACCGAAATGGTAATGCAGATATTAATAAGAGTTTATTCTGAATATGCTTTTCTCAGAGAAATGACTTGCTACTTCGTTAGAATCATATATACAATTCATGCGTTTAATATATTTATTCTAGTTTACTTAAGTAATTGCTGGATTGAAATTCTCTTGCACAATAACAATGTGATAAATATAATATATCTGCGCGTGTGTTAGATCATTCGTAGAAACATACACCATCCTGATTTGTGTTTATTAACGATTCATATGCTTATACTAGCTGAAGTACTTGTTCTTCGCAAGGATTGGATATTGTTAAACCAACAAGTACAAATGGAAAAAAAATAAATATTAAACATACTTACTTTGGTTATAGATTTAATCACCTACAAAAATTGTTTTAAGATATTTGTTAGGCATATTCTAACTGTACTTGATCTTTTTGAATACTGTTTGGTAGGTACATCATGATCCACGAGTGCGTTGTATTTGTCTTCCGTGTTCCATAAAACACTTCTTCAAAATTGAAATCTGTATTAAAATTGCTTTCTAAAAGTGTTTTAAAATCCTCGCCAGACATATTCTAACTATACTTCACCTTTACGTAAACGAATATAGACACCAATATTCCAATTGAATAAATAATAGGGCTAGGCAATTTCTCTACAAATATGGAAGATATCGCCAAGCTGTTTTGAGAACTTATTTTTTTATATAGAATTTGCAGATAAATCACAAAAAAGGTGCACTTTGACGACTTTCCATATTTAATCAGGATATTCTTGAAAAGTGATTCACCCTTTCAACAGGTAGACAAACACCTTGTCTGAAATTAACAGCACTAAAAAATACGTGAAAAAGACCAAATTATTTGTCAACTACCCCCTATCGAGGTCGATTTTTACAAAAAACCTTGAAAAAATTTTTTATGAATTTTTATTCTTTACAATGTAACGCAAGGTTTTTTTTTTTTTTTTTTTTTTTTTTTTTTTGCTATCCACATTTTCTTTCGAAATGTGAGGACAAATATGAAAAGAACATTTTTCAGCCCTTACACCAGTTTCAACAGGGAAACTAAAAATCCTTTGGAATGCCAAAAGGCATTCATGTACTCTAAATAATAAAGCAAGAAATTTTGGCCTTTAAGATAAGATGGCAAATTTAAAAAACAACCGTTATACTGAACCCCCTCCTTATTTCCGTTTTAAGGAATTCTAAAAAAGCCTGAAAATGACTTTAAGGTATTTGTGATCTCTATATTTTTATGGAGGAATTTCAGGGTATTTTTTGTTTCCTCTGATATATGAAGGAAAATGAAAAAAGACCGCCAAAGAACGTTTGGGTGCGAATTTTAAAAAATCCTGAAACTGATTTTTAGGTATTTCTGTTAGTTGTTTTTTAAAGGGAGAATTTTATGGCTGTCTCTTTTTAACTTCAGGTATGAAGAGAAACGGTAAAAGAAATTGTCGATCCTCCACGTCCGTAATGTAGAATTTTTTTAAAAATAGCTACTTAAATGATGACTTGGGGACAAAAATTATAACTCATAAAATTTCATATCTGTATCTCCAGAACATTTGGCTGGGCGAAGATCGTCCATCAGTCAGTCTGTATATCTTCCTTTATCTATAAAGATTAGCACTATTTATTTTCTCAGTTAATTTATCTGCAATACTTTAATGTGAGGGTAAACTCCTCTCCCTCCGGAAGAAAAAATAAATAAATAAATAAAAGCTTGCTCGGTCCGTCTTAATCTGACCCTGCATATATGCCTTTTCAACATTGGCAGTGTATTGAAGGTGGAAGTATCAGGTTGTAACGAAAGTTTTCCGCCATATCTGCCTGAAAAACTAACTTCTAACTCCTTAGATAACTGTTTTTGAACTTTCGGTACCAAACCTGCACAGTGTCACATGATACAACAATAGTACTTAAAGCTGTACTCATAATTCGTTGATATTATGTAGCTGACTTTTTGCAACACAACTGGAAGTAAATGATGGTTCTAGTCCTCTAGAGTGATAGTTCCATTTGAGACACCTTATACACTGCTGGCCATCGTAAATGCAACACCCTGAAGGAAGCATGCAAATAATATGAAATTTACAACATGCATTAGCTGAGGTGAGATATGCAAATGATTAGAATTTCAGCGCAGACGCACATCAAGCGCGCCTGTGGCGCCACCTCTAAGCGCTATTTAAGGCTTGGAGATTTCGACGGTTTCAAGTACAGCAATTGTGTTTTTCTTGCTTTTTTTTCAAAAAAACGATAAATTATGCCTCGTAGGAAACAACGATCATCTTTTGATCAAGTATCCGAGTTTGACAGAGGAAGGATAGTGGCATACCGAGATTGTGGGTTATCTTTCAGGGAAATCGGTCGTCGTATTGGACGAAACCAAACAACTGTGATGCGGATATGTGATCGTTGGGTGCAGGAGGGTACGACGGACAGACGTGATCGACCGCATCGACCTCAGTGCACCACGTCACGTGATGACAGGCAGATTGTACGCATGGCAGTGACGGACCGCTCAGTCACATCACGAACCATATCACAGCAGATTCAGTCTGTAACGCATCATCCAGTGTCTGCGCGTACCATTCGACGTCGTTTACAGCAGAATGGTCTGTCCGCAAGACGTCCGTTGCTTTGTCTACCTCTGACGCGGAACCACAGACGTCTCCGCCGCCAATGGTGCGATGAAAGAAGGATGTGGACGACAGAATGGAATGAAATTCTCTTTACTGACGAGTCACGCTTCTGTATGCAACACCACGACGGTCGGATTCGAGTCTGGAGACACTCGTGGAGAGAGGATGCTGAACAGCTGCATTATGCACCGTCACACTGGTCCTGCACCGGGTATTATGGTATGGGGCGGTATCGGATATCTCTCTCGCACTCCTCTAGTACGCATTGCCGGTACTTTAACCAGCCAGCGCTACATCTCCGAGGTGTTGGAGCCAGTTGTCCTTTCTTACCTTCAGGGCTTGCCAACAGCCATATTTCAGCAGGATAATGCACGGCCACACGTGGCACGCATTGTCCAAGGGTTCTTCGTCAATCACCAGATTGAATTGCTTCCTTGGCCGGCGCGCTCTCCGGATCTTTCGCCGATAGAAAACATGTGGTCCATGGTTGCTCAACGACTGACCCAGAGTTCATCCCCAGCTGTCACACCAGATCAACTTTGGCAACGTGTGGAAGCTGCTTGGTCTGCTGTACCCCAAGAACACATTCAAAGTCTCTTTGAATCAATGCCGAGGCGTGTGGCAGCTGTGATCTCCAACAACGGCGGCTACTCTGGGTACTGATTTTGGCAGGAACCACGCTTCATAGAATGCTGTAAATTTAATCATTTGTTACTTGGTCAACATGTTATCTACACAATAAATTTTGTTGTGATATCTCTTGTTTTTCTTGGTGTTGCAATTTGGGTGGCCAGCAGTGTACTTAACGATAACTATATTTTTTACAGATTCCACAACACAGTGTTATAAAGTAAACCTCTTTCTTTCAAATGCCAAAAATCGTTTGACAAAATATGAGCAAATACGCCAACGAGAACTGTGTGCTGACGAAGTTTGCGGTGGCGGGAAACTTTCGTTACAACCTTATAGTTTTACAGGCATAGAAACTAATAACACCAGCCTGCAACAATTTCTTGTTTTAAAAGTAATAGTTGTTTTTTATGTATTTTCGCATGCTTATTTCAGAAATAATATCAGTTTTTACATGTAACGTACAGTTTTTTTTGAAAAGTAAATTATTTAAATATGTAAAAATACACAGATTGTTTGTGATTTGGATAGGATAAATTAATAAAGTATGTATGTTTATTTGTTTAAATACATTCTGAAAACCTCTTACTTCATTGAAATTAAATAATAACGACACATACGTCGTTTTGTTGGTACAGGAATCGAGAAAAGCAATTTTTATCATTTTTCAAATCTGATAAATTCTCGGTTTATTGTGCTGACATGCCTGGTTTGTTACATGAATTACAAGATATTCCTTATAATCCGAATGATTGGCGACTATTTATAGATTCCTCAAAGAGAAGTCTAAAAGCAGTTTTATTGCATAACGAATCTAAACTTGCATCAGTTCCAGTTGCACATTTCGTTTTCATGTAAGAAACATATGAAAGTATGGAGATGCTTCTTACTAAAATAAAATACACTGAACACAAATGGACAATATGTGGTGACTTAAAGGTTATAGGTCTGCTTCTCGGGCAACAAAGTGGATTTACTAAATATCCGTGCTTTATTTGTGAATGGGATAGCAGGGACAGAGAAAGTCATTGTATAAAATAGGTATGGGTGAAGAGACAAGAATGGATTCCTGGTAAGAAGAATATTTTAAATGAATATTTAATACATCCACAAAATATTTTATTGCCCCCACTTCACATAAAATTGGGACTCATAAAGCAGTTTGTGAAAGCTTTGGATAAAGGTGGAAAATGCTTTGAGTATATTATGTCGAAGTTCCCAAAACTGTCTAGCGCTAAAATTAAAGAAGGTTTATTTAATGGAACACAAATAAAGAAATTAGTTAAAGATTCCAATTTTGAACAATGTATCACAAATAGAGAGAAGCAGGCTAGGGTTGCATTTAAAGATGTCGTAGAAGGCTTTTTGGGAAATGAGAGAAAAGAAAATTACAAAGAACTTTTAACTGAGTTATTACATACTTATCATCTTTTGGTGTGCAATTTGAGCATTAAAAATCACTTCCTTCACTCACATTTGGAATACTTCCTAGACAATTTATGAAAAATGAGTGACGAGCAAGGTGAAAGATTCCACAAAGATATAAAGGAGATGGAACGCAGATATCAACGACGGTGGGATGTTAACATGATGGCCGATTACTGTTGGTGTTTAAAAAGAGACAGTGATGTGGACCATAAACAAAAATCGCGAAAAAGAATCTTCTTGACTTCAAGAAAAACACAAAAGTTATCATAATATTGTAAATGAACAGCATTATTGTGTTTAGTTAATAGTAACTACAGTTGCTATGTATGCATTATACTACATTTTGCTAATTTTTTCATCGTCATTTGTAAAAAATCCTTACGTGTTACATAAAATTTAGTTTACATTTTGGAATGACATCATCATTGCTGATATAAATCAATAAAATTTTACAAACAATTTTTTTTTTAAGGCTGGTGTAATTTTTCACATACCTATAGATGTCTTCTCATCATTGACACTTTATTGAAGGTGAAAGTAGTTTTACAGGCGTAGAAACCAAATGGCTCAAGTACCCGTTCTTCGCACGGAATGGCTATTGTTAAATGAAATAATGTTAAACAAATATAAAGTAAATATATAACTATTAAACATACTTTAGTTATAGATTTAATTGCCTCCAGAAGCTGTTTTACAATATCCTTTAGGCATATTCTAACTGTACTTGATATTTTTAAATACTGTTTGGAAGGTACATCATGATCCACGAGTGCGCTGTATTTGCCTTTCTTGTTCCATAAAACACTTCTTCCAAATTAAAATCTGTATTAAATTCGCCTACTAAAACTGTTTTAAAATCCTCGCCAGACATATTCTAACTATGCTTCACCTATATTAACACGAATATAGTCACAAATATTCCAATTAAATAAACAGTATGGCTAGGCAATTTCTCTACAAATATGGAAGATATCGTCAAGCTGAGTCCAGTTTTGGGAACTTATTTTTATACCGAAATTGCCTTATTTTTTGTACCGATTTTTTATACCGAATTTTTGTGATAAATCACAAAAAAAGGGGCGAGCCATGGCGAATTTCACATTTAATCCGGCAACCCTTGAAAAGTGATTTGCACTTCCACCAGGTAAACAAAAATCTTGTCCGAAATTAACAGCTCTCAAGAGCTAAAAAATGCGTGTAAAAGGCATTTTTTTGATCAACTACCCCTACTGAGGTCGATTTTTACAAAAAATTTGAAAATATAGTTTATAACTCTTTTTCCGTACAATTTAATGCAAGAGTTTTTGTGGCTATCTCCATTTTCCTATCTCCAGTTTGGACACGGAAATTAAAAATCCCTGAGAATGCCTTTTAGCCTTTCGTGTTCGCTACATTTTAAAGCAAGAATCTTATGGCCTTTGTCTATGATGGCAACTTTGTAAACAAGGTTTGGCCTCCTTATTCCCGTTTTGGGGGATTCTAAAAAATAACTTTTGTGTTCTCTATATTTTTATGGAAGAATTTCGGGCTCCTTTTTCAGGAATCTCTTTTTTTCCAAGATATCAAGGGAAGTGTGAAAAGAGTGTCAAAGAATGTTTCGGTCCCTTACCCCCGTTTCGATATGATTTCTAAAAAATCCTTAAAATAATTTTTAAGTATTGTTGCGAGTTACATTTTAAAGCAAGAATTGTATGGCTTTCTCTTTTTCTCCTTGATATATGATGGGAAACATGAAAAGAACGTTTCGGGCCTCCACCCCTGTCTGTGTAGGAATTTTTAAATATCGCTTTTTAATTAACCCCCTATGGAACAAAAACTATACCCTCCTAAAACTTCATCCCTGTATTTCCTTTGGCTGAGCGACGATCGTCAGTCAGTCAGTCAGGACATCTTCTTTCATACGTATATAGAGATGTAAATTACAAGAGGAAACTTCTATTTAGGTATGAATGCTTTTACATTTTACGGATAATAATTTTTAAATGAAAATATATTCTACATCAAGTATTTATGTAAGGCGTGGGAAATAATGAAACAATAACTTATTATTACAAAAATATAAGTATAACAGGAAAAATAAATCATTATAGAACTATGGTTATATTTTAAATAGATTAATTTGCTACTCACGTCTTTTGTCGTAATTCATCTGATTTTTTTTTTTAGATCGCTTCTTAAAGGACGCCTTCGGCACAAAAACTAAAATTTCATGGGGGCGATGATCGTCAGTCAATCAGTCAGGACATCTACCTTTATATACATAGATTAGCACTATATGTTCTCTCACTTAATTTATCAACAGGGTATTCCAAAAAAGTAGTTACGGGCTTTAATTCTTTATCTGTTGGAGATAACTGGGTAATGTAAATTGAAAAAAAAATGTTCAAAAAAAGGTAGGAAATAAGAATCAGTTAAAAAAAAGTTATCTCTTTCATTTACAAAAAATTACACTTTTTAAATTTTTATACGACCTCCGTGCGAAACAATTCCTTATTAAAAAGTTTTTATTTTCTATCCAAGAAGAGTAATAGAAAAAAACCGCATAACTGTAAATTTAAAACTCAGTTATCTATGCTTAAATTGAAAATGTAAGTCTGTGCAAAGGGTCCATCTACAAAAATAGAAATGCAAATTTATGGCATGTTATAAAAGATAGAATGTATGTAAATATTTACATTAGAGACAGTTTTGCATAGGGTAGATTCATGGTTCAGTTGAATATTATCATATTTTTTCAAAACAACGTTCTAATAGACGAACTCGGACGATTTTTTGAAGTACAACTTCTTTAGGCGCAACTAAGGAGCAACTCAGATTTTTTTTTTCTGACGGAAGTAACACTCACATGGTTTTGGAAAAGCGGAAGCTGCCTGCGACCGAACCCAACCTGCAGGCGAAAACTACGGTTTAAGAACACAGTGGTAGAACATGAAGAAATGGAACCTGCAGTCGAGCCAAATTAGCAGACGAAAACTTCATTTTAAGAGTACGGAAACAGAATAATACTTCGAACAAAACCAGCTGAGGAAAACAAACGTTTAAGAACACTGCTATAGAAAAACGCAATGATAGACCCTACGTGCATTCGATACCAACCAACAGAAGAAAACACCAGTTTAGGAACACAGTTAAAGAAAAATACCATAGCAATGACATTCTCTCGATTCAAATCCTATGGAAAAACCACGAAGGCAAATTTATAAGAGGGGACACTTCTCTTAGAAAGTTGTATAACGCCGTTGTTGTAAACAGATGGCGCTACGCACACTGGGTAACTGCGCATCTTCTGTTTCTGTGCATCGCAGGTTGTTTATATTTCCTTCTAGGCGAAGTAAATGGGGATCGTTGAATTAGCAGAACTTCAAAAAATTATATACATAGACTTATGAACGTGATATATAATAATTACTGTCTTCAGATGTGTTTTAATTACATAATTGTCTCAGAATACTATTTCGTAATTGATCTAGGCAATAGTTTCGAAGCGAAGTAATGTCGTGTTACTATTTTGCCCAAAATCTGTATTTTAAGAAATATTTGTAAACAATGTTTGTGTGAATGCAACATTTAAAGTGTTTATTTATAATGACGATCATACTGAAACAAGCAGTATTTACATTTATTTCATGCTGCGACGAATTTTAACACAGCTTTAAATTTAAAAGCCCATATTAAAATATTAAATTCATGTTACATAAAGAACTCAATAATGAATTCTAAGCCATTTTCTAATGTAGATATATACCGTGGCAGACGAAAAACTTCTTTTCTGTTAGCCACGATATACGCACTCGTTAACAAATATAAACTCAATATTTTAATTATTTTAAGATAGAACATCTTTTTTCTTTTTTTACTCATTTGTTGCTAAGGCAGCCAAGTAAGCAAAAGTGAAAAAATATAATTAAAATTTAGTGCTCGCGTTCATAATCTCATTCATACGCTAGGTTGGAAAATTAAAAACAAGTAAAATTAGTTTTCAGTCAGCACGGGAAATGCTTTATTCTTTTACCGCTAGGATCACAGCACGTCACTAGATTTCCAATGTTTACGTAATTGAAACTTATTTGGGGTACCAAAAATACAGTATAGCAGCTATGGAGAGTGCCCACTGCTATAATATATCTCCGTGTTTAACACGGACACTTTTTGGATGCTAGCCCGATATCCAGACGGAACAACGGTTTAAGAACACGGGTATGTAACACCACAAAGAAACAAGCACTGGCTGCAAACGGTTTAAGAACAGAATAAAAGAATAACAAATGGACACTCAGTGGATTCTAACCCAACCTCAAGATGGAGGCGGTTTAACACGGGGATGGAACACCATAAAGAAACAGACCTTGGCTGCAATCAGTCCCAAGACAGAACCTGCAGTTTAAAAACACGGATACAGAATAATAATTCGTTACTTACCAGCAGACGAAATCAACGCTTAAGAACACTGTGATAGAAAAACACAAAAAAAAATTTACATTACCTGCGTTCGAACCCAACAAACAGAGGAAAACATTAGTTAAAGAACACAGTTAAAGTATAATACTAGACTATGGACATTCTCTCCTTTCAAACCCAACCTCCAGACTGAACAATGGCATAAGAAAACTCCTAAAGAATAATACTACAACATGGACACTTCCTGGATTCTAACCCAATTTCCAGACGGAACAACGGTTTAAGAACACAGTTAAAGGATAATACATGGACACTCCCTGGATTCTAACCCAACCTCCAAACGGAACAACGGTTTAAGAGCATGGGGATGAACACCACAAAGAAAATGAATCTGGCTGTAACTGAATCCAACATCAAAGAAGTTCTACTGCAATCGCACGTAACGATTACACGCACACACTTTTTTTTATTTCCTGAAAGTGGTATTTAACCATTTCAAATGTTTATGGTAAAAAAAAAAAAAAAAATTAACAACTTTATAATGAAATGCAGACGATTTCTTTTGAGTTTATTCATTTGTATCCAGTCCTAACTTTTTTTCAGAACAACTCAACCAAACTTTTCTTGAACATATTAGAATAAATAATGCATTAAAAATTATGCAGCGATATTTAGTTTCATATTTCCGAAATAAAAATACAGCTAGTATTGCATAATGATTTTCTTTAACAAATGACGAGCTCTTTTAATAGACAATGATTTATTCTAAGTGCAATAGAAATAATACAGAATCCGCTCGAGAATTCGGTCGACGATATCCGATTTCGCCTGAAATTTCTCGCTTGTTTATTTACCGGACGATCAGGCGATTGAGAACTACTGGTGCTTTTCATCCAAAACCTGGCCCAGGGAGAAATCGTTTGTACGGTGGAAACGAAGAAACGGATATTAGAGCGTATTTTTCTGCTAACCCACGTGCAAGTATTTGAAAAGCAAGTGCGACTTTGGGACTACCTGGAACACCAATTGATAGAATTCCTGAAAAACATACTTGGCATCCATTTTGTATACATGGACCGCAATCACTCCATCCAACTGATTTTCCTCGACGTCTAGCATTCTGCAACTCGTTGTTAGTTCAAGAAGATAAAAATGTGAATATTGTTAAAAATATTATGTGGACGGATGAATGTTTATTTAAGGAAGATGGGTTTATAAATTCTTATAATGATCCTTCTTGGAATAATACAACACCATGTTTTGTGCAAGAAACACACCACCAAAGAAATTTTTTTGACTCCGTGGGGTGCAGAATTTGGAATGGAGAGCTGGTTGGTTCTGTGTTTTATGAAGGGACACTTACAGCCTCAAGATATCTGCAGCTTATTTTAGATGGCATAGTAACAGATATTTTGGAGAGTACACCATTATCGTATGTAGAATGTACGTATTTTGAAGAAGATGGACTACCTGCAAACAAGGCTATAAGTGTTACTAACTGGCTCAGTGTTAACTTTGATTGTTTTGGATGGAGTCACAGAATGCCCCCCCCCCATATCCCTTGATCTATCGCAGCTCGATTTTTATTTTTGTGGTCGGCTTCGAACACTCATACCCAAGTCGCAGACAACCGTTAAATAAACGGCAAAATTCCGTCTTTTTGCCTTATTCTTTTGACGAACTTTCGCCAAATTAACGCTTCTCCGGAGCGCAATGTAAACGTTCAGATGTCCGACACTTTCAACGTAAAATGTACGTCAATTATTGCCCTTAATATTACCTTTTTTTAACGTAATTTTCACAATTTCAAATTTTAAGATTCAAAATTTTAAATTAAGGCTATAATTAAACTGTATGCTATATTTTTAGCTTGTTAGTAAACAAAATATTAATATGGAATAAATATTTTTCTCTATAAAGGAGAAAATATTAATTGATCCATAAAGGAACATAATAACATTAAGCATCTATAAATATCTATTAAAAATAATAAATTATTTACTAAGCTAAAAAATAAAAAATAACGATTAACAGGTGAATTTATTTATGGATAATGAGTTAAAAATATCTTTCAATCGCCGAACATGGGAATATTATCTATTTTACAACTTTCACACCTTTCTTGCACTCTCTGGGACAGAACCCCCACCTCCAGATCAGCTACTACAGCTCCTGCTCCTAACCACTAGACGGCAAATTACCTGTCGTGTAGTAGCTAAAGATTGTAGTAAAGGTGAAGTACTTTCGGAATGGGACTTCAAAATTTTCAAGATACTTTCAAGTAATATTAAGCGTTTCGCGTGACAATCATTTTTAAATCTATGAAAGTAAACTTGAAATATTACATCGTTAAGAATGTACGTCATTTATTGCAAGATTAGGTAAAATCATACAAGCCGGTGCACACCCCATGTAAACACGGCGACAGTTGCTGGAGCTTGGCGGCCGCCAAGCTCCAGCGATTGTCGCCAACCATTTTCCACGATCACCACATTAACACATTAAAATTGCATATATATTCCACTAAAAATGAGCAACCAGTGGACCGTTTTTAACTAAAAAAAACCTAAGTGGATTCAGCAACCTAGCTGTACAGCTGTTTAAACTAGGCAACCAGTGGCCCGTTTTTAACTAAAAAAACCTCAGTGGATTCAGCAACCTAGTTGTACAGCTATCTAAACTAGGCAACCAGTGGCCCGTTTTTAACTAAAAAAACCTCAGTGGATTCAGCAACCTAGTTGTACAGCTATGTAAACTGGGCAAACACTGGCCCATTTTCAACAAAAAAAAAATATCGGTGGATTAAACAACCTAGTTCTACACCTCATATAAAGTCAGTATGATTAGAATAGCACTTACGAAAACATAAACACATCCAATATCAATTTAAAATTCACATTAAAAACCTTAAACATTGCAAAGAGCACTTACCTTTATATTTTTTAATAGCCGCTCAGGGACGCTCAGAAATGTCCCTAACATCCACCGGCTTGAAACGTAACACCAGCATGCTTTCTTTTATTTACTTTGACATTGACACTGCATTTCTAACAAACACACACACCGTCCGATAACGTAAAACCAACATGATTTCTTTTATTTACCTTTATATTCACATCCTATTTCTAACAAACACACACTCACTTTCTTTTCATACAATAACATAACACATTTCATTCCCTTCCATCCATAACTGAAACAATTTCAAATTTCCGACGATGTACAGGTTTATCTATGGTTGCCAGCCTAAACAACCGTCCGCAGGGTACTTCATTCCAGCTGAGCATCACCCATGACGGCGCCAGAGCCAACTCCAAATCAAATTTGTAAACAAAACATCAAAATGTAAACAGCACCGTATACGGAATATAGTCCCAAGAGTATAAATAATATATTGATTAGCATTATTAAATTAATTAGACATTTTATGATATAAGAAAAAATATTACATATAATCTAACGTTTTCATCCGGCGTGCTGACAGTAAATATTTACTCAGCCGAGAAAAGAGTTTAACTGAATCAAGGTTTTTCATTCCTTTCACTCCCCCAGCCCTTTCCCCTCGATTTTAGAGATTAAGTTTTTCCGAAGAGCTCTTTTGCTGGGATGTGTAGATTACAGGATTGTTATTTACCAACTTATTTTGAATATTTGTTTTCAATTTACACTACCCACTTATCTGTAAAAGTTAAAGAATTAAAGCCCGCTACCATATTTTTGGGGCACCATGTATCAGTGGCGTACGCAAGGGGGACGGAGGTGGGTGGGGGGTTCAATTCCCCCCCTTGTCAAAACATTGTTAACAAAATGACCATAAATTTTCTCTTTTGAACCTTAATATTATGCATTTTAACACAAAGTTATGTCTATAACCCCCCCCCCCCTCGAAGGAAGTCTGCGTACGCCACTGCCCTGTATAGTACTTTAATGTGAGGATGAACTCCCTCGTATCATAAAAAAGAATAAAACCTTTTTCGGGCATCCCTAAACATCGGGCCCCAAGGTAAATTTCGCTACAGGTCTAGCGTTATTAAAGGTGAAAGTAGTTTTACAGGCACAGAAACCAACTTGTGGATGTGCCCGTTCTTCGCACGGAAAGGCTATTGTTAAACCAAGATATACAAGTGGAAAAAAAAAATAAATAAATACTAAACATACTTTGGTTATAGATTTAATCGCCTCCAAACACTGTTTTACAATATACATTAGGCATATTCTAACTATACTTGATCTTTTTAAATAATGTTTGGAATGTACATAAAGATCCACTATTGCGCTGCATTAGTCTTTCTTGTTCTACAAAACGCATCTTCAAAATTAAAATCTATATTTAAATTGCCTACTAAAAGTGCTTTAAAATCATCGCCAGTCATATTCTAACTATGCGTCAGTTTTTACATAAATATAAACACTTAATATTCCGGTTAAATAAACCTAGGCAATTTCTCGACAAATATGGAGGATATCTCCAAGCTGAGTGCAGTTTTGAGAACCTATTTTTTTATACCGAATTTACCGATAAATCACAAAAAAGGCGAACCTTGGCGACTTTTCGCATTTCATTTGGCAACCTTTGAAATGTGATTCGCCGTTCCTTAACGTAGGCAAAACCTTGTCTGAAATTAACAGCTCTTAAGCTATAAAATACGGGAAAAAGACTTATTTTTGTCAACTACCCCTTAGTAAGGTCGATTTTTACAAAAATCTTGAAAAAATATTTTATGAATTTTTGTTCCTTACAATTTAATGCAAGATTTTTTGGTGCCATCACCATTTTCCTTCAAAATATGAGGACAAATATGAAAACAACTTTTTGAACCCCTACACGAGTTTGGACACGGAAACTAAAAATCCCTGGGAATGTCTTTTAGGCATTCGTATTCGCTACATTTTAAAGCAAGAGTTTTATCACCTTCGAGATTTTATGGCAAATTTAAAAACAACGTTTGCCCCTCCCCTTATTCCCATTTTGAAGAATTCCAAAAAATCCTGAAAATGACTTTAAGGCAGTTGTGATCTCTATATTTTTATGGTATAATTCTAGGCTATCTCTTTTTCCCTCTGAGATATCAAGGGAAATGTGAAAAGAACGAAAAAGAACGTTTTGGCCCCTTACCCACGTTTGGGTGCGAATTTTAAAAAATCCAGAAGCTGATTTTTAGGTATTTCTCTTAGATACACGTTAAAGGAAGAGTTTTATGGCTATCTTTCTTTTCCCTTCAGATGTGAAGGGAAACGTCGGAAGAAAGCTACGGGCCTCCACCACTGTCTGTGTAGGAATTTTTAAAAATCGCTTCTTAAGTCACGCCTTGGGAACAAAAAAAATAAGCTCCTAGATCTCCATGCCTGTATTTCCAGTAGATTTGACTGTGCGATGATCGTCAGTCAGTCAGTCAGGACATCTTCTTTCATATCAATGCAAATTACAAGAACAAAATTCTATTTAGGTATGAATGCTTTTACATTTTACGGATAATAATATTTAAATGAAAATATTTTCTACACCAAGTATTTATGTAAGGCGTGGGATATAGTGAAACATTAACATTTAATTACAAAAATATAAGTATAATATGAAAAATAAATTATTATGGAACTATGTTTATATTTTAAATATATTAATTTGGCACCTACGTCTTTTGTGCCAATTAATGAGAATCTTACCAAAATTGCATCTGTACCATTCGCCGAAGGCGTACTTCATTAGTAATTTAAATTTTCTGTTAGTTCAGTCTGCAAAATGTAGCCCATTCTGGCGTATGGAGCTGTAATTATTAAGGATTAAAAAAAAAAAAAGCATGGGTGTCTGAGAAGTAAAAAGCGACATAATACGCAGATTTTTGATAGCTTATAAGAACACTGTCAAATCTAAATAGTTTCTTCTCTTGATTCTCTCTATTCTAAAAAAAAAGTAAAGGCCGCTGGCTCTGTCAAACCTTGTTGACCTATCTCCTCCTAAACCGTGGGGATTTGAGTTTTGACTAAGGTGCCCACAGATTTGAAAAATTCCGAGGAACCTGCTAACCTGACTTAAATTTCGAAAATCGAATTATTTTAGAATATATTAATAAAAAACTGAAAAACTAAACATAATGGTTGCCAGATTTGGCAAAAAATCATTCATTCCTTAGCAACAAAGCGTTTCCAAGTATCTAGAATCGCGGGAAATTTACAAACATGAGTTAGAATTACGTCCATTGTACGCCAGAATAAAAACTATATGAAATAAGGGTACCTTCGTATTATCCCGGCGGTCCGCCAAGACAGGCGATTTTTTGCCGAAATAAATGCCGGGCACATGAAATTATTAATGGTTTTGAATACGATTGGCAACAGTTTGGCAACTCATTTGACGAAAAAACAGTTTGGCGGAATGACCGCCGGGATAATACGTAAGTACCCAAATAAGTAACTCAAAATGTGTTACACAAACTTGACAATTTTCAAATAGTAAGTTCGTTTAGACAACAGAAGTTTAGAATTAGCGATTATTCGTTTTTCCAAAACAGAATAACTAATACCTTGAAAATGAAAAATAATTAAAATGCAGATTATTTTAAAGCCGATTCAGTGCAGTTGGATTATTTGCTACCAGTAGAAATATTTGTCGGCGTTAACTATGCCATTATAGCAGTTATAGTACACTTTGGATATTTGCTAGCGCGACGAAATGGTATAATTCGTGGTGCTAAGTACGCCAATCTGCAAACGATTATGTAAATGAAAATATGGATAACGGTTTTACGATAACCTTAAATGAACAGTAATTATAGGTTGTGAGCATGTGTAAATCGCCAAATAATGAGAAGTCGCCATTGGTGGCAAGCTATCCTATCTGTTCCGTAGCTTTTATTAACTTTACATGTACGCAAGTCGCCAAATAATGAAAAATCGCCATGCGTGGCAAAATCGCAAGGTGTCCCCAATAGGTTTTATATAATTAAAAATACATCTGAAACAGATGTTCTGATTTTATTACGCTTTATCTCCTAATTAATATAACATTTGAATGGCAACATTAAATATTATTCTGTTTTTGAGGAGTGCAAATAAGTTTTCCAGCAATAATACGCGGAGTCCGCACTCCAGGTGGAGTATAGCTCAGGACCCGTACAACACGGATTCCTATAATAAAATATCTACCGTGCTATGGACGAGGTCTACTGAACTGTGAAGTTTAAATTTTTTGTGTACCAATGAACATGCAAGAACCAAGCAAGGTGTAGCTCAGTGACCTTCTAATCTTCGGGTTTTGTCTGTTGAAATTATCTCTTTTTTACGAATAAGCCTTGCTAGGGGCCGAATGCCTCATACGAAAAACGAGCGTAGCGAGTCTGGGGGTCTTGGCCCCTAGTATTTTATAAAAATTCTGCTCCCTCTCCATTTCTCAATGTACACGCTAGTGTAGGATTATTTTTTTCAGTCGAGGTAGAGAGTAAGGGGTGGGGGAAGGAGGGGTAAATTTAAATTACAATACTAACCCCGAAGGCAAAATATTACCCTAAGAAAATCTAACATTTTGCGGGTAGGTAATTTAATAATAAAGCTTATTTGAGCTAAACAAAATGTTCATTTAAGGAATCGTTTTCACTGAGCATCTCTATTGAGTAGAGCTGAAGCAAACCGCATGTATTCGGTACTAAGATACGGATAATCACTCAGACTCGAAGTAACGAATTGCTACTTTTCGGTTGATATCGTTACTCGTTACTCGATCCGAAGCTGTTTCGGATCGAGCAGCTTCGAACTTCGAATACAGACTGCCTGGCGAGGCGAACTAGGGGGGATACGGGTTTCAGTAATCAGGTACTAATATCTTCTGTTATTTGTTACTGGATATCGGATCGCGGTTTCAAGGGGGAAAATGACTTTTGAGTGTGCATTTCGGATCGACCAGGTTCGAACTTCGAATACAAGACTGCCGGAGGGAGAAAATGAATTTCGGTATTTGAGTAATAGTATGTTCCGTTCCGTTACTAGATACCGGAAGTATTATGGATTCTCGCTGTTTGAAGGGAAAAATCAGTTTCGGTATTTGAGTAGTAGTATGTTTTGGTTGCAATTCGTTTGTGCCGAGCCGAATGGTATCGTTTTGATGAGGTTTGGAAGAATCCGTATGTTTCGTTACAGTTATGGAGATGGATATACTATCTGCTGCTCTATTGATATGGGTCGTACAATGGGGGGATAGGATCCGGTGTATAGTATGTTCTTATGCGCAGTTGAACTTTTTTTTGCGGAGGGGGGGAAGGGGTGTTCTTATAATTGTAGAGGAGCAATACATATAAGAGAAGCATGTTAGTAAGGGGTGCTAATTTCGGGCTTTCTAACATTTTAGTACTAAATAGTGGTGCAATCAGAATTCTTTCTTTCAGGGTGGTTCCGAAGCAGGATTGCGAACTTAACTTTTTCTTTTTTTTTTAGCTAAAATCGAAATATCAGTAATAAATAAAAAATTATTTAAATACACCTCTTAAAAAATATATTTTTATAAAGTAAACGAATTCACACATTTTTATTATTTGAAATATTATTTGGAACTAAAAAAAATATTTAGCATGGAAACCTAAACACATTTTTTAAGTAATTGTTTAAAAAATATATAAAAAATTGGGAGCTATCCGGGATTTCTATGCGCACTCCTGCGTAAGCCACTGATATTAAAATAATTCAATAAAGTTCAGTATGTTTCTAAAATGTCGGCGTTTAGGGGGCCATCTGCTCTATTTTATGGTACATTTTATTCCATGAACTCATGGAATACGCATAGTCCGGTGCAACCATTCATTCTGTATGAAAGGAGTGATAATTTTTGTTTAAAGAATGCTCTCATATATGCACCCACAGAAGGGGCTAACCCCTTTCATCCCAAAAGTGCAGAAATAGAACTGGAAATATCTTAAAAATAGATAATTCTCACTGAATTAAACAATTTTAATTTAAAATATGGTAATTTTTAATTTACTTCGAAAAATCGTCCAGCAAAAGAAGTTTTTGATATGAAATAAGAACTCACAAATAATAAAGATATTATGCTTGTAGAGACGCAAAGTAGTTGATATCATACTGAGATCCCCTGCCCTGTGAATTTAATATATGTGGCCCAAACCCTGGATCTCAGTATTCGAGAACTCGCTCCCAGAAAAAACACGAGTCACAAGCTTTCCTTTACACTTTTTATGATAAGAATGAACAGGTTAAACCAGCGTTCAGAATTTAAAAAAGGGGGGGTTAAGAAAAAAAAAGAATGGCATATGTCTTTGGAAGATTTCTATGTGCACTCAGTAATTTGTATAATTTAGCATTGTATAAAACCATAAATGTGTATAAAAACAATCTGTAAATCAGAGAAAATAAGCTCTAAATACAACTTTGTACAACTTCGCTAAAAAAAAATTCTTTTTGGTTAGGTTTTGTTATGGGTTTATGTATGGGCGGCATATACCCATAACAACACTGTCCCGGATGTGTTGTTATGGGGCACATATAACACCCTATTACCGATTCTATTAGTAGTAACGAAAGTAACGAGTAACGAATACTTAGTAACGAATAGCGAACATCTAAGTAACAAATACATACGGATACTCATTTTGTCGTTACTTTTACAGCACTACTATTGAGGGGGTTGGTGGTGAAGCACCGCAAATAATGCCTTAGATCAGCCTTGTATTAGCGCATATATCTCTACAACCAAGTTGTGTATATTTTGAGGGGACTTAACATGGAAAAATGACTTTAAGGGAAATAAATTGTGAAAAATTTAAGAGTAAATCCATAACTTTGTGGTATTTGTAGATTTTTGAATTCACTTCTTACTGTTTCTATAATGTGTGTATCTAAAATAGTTCACTTAATCAAGAAACCTTTTTTATGCCAATATTGTACCTAACACTTACCCGCCCATTACCGCAAAATTGTATCTCCCCGACACATTTTGAATAGTGCCCCTCCAGGATCCTTGTTTGGCAAACATATAGGCCCATGGCCGATATAAGCCCATCGCTGTTGTGGCAGTATACTTGTGCGTATGTATTTTTCAGACACCAGCCCCCCCAATGCCTTGTAGTTACCGGCAATGTACTCAGCTCGAGGCACACGGCACTTAACCAGCATGACAAGTACCGTCCCGTAACTGCCCTCACATATATGTGCAAAATTTAAACCGATTGATCTTAAGAAACTGGAGTCCCTTTAGCAGTTTACAATTGCAGTAAATGGCAAAACCAATGTAATAATGCAACTTGAGATTCTTAGTTTTATTTAGTTACATATTTAATATAAATAACATTTCTCTGTCTATCTCTTTCTCTACTTTTTTATATACGTCTCTGCAAAATTTTATGACATTTAATTTATATACTAAGAAACGTATTTTTTTCTACTGAACGATTAACTAGTAAATAAAAAAATTCAATCCTAAAATATCTTTCGCTAATAAACTTTTAACAGTCCACAACATTTTTATACCTTTTGGGGAATATTAAAGTATTTAGAATATAACAAATAACATACATTGATTAATTTCAATCAATTATATTATTCAGTCGCAGAATAAACAGATTATAATCAGTAATAGAGTTTTGTAAATCAAAAGAATATTAGTTACACGTAACTGAATTAAATACAATATTTTATATTAATAGTATAAGAATTCTATTCCGTTATTAAGAAATATAATTACAAACTTTAATTAATACATAAATTTAATTTTATGCAGATTTAATTTTAAATAATTATCCTATTTAATAGGAAATTGGCAAAATAAAAATAACAATTTATTATGGCTAAATTTTGCGAAACCAATTTGGAACGAAGCGTTGCGGGAAAATCAATGAAATTGCTACTTTATTTCAAAGCCTGAATAAATCACCGAGGCATTTCAATTCACAAAGTGAATGATACACTAGAATCAAAATTTGGTATTCTGATTTCCTTCCCAAAATATTCCGCTGCGTCACGGTCCACAGTTAACCTCGAAAGTTTGCCTCATTTCGAACTCAGCAACAGGGCGCACTCAAAACTAATTACGCATATAATTTGAAATAAACGAATTTAAATGTTAATTCAAAGGGAGTAAGATATCTAAAATTTCATACAAAACTCGACTTCTACAAAGAATATTACTTTTTCGTGCTGACGTTAATATCGCATTATTGATTTAACTGTGTAATTGGATTTCTAATTATGCGTAATACGAGCTCGAGGTGTTTTATGGATTTATTTATGTTGGTTTATAGAATTATAGCAACTCCGAAGTGCGGTTTCTAAATATTGCTTTGTTTTCTAATTTTATCTGAAAATTAATGAATGTTTAGCTAACGAACTACGAACTGCAGGAATTTCCGTAACAATGTTTATATGACGTATATTAAAGTTATAACTTGATCTTTTTAATCTTGCAGTTAATTGCGTATTCTGGGAAATGTAAACACACGGAATGCATACATTTATCATAGTTTCCTGCGTGTTTTCTAAAGATTTTGAATTCTTATTTGCATTAATCAACGCACAACATTTATTGAGAAATGTAACTATATTTAAATCTCTATAGTTTGCGTAAGCAATAAAATGTGATGCAGTATATGTAAAAATTCTAAAGTTGTATGCATAGAAGTTGACAAGTTGATTGAATGTTCTCATTTACTTCATGGGAGCACTTTTATGTGTATTTTATTGTACTCAAGTAGTAATTTATGTTTCTACGCGATAAATAATTAATTTAAAGTAAAAATTAATGCAATACACAGGGAGTGTTAATATAGCCAACATATAAATGTCTAGAAAATTCTGTGAAAATGATTCTTGAAACTGATGATTTATGTTGAAATAATTCTAAATACATAAAATAATTTGGAGAAGTATCAAAATTCCATAAACATTTTTTTCCCCAGATATTCTGAGAGAAATTCTTTACTGTATGTACCCGGCGTGAAAAAAATTTGTTAAAAATAATTGAAACAAAATACACAAAGATAAAAATTGCGATTATTGGATTTCAATCTGACAGAGATGATAATGTGTACAATAAAACCGAAAATAAAATTTTGTGCTGCAAAAAAGCTACCAATGCATCATGCTCCCATGTATTATAAGTATAAATGAGATGCAGCAAAATCCATCTAAGAGTAAAAGAAAAAGAACATAAAGTCAGTGCAGGCTGAGTATAGTATATCTAATCTTATGGCAGTCAGAATTTACCGAAGGTTCTCCTTGGTTTCCGATACTGTATAAGAAAGAATGATTACAGAAATGATTTTTAATAACACCACTTCCAACATCACACTCATCGCCACTTGTGGCAGCCAGGTCAATGCCATTCTATAGCCTCAACTTATAATTCGTTCTACCGAAAGTTTTCCAAAGAATTGTCTTTATACCAATCAAAGAATACTGGTTTGGTCAATATCTTGCATAGAGTTTAAACATCTTTATGTAAGCAGAAACCATCGATGGTTGTTGCTGGCTGGTTGGGGACATCCCGTTTGCCGGCCAATACTTTCTCAATTTTGGCATTCTATCGTCCCACTGCAACAGTGCTTAAGTTTGCGCTCCATTCTTCTGTGTTTCAGCGTTTCGTTGTGCCCAAATTTCTTTAGATTGCTGCCCGAGACTAATGCAATTTCTCAGAAATTGTCTATTTTTGATCTTATAAATATACTTTAAAAAATAAATGTAGAGGTTTTATTTAACATTTTTATATATTCTTTAACATTTTCTTTTATATATCCTTTAATAATTTAACATTTTTATTTAAAAGGAAAATATAAATTCTTCAGCAAAAGCTAGGTATAAACTTAACGATGTAATAGGTGTGGATATTCAGGCACTCGTCTTACCAGCAGATGTTGCTTTCTGTTCCCTTCTTCATGAAAGTTGTCACCCGTGATTTGAAGTTTTTCTGAAGTTTCGCCTTCATAGCCTGTGCTCTATTTCAGAAAAAAGATCAAAATCACGCGCTATTAATTCAATGACAAATAGGCACCAAGAAAACTTTTAATGGGGATTTGTTTATGCCTGATCAGTGTTCTGAAGATTCGCATTGGTCTCGAAGTTTTGAAGCCATTTTTGTTAGTTTAGTAAAAAAATTAAATTATACTCTAATAATATTAAGGGGTGATAAAGGACGATATTCCATTTTAAAAATAAGTTCAGGGCATTTACTTATTACTACCGGAATAGTTCTTTTGGAGGAAATCAGGAAGCACGACTATAGGTAATACAATTGCCTGAAACTTCATAGCGGTAGTATCAAGAAAGTAACTATGTTTGCATTCAATTTTTAGTAACACATCCACATAATCATTGATTATTAAATTTTTTGTGTGACCCATCGAAGTTTTAAAATGAAAAAAAAACAACCATTGTATAACAGTAAAGAATGTCTAAACATTTTATAAGTAAACATCGAAGCATGTTTTCAAACACTTATCATCTTTTATATTATTCCTGCGTTCGTTTGTTTCTTCATTTTATATCACATAAAAAAAGGAAAAAATTGGTACTGATATTGAACGTTTTCTTTCTTCTCTTTTCTCACTACTACACTGTGGCGACTCTTAACATACATTTATTTTCAGAGAATAGGAAGCTTTTTGTTGAAAAATTATATCACACACTATTTTCTGCGGAGGAAACAAGTATATACCAACTCCATTTCCAAGGCATGTGAACGAAAAATGATGTAATAACTGAGTCGCAAAATTATCTGTGGCAGATGAAAAACACAAGGAGGAATTCTGTCACAAGGAAAAAGGAACGAGCTCATTTTCTTCTTTTACAGCAGTACCGTTTTTCACCTAGATATATTCTAGTGTTCTTTTTTTCGCCTTTTTCAATTTCTTTTCGTTAAATTGTAATTAATCCATATTTCTTGAAGCATCACGATTAATGCTTTAATTACATTGTGGGATTTTCTTTTCCTTTAGCAAATATAGGTGTTTTCTATGGAAAGAAGTTATTATCGCTGTGTAACATCTAGAGTATTGTGGAATTTTACGTTACAAATTGACATAACAATAGCGGCAAAAAACATTTTTATTTATTTCAATAATTATTAGTCTGCAATTTTAATAGATAGAAATTGAAATTATTTGATAGAAATTGAAGACAGAAATTGAATTCATTAATCTAACAAGGATGAGTCCCACCAGTGGCTGAGTGCATATCGCTCTGAACTGGAAGACGGAAGGTGCCCGGTTCTAACCAGGTAGCTTCTGCCGACCTAAGAGTTCGGGGTTTTTCGTAGTTTCCTCCGAAGCATAAATACGTGTTAGGAATCCTAATAAAGGCCTCCATGGAGGGCACCCAACCCTCGACCTAGAGTCCACGTGTAGCTAATAGGCCATAATCCCACAACAACAACATCTAACACGAATGAAGTATAAAACGTAGTTTTAGAACAAATATGGTGGGGAGGTTAGAAGGAAACAAAAAGCAAACACACAAACAAACAACAACTACAACAAAATACGAACGGTGAAACGAATGTCGAACACTTTCTATATGTTATTTATAGGCTTACAATTATATGTGCTATTTATGTTTAGATTTTGGCCACGTTTGAATGCCCAGGTAAAGTATGTAGGAATTCTAATATTTCACACTTTGCCAGAAAATGCTAGCCATTTTACAGAATACCGGCAATTTATATATTGCCGGTAATATATTTTACTAAGGCGTCCTGGAATATAAAGAAATACAGCAATTTATGTAAAAAAATATATTTACAATATATTTAAAAAGTATTAAAAATGTAACATGTACATTTTCTTGACTCAAAGGCCTAACTCAGACGTCGAACACGTAACTGTTACTTTTCTTTTTTTCCGTCGAGGGTTTGTAAATCAATAACAGAAGATTTTGTTGCTGGTTTGATCACATTGTACACTTGATTTGAAGAAAACAACAGAAAACATTGGTTGTCAACTGGCATTGCAGTTCCGCCATCCTCGGTGTTCTACTCGCAGGACCCTGCCCTTAATATTTTTTTCAACGAAATATTTTATTAATGAAAATATCAAATTTTTAAATTTTATTTTAAAAATGTGTGTGCTGTGTCTATACTAAAATTAAAAACAAAATAAATATCGGAATACATTTATATATATATTTTATATATATAAATCTCGGCTGTTTGTGCCTGGTCAGGTGGAGGCCCCTCTGAAGCCCCCTAATTTTTTAGTTTCATTATTGCCATATTAAAACGATATTAATTGATTGTGTCATTTTATATCTCATTTTCGTGTATTCCGCCTAGTAACCCTAAATTGAAATTTTTATGATTGTAACCTATTTATAGAAAAATACATGTGATGCAAATTCTACAGCTTACGAAATATTGTAACAATAGATTAAAGCGGTTGTGAACTAACAGTATTTAAATATATGTAAAATTATGTCGCATAATTATATCGCTTTTTTGGGACACATTTTTGGGACAATTTTCAATAAAGGAGGTGAGAGATAAAATGAGATAGTCATTAATATACATACATCGAAGAACCATTATGGCCACGAATTTTTAAATGAGCTTATGTGGATGACATCGAGCGCAAGTAATTAAGTGAGTTTGATACCTATTGCTGGAGAAGGTAAGGAATTATATTTGCATTTACGTTTGTGAGTGATGGGAAATGCTATTGATCTAAGCAAATTTGATCAGAGGGCAGATTATAATAGCCCGCATACTCGGAACAACTGCAACTTTCAAACTGCACGACTGGTCGATTTTTCATGATCTGCTGTTTTTAGTATTTACAAAAAGTGTATTATTGATAGTGAAACCAGCAATAGACGCCAAGATGTTGGGCGTCGACGCATCATCAAAGGAAGAGAACGCCGGAGACTGCCCCGCTTAGTACAGCAAAGTCGGCGGCAGACAGTCGCTCAGATGACAGTCCAATATAATGCGGGTCCAAGTACAAATCAGCGGATATTGTTGGATATGGGACTGCGGAGCAGACGTTCCACTCGTTCGCGTCTGCTTACCAAGCGTCATTGTCAACTATATCTACAGTGGGCACGGGAACATAGAGACTGGACAACGAATATTTAGAAGAGAGTTTCCTGGTAAGATGAATCCTGGTCTCTCCTTCATCACGTCGATTGTCTTGTCAGAGCTCGTCGTCTTCCAGAAGAACAGCTGTTCCCCTTTCTCCGGCAGCTCAAGGCTCAAACACCACCACGTTCCAATATTTTCGTGGTCGCTGCTTACATTTTTGGAACAACCTGTCTCTGCCAAGTATCTACCAAGAACTCATGTCATCCATGCACACAGGCGAGTTGCAGCTGTTTCGAAGGCCAAAGGAGGCATTTCGCGTTAGTGAGTAGGTGGTCATAATGCAATGGCTCCTCGGTGTATATTAGGTGTACCTGAATGTAATATCCTTCTTTTACATAAAATTAAAAAAACATTCAGCAAGTATTGAATTACAAAAAAATTGTCCTTAAGCGTAGGACTCAAATTTGTTAAATTTTAGAGTGGGAACTTTATAGACAATATATTTTTCTTTCAAGAAAAATCGCTACCCTCTCCAAGTTTTCAAGTCTACCCTCCTTGGAGGATTATATACGGAATTTTTTAACATCGGTTTTTATGTATTCAGGATTCTTGTACTTTGCAGGAAGGATTTTATAGATATCTCTTTTCTTCTTTGAGATCTCTCAGGACATGTGAAAAGAACGTTTTAGCTTCCTATGTACCATAAGTTTCGAATTTTAGAAAATGCTCTCCAATCTAGCACCTACGCTAAAAAACTTTCATAAGTGCCAAAATTCGCAGTTTCAGTGGTTTTGTCTAAGCAAAACATTGACACCCGAAAAAATGACTTTACTTTGTGATACACCTAACAAGTATATATATAATATAATAACTATATTAAATACATGTGTATTTCGATAATTATTTTGTTTACAGTTTAGCAAGCATTACACTCGCATTTATTCATCCGATTATACAATTGGATATTTTCATAAATAAAACATTTCGTTGAAAAATAATACAAACCAGAAACCCACAGAAATAGTTACTTCGCAAAATTAGATATTTATGAAGCAGTAGATTTATAAATGTCTAGTTTTAGAAAGCACTTTGGACTTTTTCCCAACTTTGAATGAAATATTTACAAAATGTTTTGTAATGTAAATTGAAAGCTTTGCACGGGTATGTTTGTATTATCCACGCTCAATGCTTTGGAAACGTGACCGGCAGTATCAATGCGGGACTTCCAACAGTTGGTAGTATACGTGTTAGTAAATATTTTTTTACAAAAGAAATAAAGATTTTTTCAACCTTATTTTTCTTTCATGTATATTTGTTAAACATGCATTTTCACAACATTAGGAGAATTTTTTGTTGAAATACAAGTGATGGATGGTAACAAGGAAAAGCATATAAAGTCTGGGGGTTTAATAAATGAAATGTTTTTATTTATATTTTTAAGAATAATATTTACTTTTTTTTGTTCAATAAAGTTTAATGCGAATTATAACGTTATTGGGAAAGTTTTGACCAATTTTTAAAACTCACTTATAAATAAGTTCCTCATACATTTTATAATATAGTGATTTGTAAATTTAATGAAACTGAAATTATAATTTTGCTATTAAGACTAACCTTGATAATTCTCATTATTATAAGAGTAAATGGCTACCCAGAAATATCTGTCATGACTGCTTCTACATAGGCTTAAAGCATTTATATTCGATAATATATTTTTAGAATGAATTGAAACATTTTTAAGTATACGTTTCATCAGATTGGTTCATATACATATAGAATATACTTGCTATTTTACATTTACAAATTGGGATTTGTAAAACTGTGCCTCATACTGATATTCCCTCAAAAGCTTCCTTTCGTCAAACACAATTGCATTTAGCACTTTTTTTAACAGTAGAAAAGAAAAAAATATGATTTCTCTGTAAATATTACACTATCTAATGCTTATCGTAGCTTACTATATCGTTGGTTTTGAGGCAAGTATCTTGATGACTATATTCCCATTACAGAAAACGGACTTTTGGAAACAAATTGTCAATTTGCCGCATTTTTGTAAATCATGTAGAACGACAGTTCTACTAGTGACGCAGCCAGCCCCAACCAACCAACCGTAAAATCTCGCGGCACTTATATATACAGCCAGTTTTTGAATTTTTTTGTTGTTCTCTTGTGGATCTCGGAATCCGCTCTAACGAATTTTTACAATTAATATATGATTTTAATCGGTGCCAAATTCGATGAGTGACGTCGCCGGTTAAGCTAGGAAAACTCGTTTTTTTTATTTAATCCAGTTCAAAGAGGGAACTATTTAACCAGCGTAAGGAAATACGGAAAATGATCTCGTTTGGGAGGCGGTAAACAAGACAGGGAGCAGGTATACAGTGCTGTAGATCCGTGACAAGATTTGTACAAGTTACCTTATATCTTAAACCAGTTCGGTCGTAGACAGCAGGTACCTTTCGCTTCGTCTTTCTGATCAGATAACTTAGGTTGTGTAATCGGCGTCGCCCTTTTGCGAGATGAGCTTTGTGTTACTGTCGTTTATGTTTTATTTAAATTTAAAAAAATAATAACAGATTATTATATACTTTACTTATTTTTTCTGTAATTTATTTTGCTATAATTAATAATTAAAAATAGTTAAGACTTTGAATTAAAAAAATAATTAATTTAAGTATTTTTTGGTAAAACTCCTTCCTAACTTTTTCTTTAAGTATTTCGTTTCCCTAGTATTTTGATCGCTATTTCTAATTAAATGAAGTCTTTATTTTTCTAATATTATTAATTCTATTTGGAAAATTCAATATGTAATTAATATTTCAATGGATTTTTTTTTCTCTTCAGAAAGCTCACATAATTAATTAATAATAATTATTTAGTATTCAAATGAAAATAAATAGTAGTTTTACATACTAACTAGTTTCAATAATAATACTTTTACTCTTCATGTATATATAAAATTTATTGAAATTATTGAATTATAATTTTAAAAAACCAATATTTTTTCCAAATCTTAGGTTTTTCTCCCTTTTATTTTTTATTCCTTTTAATACCAGATTTAAAATTTTGTTCAATACTTTTCAGATAGAAATTTGATTAATTAATCTAAATTTATACATGCACTATATTTTGTATTAGACATTTAAAGGCCGGAGATGGCATCTAAAACAAGATGTTGTGCCCAACCGAGCCGAGTTGATAAGATACTGAAGATGGTAGATAACTGAAGTATGAAGGTCCACGGTTCTTGTCTACCGGATGGCTGATAATCTAAAAATTCGGAGTTTTGGACGGTTTTTCTCACGATGTAACGTAAATACGCTTCAGAAGCACTAAGAAAATCAACCGCGCAAGACCCTTATTCTTAAACTGGTAGTTCATCTAAACGTTCTCTAAAAAAATGAAATTATCAACTGATAAAAAAACAAACAAACATAGTATGAAGTTAGTTTTCTAAAAAGCGACATAAAACCAATTATAAACAATAATTTTTTGAGTAATTTTCTATTTTATTATTAATGATTATAGTCATTAATTAATTGAATCAACAATTTTGAGATGTATCATTAACTTAGTTAAAAACTTAGTGTATAATAATATAGTTAAAATTTTAACTTAGAGATAGGTTTAAACTGAAAGCAAACATTGCATTAATAGATTACATTGCATTAAAATAATAGAACGAGTAACTAGATTATCATTAATTAAGAACGAGATTATTAAATTAATAATTTTAACGAAACTGAACTTACGGTTATCGTTAAACTGAATGCAAAATAATGAATCACAATGCATTAAAACAATAGAACCAATAGTTATATATTGTTGAATTACGGCCGATTAGCTACACGTAGGCTCTAGGCCGAGACGTGGGGTGCCCTCCGTTGGGGTCTTTCTAAGGGGTCCTAACCCGTATTTACTCTGTTTTGGAGGAAACCACGGAAAACTCCGAACGATTAGGTCGGCGGACGCAACCTGATTTCGAACCAGGCACCTTCGGTCTCCCAGTTCAGAACGCTATGCGCTCGGCCACTGATGGGGCCCAATAGTTACATAATTATAGCAAAAAACTTAACTATAGTAAAAATTACGTTTAGCATTAAACTGAATGCAAATTTATGAAATAAAATCAAAGATGGTGGCAGGGATACTAATCTGTACTCGACCCAAATTATAAATAGAAAATTACTAAAAAAATTATTGAATATAATCAGTATTATGTCTCTTATTATAAAATTCTAACAAAAATATGACAATTTTCTGTTACATGTTACAAAAGAACTTGCTGTGACTTTTTAATCAAATACTCTGATACTGCATGAAAACAGGTTTCTATATTTATTTACATAACTTAGTGTCAAGCAAACTTCCGAAATTCGCCCTTGAAACTAATTTATTATCTTCTGACCATACCCTTAAAAAGTAATGATATCCCCATGCAAAAACCCTTAACTGGTTAAAAATTTGTGACGCAGCATTTTACTTTATAGCTCTATGAATTTTAAATATGGGCCTTAAAAATAATGATATCAAATTTTGAGTGACGCCCTGCTGGGAATTTTAAAGATTTGTTTTTAAATTCCATTACAGTTACTTTCGTTTTATTTTCTAAAGAAGATTTACGCATTTAAGCAATGCTTTTAATTATGAAATACACTGTCAAATATATCACACTTTCACTGAGTCTATATAATGTATTCAAATGAATTTATTTCAATAATTTAATTTATCTTTTGCGTCACGTTGTCCAAAAGGACAAGCAAAATTTTCATATACATTTCACTTAGTTTGGTTACTATGACACTAACTAAATATTTACGTAAATTTTGCTTGCCCTTTTGGATAGCGTAACGCAAAAGATAAATTAAATTATTGAAATAAATTCATTTGAATATATTATATAGACTCAGTGAAAGTGTGATATATTTGACAGTGTATTTCATAATTAAAAGCATTGCTTAAATGCGTAAATCTTCTTTAGAAAATAAAACGAAAGTAACTGTAAGGGAATTTAAAAACAAATCTTTAAAATTCCCAGCAGGGCGTCACTCAAAATTTGATATCATTATTTTTAAGACCCATATTTAAAATTCATAGAGCTATAAAGTAAAATGCTGCGTCACACATTTTTAACCAGTTAAGGGTTTTTGCATGGGGATTAAGTAATACACTTGTGAAATTTGGCACTCAAAAATATGATTTTTTTCTCATTTCCAATATAAAGTATACGATTCTCTGGTATTGGAGGAAGATAACACATTGATTAAACTCTACTTGCTGTTCGAAGTCTAGGTACAAATTTAAATGAAAAAAATCTGTCCCCTGTTCTTCCCCGGTTTTGTATTAGGACCTAGCAGTTATAGAGAATGATTTATTAACATCCGTATACTAATGACTGATAGACTACGATAATTTTAAAATACCTTAAGTCTTATTTTTAAAATATGGAACATTGATTAAAATCAGCTAAAATTCCAATCTATTCACTGCTATGAGGAATTACCAAAAGCTTTTTTATTTCATAAATTTTTTCCTCATTTTTTCGTCCTGTTATAATTTTGTTTTTCGGTCGACTCTAGCCTATACAATTGAAATTACCATTTGTAACTGATTTAGTCATATCAAATATTTTTTATTCTTCGAATATGATTATATCATAGATAAAAAAAATACATTCTCTTCCTTAAAAATAGTACATTTCCCCCTTTGAATTTAATTGTGTTTTTAACTTGAAGTGCATTAAAAATCATTGTGTGTTAACCATATCTTAATTAATCTGAAATAGGTCATAGCAACTTCACGCTTCTGTTTCTCTATAATATTATGTTAATATAATTTTCATCTGAGTATTCAATAGCTCTTCTCAATAGTAGGGTAATCAGGAACGAATCAGTTGGATGAAACATATAACAAGGATGAAAAATTTCCATTACACGGAAAACGTTGAATTTCCTTTTTTGAGAAACTGCTGTAAATTTGTTCTAAACATTCTTTTAAACTTTAAATAGAAAAAATGCTCTGTACAGCTCTTTGATAAAATCACACTTTTAAGTAACGAATTATAGTCATGTATTACAGTGTTCAACAATTGAAAGTATTACCTGGACACGAGATCATATAATATTTATTTTACGTTTAGCACTTTATGTTTCGGACAGAATCAAATTATATAATATATGTAGATTTTAAATGCGTATTTTGCATAGTAAAACTTTTAAGAATTATCGCGACTCCTTACAATTTCTCCTCGTTTTACTTTCATTGTAATACATTGTAATTTAAAATAGAAAAAAAATGTAAAATAAAATTTGTATCTAATGCGGGATATTGTTACATAAAATTAAATTGAGAAAAAATAAGGGCTAATAGTGCGATAGTGGCCAAATGCGGGAGCTGAATTCATAGCGTTTTGCGAAAATATTTCTTCTCTCTTCTGACGCACCTGTGATTTGGCTGAGCCGACAAACGGAAAAATGGCGTCACCGCAAGAGAAGGCACAAGTTGTTCTGTAGTTTGCAGAACACAAATCTATAGTAAAATTGAAAGAATGTTTCGTAAAGTTTATAAAATAAATCTCCCCCCAGGCTAAGAGCATAAAAAAGTGGCAGGAAAAGTTTCTCGAATCGAGAAGTACACAGGAAAGATGAGGAGGTGATCGCCGTTCACTTACTGATGCACGTGAGGAAGAGGTTCGAGAAGCTTCCGTTCGGAGGTCTCGCCAGTCGGTCAGGCAGGCAGCTTCTGAATTATCTTTGCCACGATCAACTATTCATAATGTCCTGAATTGAAAACAGAGAAATCATTTATCTGAAATGCAGATTGTGCATAAGCTACAACGAAATGATGGGCCGCAGCGTACAGCATTTTCTGTGGAGATGTTATCTCGCAACGAAAATGAACACGATTTCCTAAATATCATCTTTCTTCAGATAAAGCTACATTTCATGTTCACAACATCGTTATAAGCACGACTGCAGAATTTGGGGCTCTGAAAACCCCAATCAGTATTCGAATTGGAATTCAGCAGTCCAAAAATCAATGTCTGGTGTGCTTTATCACATGATACAGTCATAGGACCATTTTTGTTTGGAAATGCTACACATTTATGCAATACCAGAAATGCAGTAGTTACAACGCACGGTTCTCTACCAACAAGATGTGGACCTCCTCACTGGGCAAGCATGTTCGCGCATTTTTGGATACAGCTTTCCCGAACCGATTGATAGGACGTGAAGGCCTAATTGCGTAGCCACCAAGATCCTGGCTTGATTCCTCTCGATTTTTTCTTTTGGAGGCTACGTCTTTTGGGGGGCCTACATTTTGGAGGCCTAATGAGAAGACAAAGTCTCATGGAACATCCGGGATATTGAAGACTTTCGTGTCTCAATAACCACGGCTATTGCTACTGTGACTCCGGAATTGCTACACCGGCCCTGTCTGGAACTGAACTACAAGCTGGATATTCTCAGGGCCATTAAGTGAGCTCACGTAGACGTGTACTGATTGTTTAAGGTTACTGCTTGTTGAATAAAACTTTTAGAGCATTGGTATCTAATTTTACTCTTTTCTTATGCTTTTAAATTCTCTGTTACATGCAGCGACATCCCCAAATTAGGTACATTTGATTGGGACACCTTCTATACATATACACAGGTTTTTTTTTTTTTTTTTTTTTTTTTTTTTTTTAGTTTTTGCTTGCTAAGGCTGGAATTAAACGACAACGTTACAGTATATAATACATATCTACGAATCCAATTTACTTTTTTCTAACTACTTCAGAACATTTTTAGCGCATTTCCATTCAAAATATTAGTTTTACTCACAGATTCGAAAAAAATTAAGTACTCGTCTGATGTTTGTGGACTTTTATTTATTTTTTTTATTTTAAGCTTTATTCATATATTTATAGATAGATAGATAGAAAAACAAGAAACTAACGAGCCTTTTATAGATCCTGATAATACCCGATAATGGGTAATGTAAATTGAGCGATAGCATATACAAAAGATTGATTCAAAAGAAACCCTTTTACAATTTCGGATTATGAGGAAAGTGTGGAAAAGCTGTCATCAATGGCACTAGGTTCAAATAAATAAATAAATCTGGATTCACAAAAATGGGTAAACATTTTGCAAAATTTTGGGTTTTGGATGTTTTAAAAAATATTAACACGATCTTCAAATCTTTTCATTCTGCAGAATGTGAGCAGAATATTAATTTAGAGTATCGAGTACTGTGCATTTATAGTTTTAATATGATTTGTACTTTTAAATTACGTCTTAATTACTACTCGCTTTTTTTAAATATTATATGTATTGCAAATTCACACTGTACTCAAAACTCTCAATTAACGTTTAGTGTTAACTTTAAACTGCAGAAAATAAAACTCTAAAAAACATGCCTGATTTTATACATAACTATGTGGTTCTATAAGTTAAATAATTAATTCTTCTGTATTTAGAGGAAATATAAATTTAGTCTAATTTCAATCTTAATCAAATTCATTCTAATATCACACAGTTTTGAGCTAAAAAATAGTTGCATCCCGTTTACTCTGAGCAACAGACTAGAAGAGATTTGAGTATATGATTTTTTAGCCGTTAACATATAATGAAATTTATTTACTTTTGTCCACGTACTCAAGAAAACAGCTGTGGGTTACTTCGAAACGACATTTTCTGTCAGATGTATAGTACTAGTAATGAATCGCAATATAGGGACATTTACTAAAAGGTCTCTTGGGCATGTGACAAAGAACTGTTATAAACATTACGACAGCGAAATCATTTCATTCCTAATGCTACTAAGGTATTCTTACTGCTGTAATCAATACTTTTCTTTCCAGAAGCAGCGGCATATATGTTGTAAGACCGAATGAAATCAGGATTATTTTGTACTAGCCTGCGATTTATAGACATGGAATAGCATTTACTTAAGCGATCTAGTCACGTTTATGCCTCATTAAATGATCATCAGATATATGCTGTAAGAAAGTACATATTAGCGGAAAGTAAAAATGTACTTTAAAATCACATAATAAAGCATAAAGTTACTTCGTACTTTAAAATTTTGTTCCTGGAAAACAATTTACATTTCCACTGCTCTAAAAATAAGTTAAATGTTCTTTCTTTCGATAGCACATTGACAAGAAGTGCATTTTGAATAGTACTGTATATATATATATATATATATATATCTTATTATTATTATTATTATTATTATGACAGTAAACAGTGAATGCTTAAGTATTAAAAAAGCAAAATATTTATTATAATACTTGTACTACGCTATTTCATGAAAAAGATAGCATTGCATCCCTCTTGCTTCAATACAGGTACAGCTGCGGAAAAAAAAGTTCCCACTCGTACTTTTTTCGGCCGTCGTTCTTCGTACAGCATAGTTACAGATACCAATCGTTTACGATTGACGTACACTTTAATTTGCTATGCATAAAAATTGTATAACCATCTACGTATTAAAATTCGCACCAACTTTTTTTTTTCTCAGTAGTAACCCCTAGATTTCAGTTCATATTTAAAAAATTTAGCTCATTTAAACCCCCGGATACCCATTTTCAAGATATTTAAACTGAAATTGGGTGAGTTATGAGCTTCCAAAATCCCCCTCCCCATATGTTAAAATATTTTTTCATACTTCAATTCATATCTCATATAAAATTGATAATATGAAGCTGATTTTTATTCGTACTATTAGAACTAAACGACCCAAACATAATTTAATGTTATTATGATTTTTAATAAAATATTAATATTAATTATGAATTATTAAATTAATATTCAAAAAAATTATGAATAGCGACCTAGTCAAATTTCGATGGAAATAGATGCAGAAAATAATATTACATGGAAAAAACACGGAAAAAACACTCAAAATACTGGTGTTAAACAATAAACTAAATAAAAAACTTTTTAAAAAACACACATATAAAAAACACACATTTTAATATTACATGGCTGTGCAAAATTTCAAATTTTTATGTTCAGTAGTTTAATTTATATTAAATAAAATATGTTATTTTCACGAGTTAAGGGACCATATATAAATTTATTAAGTGAAAATTTTTTGAAAACTGCTTAAAATAAGCGTAAATTAGATTTCTTTTGCGCAAAAACACGGTAAAAGATACCGGTATTAAAAATTATCAAATTTTGAAGCAACTAAATTAGAGGATTTTGCAGTTTGATGGTGATTCTATAAAGCGTCTATTGTTGCGTCTTCTTCCATATTCCCACAAATAAAATATTTTCCAGCTATAGAATTAGATACAGGAGATATATGTCTTCCAGTACAGCATCCTATTTGTGAAAAACTAACATCCTCAACTTAACAGGCATGATTGTGACCTTTTTTAATATCAGAAACATTAGGTCTTTGGACTTCCCCATACTTTATCAAACATTCAAAATGACGTTTTTCTGTCTAAATTTTCATCTGACTATAAATTAAAATACCGCCAAAAGTTGTAAGAATATTGCACATTGCAGACGATAGTATTAAATGAAGAAAGTGTAATAACAAACACAGTTGTAATATTGGGTTGGCAAAAAAGTAATTGCGTTTTTTACAGGAAATTCAAACAAATAAATTTTCAATTATGAAACCATTCTTCAAGTTCGACCATAGCTGAGTAATATCCATGCTTGTAGTCAGAAGAGCAGAGAGCAGCCTCTAGCTCCTGCGAACATTTCAGCTGTCTAAGAGAAACATCAAGGGAAATACTGAATGACCATTTCAAAATTAGAAAGATTTTCAAATCTTGAGCAGTCGTTTTGCATTTTTCCCTTAACTCATGTGTACGGACCAAGAAAGTTATGAACTCACGGGTCATTTGGACCACATACTAAACATTATAATTTCTACCCTTGGTATTCTCAGTACAAAAAACTTTGACAGATGGAAACAATGTTTTCCTTGATACTAATATTAATTTCTTTTAACTCTCGCGAACGAAATTATTGAAAGGCGAAAAGTTTGGAACCTACAAATAGCGTTTTTCAATTTGAAGAAAGTCCCTTAAAAACGCGCAAAAATAAATTCGCAATATCGCCGAAAATTATCGTAGAAAATTGAGGAAAATTTATATTTAGGGTAATTTGAAGGTTTTTTTTCGTTTAATAAAGCCAAAATACGGTGTTGCCATTGAGAAAAACGAAGTTGATGCAGAATTAAATATGAAGACGGTCCCTGACGCAAATTAAATTAATAGCAAATTAAAGTTTGCGTTATTTGCAAACGAATGGTATATATAACTTTGCTGTACGACGAACAACGGCGAAATAAAGAGCAAGTGGGACTTTTTTTTCCGCAGCTGTACATAAACAAATTACTAAATTAATAATTGTCTGTACAGACATAGGCTAAAGAAGTACTATAATAAAATTCAATATTATTAAGTTCTACAGCAGAGATTGTATACAATTTTCCCCCTTAATATAAATTTCAATCAATTCCTTATTTTTTCTACAATTTTCGTTAATTTTATCTGCAGAGATTCTTATTTCTTAATAAGTTGCTAAAATTAGTTCTTTAAGTTTTTAAGTGTATCTATTTACCTCTGTGTGGTAATCATTCGATAATTTCACGCTAGGACTTTTTCTAAAATTTAATCATCAGGTTACAAATTCAGTATACAACTTTTCTCTGAAGCATCTCAACAAGTTTCACATCTTATGTATTGTGCTTTTCTGAAGGGGAGTTCAAATATGATAGGCTATAAGCACATCCATTGTGTAATTTCAACCACATGTGTAATTTCAACTTATTCTGGAACATTTGAAAGATGTGATTTCAATAACTGACTTGCTGCAATCGACTATCATTTTTATGAAATCTTGGATGGTGGTAAATTTGTGCATTATTTTCAATTGCATTGTCCTTCCATTTCAAGCCATTAACAAAAATATTTATTTTAGTTTGAAATAGTGTATGTACGTTAAAAAAAAGAAACTCAAATCTATATTTAAATAAATGTGGAATTTGTATTATACATGGCGTCTATCATTTTATTTTTATAATGCTGAAAGGCTATATTTTTTTTCAATTAAAATATTTGAATATAAAGTAATTAGAATTATGTTACAGAAACTTAATGTGTATTGGGAATATAAATGATCACAGATTTTTTAATTGGAATTAGCTAATAAATTAAATTAATTTGGCAATTTAAATGCTTTTTCTTTAAATAAAGTATTTATGTGTTTTTAATTTAAAGTTGTAACTTTTGAAGATTCACTGATTAGTTCTTCAACTTCTATATTAGAAGTTGAAGAAGTAATCAATGGATCGTCAAAAGTTATGTTTCCGTTAAATGAATAGTTGCTACTGAATAGAGTTTTAAATGTTTCATCAAATTATTATATTTTTTAACAAGTTTATTGTTCCTTGAGCAGATTTTCTAACGTTTATCTTTTCGAAATTTCTAGTACAACTCTTTAATTCTTCCCTCTTTATAAACTCGGTAAGTATATTAATGAAATTTCTACGTACTGTAATCTTAGCAATTATTATGAAATTTCGAAGCATACACACACTATTGAAGTTTATAATCATCAAAAGTATTTTTATAAATTATGCATTTAGAAATTTAATCAAGCATGCATGCATAACATTGTCATTGTTACAGATATTTTTAAATATAGCATCTTTCCTCATTTTCTTGAACAGTATATTTTTTCAGTCCAAAATAATCGTTTAAGTATAATGAAAAGGCTTCCGTTACATGAAAAGCTAATCACTTTTAAAAGCGTACCCGTACACTTCGGAAACTTTGACAGAGTTAATCCCTCATAACGGATTTTTAAACATTTAAGTTGCAAACTATAGAAAGCTTTTAAAGGGATTTGAAATTTCAGTTCTTTATGAGCTCTTTAAAATTTCGCACATTTTAAGCCAAGCGTCAGTAACACTTGGAAGTAATTGACTTTCATACTTGGTTTATTTCTCTGTTTGTTCCAGTTATTTCCCTTATTTACCCATTATTTACATTTCAGTATTTATGTTACTATATAAATTCACTAAATAAAACAGTGAAATAACCAACTACTTCTGTTTTATTTTACGTTCACCAATTTATGGCCGAGTTGACAAGGCACTTGCAGTGTGAAGATCCAGGGTTCTGGACTACCGCGGAGCCGTCGGTCTATACTTTTGGGCATTTTCTTCAGCTGTAACGCAAAAAACGCGTTAGGACCAATTTTCTTCTCCCAAGGAATTCGCCCCTTAGGCAAATAGTCTTAAGAGGTAAAGAGTCCATATTTGCTTTATACCACACTCCAACTACTTTGAGTTGGTACTGAGTTACATCAGTCCCTCCCCCCCCCAAAAAAAAACGAGAAAATAAAACCATAGAACTTTATCTACATATATATTAAAAACGAATTAACGAAAAACTTATAAAAACAACAAGCCCTCATAAAACTACTATCAGCTTATACTAGAATCAAACTTATAATCCTTGACTCAACTTTCTAAACCCATAATCTGGCACGATTTTACCACACACACACTCAAAAGAAAAAAAAAAGTTTTTTAATTAATAAAAACGCTGTTAAATGCAAAGAAACCCGGATCCAAAAAAGTTTTTTGTGGAATTTACAAAAACATTTTGTATATTAGGATATATCAGATAATCGTTAATTTTTTGTATTTAGTTTAATAGCTCTTGCAAACAATGAAACATCAGTCAAAAATATAAAAAAATACATAGTCAACACCAATGAAGTTGTTTCACTAAGGTTTTCGTAATTTTAAAAATGTGGGCTAGTTGAAATGTTGTAAAATGCATAAATATATGCCATTCAACTCTATGTACGAATGCCATAATTTTAAAAACAAAGGAAAAAGAATTAAAAGTTTGTATGAAATTTGCATTTTTAATCGCAACTTTTTCAATAAAGTTCGTTTATTAGAAAGAAAGAGATTAATCCAGGCTTTTCGAGTAAATTTATGTGTCAGCGAAGTCCAAGGAATTAAAAAGCACATAATGGCCAGCAATTCCAAAGCAGAAACTTGGAGCAAAATGCGGAGCTAATACTCTTTCAAAATACAAATAAATCATGCAGCAGCACCAAGATAATGTTCCACTTGATACAACCTGCAGTGAGAATTGGTATAAAAAGATTCACTTTAACTGGAAACAGCCATTGAGGAAAGGTTCCTGGTCGGAAACTAATGTAGGCTGATCAAGAAGTGCGCCAGTTTCATCAACGTATTCATAAAATAGGCAATTGGCAGTCGCATTGTAATGCTCCCATTGTAATCCACATACTCCCATTGTAAAGATAAACTTTTCAAAAGGCAATTTCTTAAGAAACTCTGCGTTGATATGTCAAAAGGTGTGGATACACAACACATAAAGTAAGACGTAAAACAACTCTCATTTCATCGAATGAAGGTTGCCGCATTGCGTGGGCGAAATCTAACATTGGCTAAACTCTAATTTTGTGGAAGAAGGTACAGTGGTCAGATGAATTTATTTTTCAGATTTCACGTAAAAATATTGGCCGAAAGTTTATTAGGAAGAAGGGTGAAGCAAACGATCCATTTTGTTAGAAGCGCATGGTCCTTAAAGTAAGTTCTGGAATGGTGTGGCTACTTGTAAGCGAATGGAGTTGGCAATTTGCATTGTAGTACGGGCACGGTAGAAGTACAAGACTACATACGCATTCTTAATGAATCTACATCTGTCAGCACAGAGACTGTTTGGCAGAAAACGATGTCTTTTCAAACAAGACAATGCAAGGCCGCGTATAGCAAATATAACAAAAATATGGTTGTGTTCGAAACATGTCCTTGTTTCAGAGTGTCCAGCAGCAAGTCCAGATCTTTCTCCTAACGAGAATATTTACAGAACACTTAAAAGGAAGATGATTCAACATTGTACCTGCAATATACAACTGTTAAAAAACTATCTACGGCAGGAATGGAGAGGATTTTCTCCAGAGACACTAAACCGTTTAATTTCGTTCAGGCATAAATGCCTTTGCTGCGATTATCGGACAGTAAATGAGACGTCACCTCTTGGTATTACAACTGAAAAAACAATTTCGACTTTAGTTTCTCAGAGAAGTACTCTTGTAATGCTTATCATAATTATATGTTTTGTTTCAAACTTTCACAAATGTCGTTACAGTGTTGTACTGAGAACATTGAACCTTTAAAAAATGTTTATTTTGCATATACGCTTCTTTGTGTTTCACACTTTCCGCACTGTCAAGGTATTTCTTATGTGAACGAACTTTATTGACGTTTAATATGTAATTAAAAGGAAGATGTGTATAACTTAAAAATATTTTATGCACAATATATTTATATTGCAAGATACATAAACACTAATTCGAAAATTCATCTTAAAGGCCATTTTTAATGAACTAGTAAAATATTTTAAATCCTTTCTAGAAAAAAGAGATGTACTCATCTTTCGCACTCAGCTTTTACTACCTTCAATATATTCAAATGCTTCCATCATGTACTTTAAAGAGGCCTTTTACATCTTCATTTTATTTAAAAAAGAAAGTCAAATCCCTTATAAAACAGAATACCGAGAGACTTTGCATTTTTGAAAAGTCGAGAGATGTGAAATCTGCGAGCTGTCAAAATGCGTCTACTTCTTACGGCATGATAAAAGTATACCTGAGTTAAAGAGGGTTATATATTTCAATTCCTAAATATAAATATACGATTGAGATATACTTAAAAGAAGTTACATGTATAGGCAAATAAACATATATGTATTTTAAAAGTATTGTCATTATCTTTTTAAACTCTTTTAAAAATTTTATTGTCCCATTTATGTGGTTTAAACATGTATCGGAAAAAGATTGCAAGGAAACATCCGTTTTGACTTTGACTAAAATTAAAAACAGATAATTTTTTTAAAAATTAAATAGAGATATTTGACATCAAAATTTCTTTAGTTTTAAGTATCTTATTTTTAAGTAAAAGTTCATTAAGCTAAATTAATAAAACACAGTTTACTATTTCTGAAAAAAAGTATCATCATCAGTACAAAATCTTTTGCACTCGAACGACAGTTGAAATCTTTAAGCATAACTTGCTGTTATTCTAATTAAGACTGCTGATTAATCATCTTAAATTAAGCAGAAATGGTCAAAACTAGGGCAAACTAGACTCAAACTTTGTAACATTAGGTAACCTTTTTGTTTTTGCTTGTTTTCCGTATAACTTCCACATTTTAAAAAAGGTTCCAGCATTTCTACCCGTCTGTAAATATGAAAGAAAAAATATCTCGTCTTTTACATTTTAAGTTCAGAAAAGACCATTAAAACTTTGAAGACCACTAACTATATTTACTTTGAATTAATTTAGTGGCTTTTAAGTGGCGTCCTGATAAAGTATCTTATTTTCGTACAAATTACTTAGTAAAAGAAAATTAGAATTTTATATATGCCTGCTTAAGAGCAAATAGATGAAAAAGAATTAGTGACTAACAGACGGGCAAATTTTCATGTGAATATTTCACGGATATAGAAGGTGGATATCGATGAAATTTTGAATTTCAAGCTCTACGGCGTTGACAAGAAAGGGAAGATCATTTATCTCAGCCAGTGTAGGTATTCCTAGCAGATTCATATTAGAGTAACGTCTCTAACTATATACCATCGTACTTTTTATCTACCAAATTGTTTTAGTTATATTACGATAGTACTGCTTTTAAATTTTCCGAATATCATTTAAGAAAATTCATGTATCATTTTAGAGAATCTAATAAATTAAAAAGCATTTTAAATTAAAACTTATACTGCGTATACACGCATCTAGCTTCATAACAACTCCTTCTAACATTGACATAGAAAATAGAAAATGAGAATTGAAAATCTGGACTCGTTCAGTCTAGAAAGTCTCTAAGAATCCGAATTTGAATCGCATTTAGTTAATTACCCGGCTTTTCAGATGTGAATCGTAAATGAGTTTCAGATTTTTTTTCTTTCTAGATAGGAGCAGCTATCAATCCCGCTTTAAGAAAATCTGTGGAAATTTTTACTCAGTAATGAACTAGAGTTACTACTAAAATACTTAAGAAAAAGAGAGTTTTAAGAATTTAGAATAATCATATGTAGCATGTGAGCACAATATTTGTGTAACTGTTACTATGCGAAGAATAATTTCTATTAAAATATAGGTGAAATAAAAGTGTTCCTACCGTTAAGACAATACATTTTTTACGTATTTTTTACTTTAAAAAATGTAGCTCACATTTATACAACTATTTAAATTTAAAAATCATAAAGCCGTCACGTGTGTTACTCTCTATTTTAAAGAAAATAAAATTATTTTTAAAAATCTGTAAATTTAAATCATAAAAAGTATTAAAAAATGCGAAATTACATATTCAGCAAGGTGCATTTACGTATGTACAGCTGCGTACCCGTTCTCCGCACGGTAGGGAACGAAACTTTTTCTTATATCTATAATTCGAATTATTGATTCCAGTGATTTGGAATCTACAAATAAGCAAAATGATTTGACTCTTGCCATAAAGTTACTCATTAGTTATTCGTAAAGTTAGTATAAGTACTGACCTGAGACCATTGTTAATATTATGGCACAAAAACCATGTCGGTGTCATTCGCGATCAGAAAAAGAAAAGCGTGACGGTTTGCAGCGAAAATTCCTAACTTTCTAAATATCTCATTTCTACATCATACTCTTTCTTAGATTTAAGTTATACCACCTTAGATACTACATGATGTGGAGAACCGTTTTATTTTATAGTTAAATAGTTGTGTACCCGCTCTTCGCAAGGGAAGAAGAGAACCTTTTCCCAAAATGTGATCATAACTACTTGTGACAAAACAGAATCTCCAAGAAAAAAAAAGTTCTGTTACAGTCTTTTCTGTTGAAATACCGCTGGATATATTAACGCGACGTAGAATTACATAATGTTTAGGTAGCTGTGATGTAAGATGGTTGTTGATAAAGGAATAGAGCACTTAGTTTTTCGAAGTATTTATTAATGCAGTATATTGTGCTTTCATCAATATTGCCCTAGCATATCTACTAACTATTATTTATACTATCTTTTACTGATACCAATACAATATATTGGGTTGGCAACAAAGTAATTGCGTTAACTTGTATAAAATTCAAGCAAATAAGTTTTCAACAAGTTTTTAATTACAGGTAAGCTGTGCCTGAACATACGACTCATATTTGTTACATTTTAAAGTAAGAATTTCACTGGCAGTATTTTTTTTCGTCCATAAAAGATGGCCACCCTCCCCCATTTTTCGCTTCTATCCTCCTTAGAGGACAATATTAAAAATGTTCTGAAATTAATTTTTAGGTATACGTGACTGCTGTATTTTACAGAAAGAATTTCACGGATATCTCTATTTTTATTTGAGATCACGCGGGATATGTGAAAGGAACTTTTTGGCCCTTACCCCCCCCTAAGATTACGAATTTTGTAAAATGCTCTCTGATCTAGCACCTATGTTGAAGAACGCAGGTACGTGCCAAATTTCGCATAATTAAATTCAGTAGTTTTGGCCAGGCGAAATATTGACATTCGGAAAAACGCAATTCCTTTGTTGCCAACCCAATATTTTCGTTTTTCAATCGTTAATGTTTAATTTAAAGAAACGGCTTAGATATTTGCCACGAATGTAATCTTTTATTCTTTGGTGACTTTTATAATTTACGCATTAGTATAAACGATGGTTGGCACTAAAACAGCTCTCGATACATTTGTATGCATAATTCTTGTCAGATTGGCGTATTTAGCACCAGGGTCCTATATCTCACCGGCAAATCGCGACTTTGCCCTGTGCCCCAGGCTCGAAATGGCCCCCAATTTGAAATGTTAATCTGAAATATTCTTTTTTATAGCAACATTTTCTGAAAAATAAAACAAATTTCATAGATGGAGGCCCCCAAATTCATCAATGCCCGGTGTCCCTGTTTGTCATAATCACGCCCTGTTTAGCACCGCAAAATATTTCTTGCTATTCGAAAACGTGTCCCCTTTAAAATCTCAATTGAAAATAATGCTGGATAATTCACTGGCGAAAAAACAGCATTCAATTCTTTTTCTGGCAACGTAAAATAAAATATGGAATTATTTCATGAGTTGCGCATGTTTGTGAACCCGTTTTCTGATTGAGTTTCGAAAGGGGTTTTAAACTCGTGACACCAAAATGACGCACATTTCACATGGAAAAACCCAGTTATTTTAAAGTAATTTTATTTATTTTTTTCAACTGGCAATTTTAATCATTGTTACTGTATCCAGGACAACCAAACCGCAAGATATCAAACAGAAATTTGTAAGCAGCTGCTATTGAAATGAAAATCCTTCTTTACTTAAAAACTCGTAAAAATTCTCCTAATTTATATTTTTCCTCCGTTTGTCTTTTTAAAGTGGGCGAATTGTGTGCTCCGTCTTTTGCCGAAATATAAAAAAGTTATGACAGATAGAATTCAAGATGCAGCAGTTTTAAAAATATTTTACGAAAGTCAGCGTCAAATTTAAATTTATTTTAAAAATTCCCAAAAATCTGCAAATTATGTTACACAGTCCGAACAAACACTTTTTAAAAGAAAATTTTCTCCTCTATACGATGATGTAAATATAGTTTTCTTGCGAGTGCAATTACCGGCGTTATTATGTATTACGCAAGAAAAATCCCTAAAAATCGGACAAAACATAAAATAAAACATTTTCTAATTCGAATTTTGAAAAAATCGCTTCGAGGTGTGTCGAGACCCGTCTTGGAGAATTTCCGTACAAAATTTGGTAGGTCTACGATCACCCGTTTCGGAGCTACACGAGACACAGACAGACAAACTAACGGACAGTTTACACATTGCTTTATTTATATAGATAAAAATTGTGTTTTCTCAGAAGAAGTATAAATTTAACAATAAATAAAAAAATTAAATTTTATTAAAAATATATGAAAAAATAATAAAAATCAAACATTTCCCATATAGCATCCAAACATTTCTATTTCTAAAGTTAAGAAAATAAATTTGAACCAGTTACAAATTTGACTGTATATATATATATAGATATATATATATACAATTTTTTATTTATCTTGTATTATATTGTTAGATTAAGAAAAAGGAAATAACTATCCCTTATATGGTCCAATCCCTTATATGGGATTGGACCTTTTGGTAACTTTTTTATATGGACCTAACTATCCCTTATATGGTCACTTAATGTACAATTTACCTTAGCATCTGTTTAATGTACCCTGAGAAACTTAAATTTAGATGGTTATATTGTTTCTTTGTCAAGTAATTTTTATTTTGTCTTCTTGTATGCACTCTGATGTTGTTTTAGTTAATTTTCTCTTAAGCAGTTATCAAAAAGATTTTTAATGTCACTAATTTTTCATTTAAGCTCGGTATTTGAAAATAATAACTGTTTTTATCCTGTGTAAGGAATCGTGAATGTATATCAACTGAAAACTAGATTTTCATTTTATTATTAAGAAAAAAAAAGTGCAAATCCTCTGAAAATATCGTTTGGTTTTATTTTTTGAAATAAATTTAACAATCTGTATAAAAAATATCATATCCTATATGTTGGAATAATCTTTCATTTGACTATCAAGTTGTATATTTAAATATTGTTAAATATTTTAAAACTAATTCACCAGAGATCCATTTTGAACATAGATTGCTTACACTTTTTATACACAAAAAAAGATGAAATAGCACTAAAAAAAATAATGGTTAGTAAAATGAAAACTAACAGGAATTCTAAGCCTTTAGAAAGTTTGTGAATGTGTACTAAATGGAAGCATAAACAAATCATAATAATTTTTTTCAGATCTGAAGACATCCTTTAAATAAATAAACTTCCGGCAGAGGCATTGACGTTAATAATAAAAAATATTTTTTAAAACAAAAGATTAGTATGTAATTTTTATTTAATATTCCTATTGAATTATAAACATCATGTTTCTAAAATCTTTTATACCATTACCATTCCAAGATTAAAAGAATATATTATCTCTCTTAGAATGTGACTCATTACTTTACAAAAAACAGTGCTTATTGTCATAAGAGATAATTGTGGAATCGGGTCATAACCACAAAAGATACTCATTATTCAAGCTTCTAAAATAATATCTCTATGTAATCAATAGAAGAATTTTCAAGTGCTTAAACGAGCAAAAATTAAAACCCACAGCATTAATATTGATGCATTTAAAACATTGTTTCTCCGGTCTTTTTAATGTATCTATTCAAAAAGAGGTTTGGGATAAAAAAGTTCTCAGAGATAATACCCCAACCACTTTTAAATTTAAGAAGATTACTTTAGAGTAAACAAAAACCACCTCATTTGATATTGTACAACCCGTCTCTCTGATTTTGGAAAATGCAAACAATTAATCACTTTTTGCGCTTCATTGTTTCCAGTTCCTAGCAGAATTTATTACCGAAATGTTTTATGAATAATTCATGTTTTATGATGTGATAAAATTTATTATGATGTAGTGCAGATTTTTTATGCATAATGTTTACTTACGGAGTGATACAAGAGTGAAGAAGGTTGCAGATTTGAGTAACTGCAGCAAGTGTTATTTTAAAAAACGAGATTGAAGAATTATTTTGGAATCTATGTGTCAAATTTAAGATGTGTAGAACATATATTTGGAAAAGTAAACTAATAGATTCATGTTTGTATTCTATGCATATTTTGTAATACCATACATGGAAAATATTTCTTTCAACAAATACCGAAACAATTTTCTCGAGAACAGCTATATATTTAAGAAAGCGTCATTGTTTACTCAGGAAATATTCATTGCTGTCTCGTTTTGGAGTTGGATATAAATAACTTTTATTTTAAATGTTTTAAGGATATTTATTTTAAAATGAATAATTTCAATCAAACTCAATCTTTTGGAGTTTTAAATATAAATTTATTCACTATTTCTTAGAAAAATAAATTTTATAGTATATTCCTTTCTACTGAATGACTTTTATTTTTATTTAGTTCTTAATAATCACTAATTAACTCAATACAAATTTTTCAGTGAAATAGAAGGACACATTTTTTGAAGACAAACAATCAGCAACTTTTAAGAGCACCAGGAAAAAGAGATGTGAACATTTCTAGTTGCCCTGTCGTGTCTTGTGTTATTGTAATAAATTTTACGTTTTCCATTTGCGCTTTATTCTTGTTTAATAACTTGATTTACTAAATCGTTTATTGCAAATGTTATTCTTTATTCTTCGTTTCAAGGGTACTGCGGAGCTTTTTGCAGCTGATAAAAAGTAGACCTTTCGCACAATTCAAAACGATGATAAGTTTTGTTCTTTTTTAAATTATGCGTGTTAATTTAAAAATGTTTTAATTAGGAGAAGCCTGTCCAAAATTATCTTAGAAGGAAAAATGATCCACACGTTTTCTTCCAGACAGGCAGCGCCAGTTTCTACAAAATCTAGTTGTGCCAATTCAAGAAGAAGCAATGACGATATTTAAGAGATCGTGTCTTACATGCCTGAGTAGAATTCTTCGAGAAACTAGGTTTTATTATATCGCTTATAAAGTAGCACTAATTTTCCTATTTATTTGCAAATACATTCTTTAATATGTAAAATATAACTTGGTTTACTGAAGAGATTATTATTTTTTTTTTTTTTTTATCTCTACCTGCTAAGTTTATTATGTTTCAAGGCGTGTTCCAGTAATATGACCTAAAGTGGGAGGAAATATTGCCGGGTAAAATGATCCCTCCACTGTAGAAGTTAGTACTTGACGACACAAAAACTGTCCCAGGAGGTCTATTGTCCTCAATGTAACCTGTCTGAGACGGACATATCACATGAAATCGCAAATCACAGTGTGACCGACCAGTATGCTTACGTGCAGCGACACCACAAGGCAATATGGGATGAGTATGCCGAGTGATGACCATTTGGAGAAATTTTGAATGTAATCTGGAATAGCTGCATTAATTCATGTAATTTTCTGAAACCTCTCAGAAAAATCTTCAAAAATAATGTGTTCTTTTGATTATAGAGTAAGCTATAATAAACAGGGTAGCCCAGCGGGTAATGTTTGAAACAAATGAAAAAATAAACACAAATAAGAGACATGAGAAGAATTTAATGACGTTTATTGAATGGACATATTGGGCAATTAATGATAAAGAGGTTCGAAGTGCCCACCATCTTTAACAAGGACAGCAGTTAGGCGGTTCTGGAATCCAACCATTCCTCGTGAGCAGACCTCACAGTCAATCGTGTCGACAGCAGTTGTAATGGCGGTTTTCAGTTCTGGAAGGTTCGTAGGACTTGTCTGCCACACTTTGCTCTTCAAATAACCCCATTCGTAGTAATCGCAGGGGTTCAGATCTGGTGAATATGGGGGCCATTCGATACCACCTTGGAAGTGCGATGGGTAATCTAACCCAATGATTCGATCGCTAAAATGCTCATTGAGCACCTCGAAAACATCCGCCGTACGATGTGGTCTTGCTCCATCCTGCATAAACCAATGACCTTGGACCAAGTCATGACCATGAAGAAAAGGGATGAACTCCTCGTCCAGGAACATTCTGTATTTCGCCGCGCTTAGAGTTCCATCGATGAAAATAGGGCCAAACACACCATGCGAGGATATTGCACACCACACAAGAAATTTTTTTGCGGATGCGGCTTCGGACAACAGTGATCTCCGGCCTTTCTCTGCCCCAGTAGCGATAATTCTGTTTGTTCAGATGGCCATCCAAACTGAAGTAGGCCTCATCTGAAAACCAAATTTTCTTTACATCGATTTCACCTGTTTGAAGTTTTTCAAGCATAAGCTGTGCAAACTCAGATCGTCTTTGTGTATGGTCTTCGTTGAGAGGTTGGGTTACTTGAATTTTGTAAGGCGACAATTGGAGCTCTTTCATTATTCGCTGAAGTGATGTACGCTTTATTCCCAACATTTCTGCTGCTCTCCTTACAGATCGGCTCGTATCGGCAGCAAAAAAGTCGTCGACGACCTGTTTTGCACCGTCTGTGAACACAGTAGCAGTGGCTGTAGCCATAGCTTTTTTATCGTCTTCCACCGATCCAGTACGTTTGAACTTGGCATACAGTCTACAGGGAAGAGGATTGAAACACATTTTTCAGAATAAACATGGAAGCAAAAAGGAAAACATTTGTACCGTAAAACGCACAAAATGACTCACCTTTCCATACTCCTTTTGCTTGGCCAATTCTTGTTCTGGAACTTCGCTTGCCATGCTCGTTGAACTGCCTTCACATTTTCATCACATCTGGTCATTTGTAGCACAATAAAGACGCGAACATCCGTCGAATATTTGTTCATTTTTACTAACGAGAATCACACGCTAAAGCGCATCGCAGACTGAAGGAGCATCACATTTACAATTGCCCAAAAAATAGAAAACAATCAAATAATTTCTGCAACATGTAGCTATAGGCTTATACTTTGGTAGGAGAACGTATAGGAAAAATAAGTAAATGGAAAAAAAATGCATATTACAATTTCAGTAGCGCATTACACTCAAATTTACAAATTTTCATTGAAAAGTTTTTTTTTTTTTCCTGATTTTGTAAAAAAAAAAAAAAATAGTTTGTAAGAAAATATTTTCACTTTCTTGTCTTTCATAGTAGTTGGGGCGTATCCTGCAGAAAACTCAAAAATTTGCATGATTAATTTCGCAGAAATTAATTATCATAGAACCTTCAAAACTGAAATTTGGGGTTACATTACCTATAAGATCATCTATATAAAATTTGAGGAAAATCTAAGTTGGTGTTGAGAGCTTTTTCAGCTTTGTATTTTATTTGACGTGAAATGACCGATATGTAAGTTTTTTTTTCACTTATTTATTTTTCCTATACTTTGTTCTACGAGTGTAAGGCTGTAGCAACATGCTACAGAAATTATTTGATTGTTTTCTATACTTTGAAAAAATATGAAAATTGCGTATTTTTTAAAGTTTGTCGGTATGGTATCACCACATTTATTTTATTTTTATTTTTTTATTTAATTTTTTGTAGTTTTCACCATAGACACAAGTTTTCCGCACTATAGCGTTTGAGGAATTAAAAAAAATTCTTTTTTGGTACACCCTAATATACATATACACACATACTTAAATGAATGTATATGCAGGGTGTTTCATAGATCTAACTAAAAAGTGCAAGGAGTGATAGAATGCAAAAACTATTTTTGTTTTACGTTGTTGCAGCTCATTAACGTAACATCAATAAAAGGCATGCACTAAAATCGTAACAGATTTTTTCCAACAAAATAATATTGTGAACTCTGCTTCATTCTCTAGTAACCGCTAGCGTTATTATAATGCTTAAAATGTGAGCAAAATTTTAAGACGCGATAGTACAGATACAATCAAACAAAATTTATCAATGAATGCGCGGTCTGAATCGAAACGCAGAGACGCTAGAGGGCTCAGAAATTGATGTTATTGTACGAGGCAAAAAATCACAAAGGAAAACTTACTTATAAAATCATGTTTAACGACTTAAACATTGCAATAAATGCCCAAAACAGTGACCGGCAGTGACTATGCAGGCGGTACAACGTCAAAAATTAATTGGCCAACATTCTGAAACACTTGAGGAATATAGAGAACTTCCATTGAAGAGAGCTTTCAAAACAGTAGTGACGAGTTACGAAAATTCAATGGGAGTCTGTCCCCAGAAATTGAAATCGAAGTTCTGCAATTGATGTGCTTGAGTTACGACTGTGGACCACACTGCCCCAGTCCATTGATTCGGAATGGTTACTACAAAATAGTTTTGCAGCTTTCGTACACAATGAGCTGGTGCTTTTGCCTGCTGGAGACATATTGCATACCAGAAGTAGAGGGGAAGTCATTCAATACGTTAGCAGCAACATTTTAGATGCGTAAGGTACTTTTAGTGGGTAATGGACTTCAAAGTTTGCATGGGCCAAGTTTCCACCTGCACCAGCGCTTTTGTATTTTAATTCCGACCATACATCCTTTGATGAAAATTGTTAGTTTAGATGTGTAAGATAACCACATAATATATTGCCTATGAAACACTTTTATAAAATACCCTACAAACCTCTTTCTATGGGGTACATGGCAGTAATTTATATGCATTTCTAGCAACCGATTGATATTTAAAGTAGTTACAACACGGACTGACGGACAAGCAGAAAAACATTATTTGATTAAAATTCCTTCATTGATGCATACACATGCGCATTTTAAACCATAAGAAAGGAGTTAACACTTCTGCTATCTTCGAAATGCATATGGGAAAAATAAAGTTATAGTGTCACATTGGCCCGATGTCTGTCATATTTTACAGATATAACGAAACTTAGCATGATCCCCCGAAATATTGTTCAAACTTGAACAGAACTTGAACGTAGCCCAAGCCATGCCTTATTTATCTGCATTAATATAAGCATAATTCATTAAATATCATTAAGATATAATCTTTCAATTAAAGTAGTTAAAATTAATTTTCCGAATCAATCAAGCACTGCTGATTATTCACTTCTGCCAAATATTTAATTCTATAACCTTTGCTGTTATGATATTTCATGTCCATTTTTCACTGTTTCCGACACGTTATACTATCCGACACATTCTGTAGACACTGTTTAATACATTTTAAACCATTTAGAAAGATAGATTTACGAGCATGCTATCAACTATTCACATCGACAATAAATATCCCATTATGACACTTGAAACTTTCTTGACAGATTAATTTTGAACATAATTTCAGGCAACTAATCTTCACCACAGTTACAAACATCTGCATAGTCTCACAGAGCATTTCCAAACGTTACATTGCTCTTCAGCGCACACATGTAAATATTCTCTAAAATATACAGGGTTTTCCAGAACTTAGGTTTTCTACAATTTTTAAAATTACTATGCACGCTGATTTCTACTAGATTTTCATCTACATATATTTAACCCTTAAATGCCTAATGTTCTATAATTTTTATTTATTACACAGAAAACAGAGAGCTTTAAATCTTTAGAACTAAATCTTCAATTGTATTTGTTTTATGTTTATGAAACTAAATTGGGTTTGTTGCTAAAAGGCAACACAGGTCATTTAAGGGTTAAATCTTTGCTTCAACATTAATGAGCACAATTTGAAAGTTTATAAATCATTATTATTTATGCAAGCAAGCCTACATGTCATTAGTTTAACTAACGCGAGACTAGAACACTAATGAATCCGTATATATTTCCTTAAAATCAATCATGAATCAAACCACGTTTGATATATAGAGTATAAATGACTCCGAATGTAAATGTTTTCCAAGACGAAAAATAACGTCTTAGAGAAACTGAATAAGCTTATAAAAAATTTGAAATCACATTAGATTTCTGATTTTTTTTTTTACTTCGACATCAGATTAGATTATTTTATTTTATTTTTTCATCGTGTTATTGACTTTACAATGAGATAAAATTTTGAGAAAAATGAACTTTTTATGTAAATTTGATGGGTTATTTTCAATCGGAAGTCCCTAATAGAATGAATACGCGGAAGATGTCATTTCTTTTTTTCTCTATAAAACTTCACTGTTTGCGTTTAACCATTCTTTTTTCATTATATGATATTTCTTTATTTTCCTTACTGCTTATATCAAATTGGGAGACTTTAAAGGTATATTCAAGGCCATTTTAGAATAGTAAAAATTAATGTCGTAATATATTTTACATTATTAATTTTTTAAGCTTAAATATTTGTATAAATAATGAGCGTTTGATTTCATGTATGGTTGTACATTACTATAGTTGACAAAAGAAAACCGCGTTATTTGAAATATATGCATAGTATATACAACCAATGTATACTATATTTATATATTCATGCATTGATTGAATCATATATATAAGGAGTATGAAAAACACTCAAAATGTTGGTGTTAAAAGATAAAATAGATAAAAACTTTGTGTAAAGAACACAAATAAAATGATACGTATAGGAATGAACGATCGTTTCGACTGAAAAGTTTTCAGTCTTCTTCAGCCAACCCACTTTGTCACAAAAAACAGTCAGAATTGGCGTTTGTGTGCATGTGTGTGTTTTTTTTTATATTTATTTATCTATTTTTGTTTGTTCTCATTTCTTTTCTACTTCCTTTTTAACCCAACCCTTTTTCCTCCTCTTCCATTAATCTCCGTAGTTTCTTTCTTTTTCTTATTTTTCAAGGTGGCAGCATGCTTGTTTCGGTTATCTTTCAGTTCCGACTGTTCCCTGAGTAGAAATAGGTCGGCTGAAGAAGACTGAAAAATTTTTCGGTCTAAACGATCGTACCTCTCCTTAAGTATCATTTTATGTGTGTTATTTAAGCAAAGTTCTTATATATATATAGATATAAATATATCTTATTTATCTTTATATACCTTATATGTATATACATATATATATATATATATATATATATAATATAAAGTAGCTTAACTTACGTAATATGGAATCCCAAGTGAAATATTAAATAGAAGCAGTGTTCTATGCATAAATACTAAAAATATCGCCAATATTTGGTTATATAATTTCATAATTATATAAAAACGATGGATCGAGGTTCTACTGTATATATATATATATATATATATATATATATATACAGTAGAACCTCGATCCATCGTTTTTCATGGGGAGGGTAGAAAAAAACGATGAATGCGGGAAAACGATAAATGCGGGTTAAAATCAAAATACGAAGAAAACAATGCTGATACATACACGCAACGACTGTTTACCAACAAGTACTAATTCTTACAAAATTGTAAAACAAATAAATCGAAGATGAAAATTATAAGTGATATTTATTTTTAAAAATCAGTAATTTTATGTTTGGTTTTTCAGCACTTTTTAAGTTAAACAGCAAATCTTCAAGATTTACAATACTTTTCTGGTCCTTTTCTGCGATTACACGTTTGTATAAAAAACTCTATAAAGTTTCAAATACCCTTATTTCTTCAGAGATGCTTCGTACTAGTGTGGCTCAGCCTTATCGGCATGAACAATATCCTCTGCATCGCCATTACTTTCATTTGCATGATCACGCATTTCTTCCATGTTTAGGATACCGCATGGCACAAGTCTTGATTAATAGAAATATAATCATTTAATATCACAGTATCCATACCCTCTGCTACATGCCACCATTGTTCATCTGATTATCATCAAATCAAGAAATCATACCAAGAAGCAATTAAAGTTTGTATGCCATATGGATACACTTAATCTTCCAATTCATTTTGGTCAGGTGAAAATTTTTACAACGATGAACGCGGGAAAGTCACTTTTTGACGAACGATAAATGCGGGTATCTTTAACATTATGTAAATAAAATTTGTGCAGGGACCATAGAAATAAAACGATCAATACGGGAAAACTATGAATGCGGGAACGATAGATCGGGGTTCCATTGTATATATATATATACATATATATTTCTGTACAACCCCTCAGATGATGATAATTTTTAATGTATTTTGAAAAGTAGATAAAGTCAATGTGTTAATTTTCGACATCACCTCATTAATGTATCGGCACAGTTTACTAATTGGGATTTTTTTTGTACGGGAGTCATATAAAAATTTCGAAAGATTAGCTTTTTGAAAAATTATAAAAGAAATTTTTTCTTACCGTGGTCTTTTTTTCCTATCTTATTTTGAATATTTGTTCGCTTGACATTGCCCAGTTTTCTCTAATAGATAAAAAATCAAAGCTTGCTACCAACCTTTTGGGGCACCCTGCGTGACAAGGCTTCATAATTTTGAGTGATATGATGCGAAGTTTCGGTCATACTTTCTGTGTATTATATTTTGAAAATTTATTACATTTAAAGTTCTTAACATATATATAATATTTCCTGTACTGAAACATATATATACTTCGACACGGCTAAAGTATTTTGAATAACAGAATATGAAGTTTAATCATACTTGTAAATTTTTTGAAAGTATATTTACGTTTGAAGTTCTTAAAAAATGGTGATGAGATGTTCGTTTTGTGCTAATTAAAATAAATTTGTTTTATTTAACTGGATAATGTTCCAACGAAACGTCGTAAATCATACAATATTTAAAAGTATTATTTTTATAGATAAAATATTAACACGAAGGTACTAAGCTGTCCTCTCAGAAAAACGAATAGATCAAAGTTTTAAGCTTTTGAACTAGTGACAAGACATGTACGAGAAAAGCTGTGCATTATCTGAATATTATACCACAAGATAACTTTAAGTATATGTTTTGTACTGTTTAATCAAAGGAGGTACGTGTAGTGTAATAACATATAAAAATTCTGAAACCTGAACAAAAAATAAATAAATACAGTAAAACATCGATGCAACGATTCTTGAGGGACTAAATGAAACTATCGTTCTATAGAGATGTATCGCTATATGGGGAATATATTATATTGTACTTTAATTCGATGGGACAGGAATATTTTATCATTCTAGAAAGATTTATCGTTGTATCGGATATCGTTAGGCGGGATTTTTTTGCAAAATAAATAAAATAATAATAATGATATGTTTTACTGTTGCCTTTATGATGTTACTTTTTAACTACACTTTTATATATTTCGGTAAGTAACTAAAGATGTAATCTGGAACTATATGAATACAGAGAATAAAAAAACTGTAAGTAAGTTTTCGTACATGTAGTTGCAAACCTGATAAAAGGTTATTCACAAGTTTTTCCCCCCTTACTGATGATATAAAATTCGCCTTTTGGAATGCTTAAGATACCAATAGAAAAGTGTGACTTTATACCGAATCAAGTTCGTTCAATTTCTCGCATAACATTTAATCTAAAGTATTCATATCAGCTCTGAAAATAAAAGTCAATAAAAGATAATAATATCAGTTTCTCATTCACAAAAGTAGCCACTAAGTATCACCTTAACATAATAAATATGCATTTGTAAGTATGTCAAAATAAATACATGAGACATAATGAGCATATTGTTCACAATGATTTTATTCTTCAAGTATTTTATTCAAAAATACATGAGTATCTTACAAGTTTAAAAAATAATTTAAGCTTGTAAGGAACAGTTTTATAAAAAAATATTTTCAAGATAACAATTTTATGGTATTTCTTGAATAAAATAAAAAGATATGAAATAAAGTTCAAAATTTTTGTTACAATAAAACTGTATTTGAGCTGTGGGAAATTTGACGTGTTGAGACATTCGAGGTCTGTCAAAATATAGCTCATTTGTGAATTGGTTTTTTATGAAAAAAATAATGATAACGATGTTTTTAACTGAATATTAAACACGAGGAAAGGAGAATTGTGAACTGGACTTTTAATTCTACTATGTTCAAAATTAATCAAGTACCAATCAAATTCAACATACGCAATAAAAATTGTATAAATGGTCCAAGGAGCTTTAACTTTTCATGGTATGTTTTATATAAAACTGTTTTCTCATAAAAATAACAATTTAAAAAACATTTTACATCTTCAAATCTTTTTAACATTTTTCGTTTTCACAAACATATTGTTTAGGTAACATAGTGATAATTTGTTAAGACTTCCACAAAAATTAAATTTTTATACTCATAGGTAAAATATGAACATTAAAAATAGGCAAAAATTTACTTATAAATGATAACTAAATTTTTTATTAATAATATCTTTTGCTAACTTATTTCGTGCTACGTTATTTATATGTAGATACACTTATTTTTTACTCTTTCCGTGTTAATGTTTCTAGAACAATGGACTGGGTTTACGGATTGATGAAAAAATATCTGTCATTCTGATTGCAGATTTCTTTTCCTTTCCTTAGCTTTGTTTCTTAAGAAACGAATCAAATTCAAAGTAATGCAAATAGAGTTTATGTCGTTCTTTTGAAATACATGTCTTACTAGACATAAATTTTGACTGACTTTATTGTGCTTGATTTCAGTTTTTATGAGCTACGTGCTTCGAATACCCGAGTGGAACCACCAAGAGACGAAGATACTTGCACTGGTGCACGAAACACGTATATATTTATCTTCCCGGTCAATATTTGTTGAAGTAATTAATGAAGTGCTTGCGTTCAATAAAAATAAAAACACTGAAGCAAACTCTTTTCAAAAGCCTTTTAACTTGAGTCATACATTTTTTTTTAAATTCGCAATGAAGAATTATTGAAGAAAATAATATTTATAAAAGTGGGGGGTAAATATGTAAGAACGTACTATATTTTTTACTGTGTAGTTTTGATTGTATATCTTATGTGTATTTTTTTACACTCATATATCCGCGAACCAGTTTTGGACATACTTCAATCCATTTATTTATTATCATACACAACCAAAAATTTTTGAAATTGTTTAAAATGTATAAAGAACTTAAAATATACTTAGTAAGTTCCGTTTTGTTATATAAGAAAAGCGTGTACAGATACAGAAACAAATTTATTGTACAAAAATCTACAACTGTTAAAATACTTTTCTACATAGCTTCCGAAATTTTGTAGGCACTTGTCTAGCGTGGCACAAGTTTTTGTATTCCTACTTCATAGAAGGTTGCCGCCTGTGCTTTCAACGATGTGGTAACATGTTCTTTCAGCTCGTCCTCATCGTTAAAATGTTGACCACCAAGGAAAGATTTTAGGTATAACAAGAGATGAAAGTCGGTAGGAGCGAGGTCCGGGCTGTATGGAGGATGTTCAAACACATCCCAGTCAAATTTCTGTAGGAGTTTTTTTGTCACGTTCGCAGTGTGAGGTCGGGCATTATCGTGCAAAAAAACAACACCTTTTGCCAGTAATCCTCGGCGCTTCTTCTGTATTGCGCGGCGCAATTTCTTAATTTTCTCACAGTAAGCATGTACACTGATTGATTGGCCTCGTGGTAAGAAATCAATTAGCAAAATGCCTTTTCTGTCTCGAAAAACGGTGCACATGACTTTTCTAGGTGTCAAGGTTTGCTTAGGCTTAACTTTAGTTGGGGAGGAAGTGTGCCTCCATTCCATTGATTGCCGTTTCCTTTCAGGGCTGTTGTAACATACCCAAGTTTCATCCCCCGGGACTATCCGAGAAATTAAAATTATCGCAATTCTCGGGGAATACCCAACAAATTTAGTAAGTCATAATTCGCTACATGCGTATATATATATGTATATCCCAAAAAAACGGACCTAGCTTTCATTCGTTAAATATTGCTGATAGGCATATGTAGAGCAAATTACAAAGTTACGGAGGGGAAAATGTAAAGAAATTTACGATATCGACTAACTTTTCAGGACATTAAATCTAAGTAAATACACAATTTTAATTTTAATAGCCGATAATAGCTAAAGTAATAAATTGCTTTCTTTCATATTTTGTGTACGACTTCTCAAACGCAATCATTTGGTGCGATTTTTTCTTTTCAAGAGCGGTGCTATTTAAGTCAGCATATATTTATTTGCCTATCTCCGGAACTTTCTAGGTTAAAATGATTCTGTTTTGTGTATCACCTCACAAATGTATGGGGCTTAATTTACTAATTCGAATATTTATAAATTTATTTATTTATTTTAGTACGAGAACTATATAAAATTTATTTTTGATTCCAGATTATTATATCCTAATGAGAATTATATCCTAAAAATTATGAGAAACATAAATATATGCTGACTTAAACTACTTTCCAATGGTTATCGAACGAAAAAAAAATCAAGTCGTATGATCGCCTTTCAGGTGTCGTAGAGAAATTATGAAAAAAAAAATGGCTTCATCAATAAGCTTTTGCATTCAAATTCACATAATCCATTGATTATCTATGTTAAATTACGTCTATCAGATTTTTAATTATGTAAGAGTGAAATTTTGTGCATCACCTCATTAGTACATGGTGGGCATTTTATTAATCGGAATTTTTTTATTGGGGTTGTTATACCAAATTAAAAGTTCAACTTTTTTGAAAATTAACGAGAAGATTTTTTATCGTAATCCTTTTTCCTACTTTAAATTGAATATTTTTTTCACTTTACATTTCCCACTTACCTTAAAGGATTACAGCCTTTACTATGTTTATGGGATACCATGAATTATTGGTGATTTCATAATTTTTACCATTTTAAAAATATTTATCAAATTTTATGAAGAATAGGTTCATATATACTTCTTTTTTCTTATTTTTAACTTTCCCAAATTGTGATTTTGAGTCGCCCAGCCTAGCGAATGGGCAAAAAGCATTGATTTAAAGAATTACTGTTGTACCTCATTGCAGTCAAAATAAGATAATAACATTGCTTTCATTTGAAAATGAAAACATTTTAAAAAGAAAGTGGTCATTTTAATCTTATTAAATATTTCTGAAAAACATTTTCTTTCATAACCGTTCACTTTAAAATATTAAAAATCCGGCCAAAAAAATATCCCTTGATTCTCACTGAACATAAATTGTAATTTCCGAGCATACCACTAGGTATTTCCTTTTATTGGCTTCTTAAGTAGGTGAAAAAAATTTAATCACTTAATTTTCGATTTAAAAATAACCCCTTAAAACTTAGCACAAGTGAATGTGCCGTAATTATTCATATTCCTTAATCATTATGTTTATATTCTACAACAAAGTTATTTTTACCCCTCCAGAAAGTTGCCCCAAATTACTTAATTGAACCTTTAAACTCTTTAATTGGGAGAAATATGATAAGTGGATTCATAAAGAAACTTCTAGATGACAGCTTGTTTCATAAGTAAATATGTCACTTTATGAAAGTATTCTTGGTATGCGAGTGATTTTTAATCTATTTAAAAAGGATACTTTTTTCCTAAAATATTTGGCACGAAAGACCCGATTTCGCTGAAGGAAAGTCTGTTGTTTACAAAAGAGGGATTTTTTCGAGCTCCTTTAAAAATTCGTTACATTTTTTGAAATTAAACACGTTATTTACACGTGCATAAACATATTCTTTGTGCAGAACTTTAAAATATTTTGCGGTAGAACAGCGAATAAATGTTTTCAAGGCAAATTTAGGTAAGGCTTCTTTGAATTTAATCTCTATGGAAAAGTAAACAAATTACAAGCATTATTTGTAATTAATAAATGTTTTCAATGCAAATTTAGGTAAGGCTTCTTTGATTTTAATTTTTATGGAAAAGTAAACAAATTTCAAGCATAATTTATAGTTAAAAAATATGAAAAGTCAAACTACAATAGGTATCATATAATATCCTTAAATGTTTTTCCTCAATCACACGACAAATTAAAAACTATTGAAAATGTATAGCTAAATATCCTCTTTAATAATAGCGTACTATGCTAATGAGATGTATGTGTGTGTGTTCGCTATAGGTAGCCAGAGATCTTGTCGGATCCGGGTCAAATTTGGCACAGAGGCTAAATAGGTAAAAAAAAAGCCAGTGCCGTAAAAAAAAAATTGAAATTCGATTTATTTAGAAGATATTAATTAAAAAGAGAAGAAATGAAACATCTAGCTTACCATATTTGGCGACCTTGCTTCAGCAAAAAACGATTTATGCTTTCGCAACAAATCAGGAAAGCTCTTAAAAATATGTTGGATTCGAAAAAACATGAAGTTGGAATTACGCCAAGTTAAGATTCACGAGAAATAAATACGTGTGTTAACATAAAGTTAACTATTTTCAAATAGCAAGATCGTTTGGATACCAGGAGTTCAATATTGAAGCTTTTTTTTAACCAGTCATATCTTTGGCAACGTTCTGTGAATATATGGCAACCCTTGTGAAAGCCGCCATTTTATCCCTTATGCTATGATTGAACTAGATTTGATTGCCACTGAAAGAACATTCCAGCGTTTTCGTTAATAAAAAAAAAAAAACATTTTAGATTTCAAATGATTTATTTTACCCTTGGGAGTGCTTAACTAAGGTATGATTGCGTCAGGAAGAAGATTTTACCGTACTGATTTAGATTTTACTACATTCGTATTAGGTATCTATGTTCTAAAATCTAAAAAAAAAAAAAATTAATGAATAAAAAGAAATATACCAAAAATAGCGAAATGCAATCGGAAAGTAATTTTATTTTGCAGCATGCATATGTTACGTACTGTTATGGTTGTAGCATGGTTAAATACAAAATTAAATGAGTAAATGGGAAATTTTTAATGCATCACGTTTCAAAAGTGATTTTGCAACATTCAAAATGAAGAACATTTTCAGCTGAGTGAGTTAAAGTAATTAAATTCATAAACCTAAGCAACGGACTAAAATGCCACTTATTAATTCTAAACTCAAGGCCTCCTGCAGACGATAATTCTGATAACACGGAAGAACCAGTGCTAGAATAAGCTCGACTTTCAGTAGTCTTAAGAGGCATAGTGACGTCAGCTCAATGTATTCACAATCGAATCGATTACCAATGTTAAAAAGATGTTCTTTTTCTTTTTTAAATAAAAGAAATTTTACTATAATTATTTTAAAAGAAGTTATAAGAAAAAATAAATTATCATTTTAATGTTGAAATTTATGCCTTTTAGAAAAAGCTTGATAACGCAATAATGAATTTAAAAAACAGTTTTAAGTTTCTGCAGTTTTGGCAACATTTCAACTGTTTTCTATCTGCTAATGAAGTTGTTATTGTTGCGTGCATTCGAATATTTTTTATAATAGCAAGAAAGTGTTCTTTATTGCATGAAAATTTTATTTTCTCAGTAGTAATAACCGAAAAACAAATATTCAGCTGAGTGCTTTATTATGACATTTGTCTACTTGAAGTGCACTATTATTGTTCAAAATAATTAAATATGCCGCCGAAAAAACGCCAATCCTTTGGCAAATCTTCTTCGGTTGAAAGGACAGCTATGCGAAGACGAGAAGAAAACGTAGAATAGAGAACTGCTAGATTAGAGAGAAATGCTGAAAGGACAGCTATGCGAAGACGAGAAGAAAATGCAGAAGAGAGAATTGCTAGATTAGAGAGAAATGCTGAAAGGAATTCTATGCGAAGACGAGAAGAAAGTGCAGAGGAGCGCTTAGTTAGGTTAGAGAGAAATTCTAGAAGGAGAAGTGCCCGAAGGCATGCAGAATTGAACCTCCAAAGATGTGAAAGAAACAGTCAACAAGTACAAGAAGGAGCAATTAACAATGAAGGCATGCATTCACATTACCTGTGGCCAAATGAGTCAGATTTGCGAATTTTGTGGCTCGCACAATTTTTCCGGTGAACGGCCTCCGGACAGAAAATTTACCAGTTGTTGCCGAAAAGGGAAACTCATGTTGAGAAAACCTATGGACTCACAAGGAAATAACCAAAATTATCCACCACTTCTTCAGGACTTGTTGATAAACACTGAAAATCCAGACTACAAAAACTTTAGAGGGAATATACGGTCCTACAATAGCGCTCTCTAATTTGCATCTATGGGAGCCAAAGTAGTAAATTTCAGTGGAACAGGGCCATACGTTTTTAAAGTGCACGGTCAAATATATCATAGGACAAGCCACATGCGGCCACCCGGTGAAGAAACTCTCCAGTATGCTCAAATTTATGTCATTGACAGCACACAAGCTACAGAATTTCGAGTTCATCATCATGCTAATCAACAATGTATTCCCCGTCTTCTGGACCAACTGGACAGGCTATTGAGAAGCACGAACAGGCTTTGTGCCGCTTACAAAATGCTGAGGTATATTGAAGCTCAAGCGGTTGCAGATGCAAACGAAGCAGGAGAAAATATTTCATTAGTTAGCCTGGTTTTCACAAGAGACAGGCGTTCTGGTATAAGAAGCACCAACAGCGAACGAAATTGCAATGGTGTTTGTCAACGATGATGGTGAACCACCTTTCCATCGGGACATTAGAGTTTATCCAGTGACACCAGAAAATGAAGAAAAATTTATAAACATCAACATTCTTAGTCCGAACTTGGATCCTATGTGCTATCCTATTATATTTCCCCACGGAGAACCAGGATGGCAGCCTAACTGGACTTGTGAAGCTTATGATGGAGCACAGAGAAACAGAATTAGGGGTCATGTAACTATGTTACAGTACAAATCCGCTTTGACGGCAATAAGAGAAGACTTCAATCCAGTTATTAGTGCACGAAGACTTACATAGCAGTTTATCGTGGATTCGTACTTGCAAGTAGAAGCAAATAATTTAAATTACATCAAAACACACCAGCAAGACCTTCTAAGAGAGCTTTATGCTGCACTTGTGGATCATATTGAAAACAGAACCAGCAACGGTGCCGCTCAACCTGCAGGAATTCCGGTCATTCTTCCCTCATCATTTGAAGGATCACCCCGAAACATGCGTGAAAGATGTACTGATGCTATGTCAATATTTTCTAAATTTGGTCCTCCCGATCTTTTCATTACGTTCACAGCTAATCCTAAGTGGCTTGAAATTAAAGAAAATTTAAGAAGAGGCGAAGAGGTGAGCGACCGTCCGGATTTGGTTGCACGGGTCTTCAAGTTGAAGCTGAAATCGCTGGTTCAAGATCTTACAGTGCATGGTGTCTTTGGAGTTTCGATAGCTCATGTTTATAGCATTGAATTTCAAAAAAGAGGTCTTCCACATGCGCACCTTTTAATTGTCTTGAGGACAGAAGATAAGTTTTCTGCAGCAGAACACATCGATCGTTTTTTTTCGGCTGATATTCCTGATTCTGTTCAAAGTTTTCGTCTGCATGAAATCGTTAAGCGATGCATGCTACATGGTCCATGTGGGCATAATAACCCTTCAGCACCATGTATGGAAAATAGTACGTGCAAGAAAAATTTTCCAAAGGATTATCAGACGGAAACAGTGGTAAATGTAAATGGATATCCTAAGTATAGAAGACGCATGGGTCCAACAGTTGTTGTACGTGGAACTACATTGGACAACAGATTCGTAGTTCCTTATAATGCTTATCTGCTTCTGAAATATGATGCACACATCAACGTTGAAGTCTGTACATCTATGAGAGCGGTTAAATACATTTATAAGTACATTTACAAAGGTTTTGATTGTGCAAATATAGTGATAAATTCGGAAGAAGACCAGAATAATGAAATTGCAAACTACATCAATGCAAGATACGTCAGTGCGCCAGAGGCTATGTGGCGATTGCTTGAATTTAAAATGCATGATAGGTCACATGCGGTTTTGAGATTGCCTGTACACCTCCCGAATCAACAGTCAATTTTTTTTTAGAGAAGGTCATGAAGAAGAAGCTCTACAGGCTGCAAGAGCAGGAATTACAAAACTTGAGGCTTGGTTCCACTTGAACCAAACCGACCCGGGTGCTGCATCAGTTTTGTACACAGATATACCCAACAGCTATGTTTATGTTCGAAACAGTTGGCAAAAGAGACAAAGAGGTAGTCACAAAGTAGTCTCAAGAATTTACACTGTCAGTGTTAAAGATGAAGAGCGATTCTACCTCCGCATGTTACTCCTTCATGTACCCGGTGCCAGAAATTTTGAATACTTGAGAAAAGTTGGTGATACCATTTATGACACTTTTAAAGAGGCAGCATTTCATCGTCATTTGCTGGAGTCGGACGAAGAATGGGATCACTGTTTGCGGGACGCTGCTGTTTACCAAATGCCGAAAGAGTTGAGACAGACTTTTGCCTTTATACTTATCTTCTGCAATCCTACGAATGCACTTGAACTGTTGAACAATTACTCTTCTCACATGAATATGGATTTCCTGCGTGATAATAATGAAAGAAATTCCTTGAATCTGGCTCTGCATGACATCAATGTAACACTAAAACAACATGGACTGACATGTGAATCTTTTGGTCTCCCTGCGCCGGTGGGTACTACTCCTAATGCAATACAACCTTACAACGCACTGACGGAAGCACAACAGGCTCAAATACAAATTTCATCTCTTAATGCACAACAGCGTGAAGCTTTCATTAAAATTGTCAAAGCTACAGAAGACGAAAATGAAAGTGAGAGATATTTCTTCATTGACGGTCCGGGTGGTTCGGGGAAAACTTATTTATATTCTACTCTATTGTGTTATATTCGTGGGAAAGGACAATTTGCTCTCCCATTTGCTACGACTGGCATTGCTGCAACACTTCTCCAAGGAGGTCGAACAGTTCACAGTGGGATCAAGTTACCAGTTCCAATTCTCGACTCATCTGTTTCATCGATGAGGACAAAGAGTCCAGAAGCTGAAAATCTGCACAAGGCTCAACTCATTATTATAGATGAAGTAACAATGCTCACAAAGGATGGACTAAGATGTATCGATTTGCTTTTGAAAGAAGTTATGATGAACGATCGGCCCTTTGGTGGAAAGTCATTGTTGTTGGAGGAGACTTTAGACAGACACTTCATGTTGTGAGAGGGTCAAGAGCGAGTATCATAGAAGCCTGCATCAAATTCAGCCCTTTATGGAAATGTTTCACAAACGTTAAACTCACTACAGACATGAGAAGTGCCGGACAAGAACAACACAACACTTGGTTGTTAAATGTAGGAGAAGGAAATCATAGGAACATGCCTGCATTACCCATTGATTCCGTAGAAATCCCTGAGGAGATGGTTATACAAAACATCGTAGAAGCTATTTATGGTGAAGCAATGCACAACATGCAGGTTGAAGAATTAGGAAATAGAGTTATTTTAGCTCCCACAAATGCCAAAACCCTGTAAGTCAATACGCAGATTAAATCAAGAATTGAAGGAGATCCACATGACTATTACAGTGTCGATACTATAGTTTCAGAAGACATAAATGATGTGCAGAATTATCCAGTAGAATTTTTGCATCAACAAACTCCGTCTGGCATGCCGCCTCACAAGTTAACATTGAAAAAAGGTGTCATAGTTATGTTGCTAAGAAATCTTGATCCGAAAAGAGGACTTTGCAACGGGACTCGTTTATCCATACTGGAACTTCATGAAAACTTAATTTCAGCAAAAATTGTTTCGCAACATAATCATGGTGCTACTGTTTTCTTACCAAGAACAGATTTGTCTCCAAGTGATGTCAGTCTTGGAGTCTTGGAATTGCCGACGCTTTATCCTAAAGCGTCGGCAATTTCCTGTCATCCCAGCATATGCGATGACCATTAACAAATCTCAAGGTCAAACGTTTGAACATGTTGGAATTTATCTTGAAGAACCTGTTTTTTCCCATGGACAACTCTATGTTGCTTTATATCGATGTCGGAATCGAAAAAATATCAAAATACACACACAAGCATCAAAAGGACAAGGAGGAATCGGAAACAGCAGAAATTTCTACACAAAGAATGTAGTTTTTCGTGAAGTTTTATGAGGATTTGGACGTTTTTGGATTCAAGTTATCTGTTTAAATTTTTCACACATCAGTTTCATTGATGAATGGTATAGATGCTCGAAATTGGGCATGATCCTCAACTCATTATAGAATACATAGCTCGCTGTTGCCCGGGAATGTTTGACTAATTTGTCAATTTTGTATATAGTGGTATATTTTGCATTAGTTACACTTTTTGCATTTACGATTATTATCGAGAGTATCTTCATCATTTGTATTACATTAACTTCATAAGTATATGTTATTCTGTACATAGTTATAAATTTTGCGAATTTTGTATAATTTGTATTGGTTGCATACTTTATTAATTCTTGCATTGATTTATTGTCTGTCCAAAATATAGTCACCATTTGTATTACATTAAGTGTAACTTCATAAGTATCTGTTATTCTGTAGTTATAAATTTTGCAAATTTTGAATAATTTGTATTGGTTGCATTTATTACTAATTTTTTCTTTGATTTACTGTCGAAAATATAGTCACCATTTTTACAATAGCATTAAGTGTAATTTCATGATAAGTATATATATTATACTTAATTTTTGCATTGACTTACTTGTCGAAAATATAGTCACCTTTTTGCATAGTATTAAATGTAACCTTACAAGTGTATGTGTTAATCTCCATAAGCAGTGCTTGAATAATTTGTAAGTTTTGCACATAGCTGTATATGTTGTAATTATTGTACAAGCATATTTTGTTGTTTTTTCATTTGTTTACTGTCGAAAACATAGTCACTGTTTGAACAACGTCGAGTTAATTGCATAAGTATATATTATTTTGTATATAGTTGTGTATTTTGTACTGTTCTATGTATATTTTATTTTAGCTGAATGTTGTTGTAGTTTTTCCATACATTTACTGTCGAAAATATATTCACCATTTTCGTAGTATCAAGTCTAACTTCATAAATACATATTATTCCGTACCTAAAGCTGGGGTTTAACACTTTGTAAATTTTGTATACTTTTGCATATTTTTGTAAATTTTGTATTAGTCGGATATATCGTTTATTTTTTCATTTATTTTTTATAAGTGCAGATCAATGTTACTTGATGTGAATGATTTTTTTGATAATCCATGTCGAAGATGTATTCACCATTCGCATAGCATTAAGTCTAACCTTATAGATATACATTATTTTGTATCTACAACTTTGTTTGAATAAATTAAATAATTCAGAATTATGCTATAATAAACTAATTTTTAAATCAAGCTATCTCATAAAAATATATAAAAATGTCTAAACAAAGTGTATGAAGTCGTGAGCAGTATCACCAGTATATAAAGCTTCAAATTATATAAAAATTCTAAATTTAACGGCTATTTAAGGGTTGAAGTATGAGTGAAACATATATCTTCAAAGTTAAACTTTAAATGGCGAAAAATGTTATGAGAGATATTTATATAACAATCGATTTACATGTAAATAACTCAATAAAATACTTTTTGAGTCGACTTTTTGAATTATCGTTCTAATATTCTTTGCATTTATGGTTTTAATTAAAATACTTCTCATTCCCGTGCGAAGAACGGGTGCTTCAGCTAGTATATTAATATTGGACAAAATTTAATGTTGAACAAATATTGAACATAATACTGAACAAAATTTGATATCACAATTAAAATTCCTATCTATATTAAAAAAAAGACCTTTAAAATATTTTTCGAGAAAATATTTTGTTAAAATATTAAGATACAACGCAGTCAACTTAAGTTATAATTTATACCCTTAAAAAGAACTACATCTGAAGAGCGGCCAACTAACAGTTCAACCCTTTTCAAACGATTATCTTCAGAATTTTATTATCCTTCTTGCAATGAATGGCATGATGTTCTAATCAAACTTTTGAAAATAATTGATTAATTAAAAAAGGGACTGAATAATTAAAAAAACAGCGTGGAATTAATTTCTAGATAAGGAGTGTGCATAATTTTATATCTCTTACAGCTCTGTGTGTTGGACATTTTTTTAAGTAACAGTTATACTATCAAAATTCACTAAAATATGAAAACTAAATTTCGTGTTGCAACAGAAATAGAAACTTTTTTTTTATATATAAAATGATTTATTTTTTCATTTACTCCAGAAACTAAATTGTTGTAAAAATTGTGCTTTACTTTCGAGTTAGTAGCTTACACATCCAGTGTGTACGGGAAGTTCCAATAAACAATCCGGTCGATAGTACGAAACACAAATTTCATTAATTCTAGAAATTCGGTGACCATTCTTCAATACGCACACAATTCACGAAAATTAGCAAGCAATAGCTCTATTTTTATCAATCAGCTCATCACATAGGCTTATCTGAGACACTGTATTTCGCACACAATAATATCCCTCCACAGTCTATAAATTCCCTGAAATCCTGGAGCAAAACGCTTAAGGTATCCGTACAGCTGCGGAGACTTTTTTTTGAAATTTTAAATATTTTACACTTAAAACTATATTTTATCATTAAATGTAAGAAAAAAGTGGGATAATAATTTAAAATAAAGTTATCAAATATCTGAAAAAAAATTTGGGGCAGGAAAAGACAGAAAAATATCAAATTTTTTGCATTTCCGCAAAACACCATAACTTGAAAAATTACTTACATATTCAGAATCTGTAAAATGCATAAGATTAATGATAATATAATCTAGGGAATGGACTATTATCAAATAGTTTGTCCGGCTAAATGAGAAGCTGGAACAGTAAATCTGTATAAATATGGTAAGAAATGCGAAAACAGCCAAGAACTTTAAATACAAACAGCCATAAATTTAAATATTATTAGTTTATGTTAATGAGCAATATCCTTAAATGTTTTTCCTCAATCACACGACAAATTAAAAACTATTGATGTCTATTCCCTTTAATAATATATAAACAACATGCGAACAAAAATTCATCGCATTCAATGCATTAGTTTTTAAGTTATGTTGTTTTGTGATAAATAAATCGTCAAAAAACTTCATTTTGAGAAAACGCTAAAAACAACTTTCATATACACTTTATTTAGCTTAGAGCTACTAATTTTCAAACTGCTATATCTCTGCTTCTACTTGAGATACAATAAAAATTCAAGTGGTTTTAGAAAGATAAAAGATCCAATTTTAATTATTTCATCAAAATTGAAAAATTGATTTTTTTAACCAAAAATTACGTTTCTGAGGTGTACAGATACCTTTGCTCTTCTACATGCAGCAATAGGGAATTCACTGACAGCCGTAAAATATAGGCTTCTCTAAATAAGTGAGAAAGTGTTGTTTGTAATGCCGCAATGCAGCGAATCGGAGAGCTACGGATGCAAACATAAGTAACATTAACATGCTCTGTGCAAGCACGCTCATAACTGGCTCATGTGGATGATTTCACTTTCTTACCGCGTTTGCGGAATTTCAAGTACTTTCGGGGTAAGTAGAACTTCGAAATCATTTCCTATTGGTCTTATAAATTGATGACGTAAAACTAATGCTATAGCATAATACCAATGCTGAGAAGAAAACATTATAGTCCCCATTGACGAAATAGCGCCAAATTTGGATACAAAAATAAGTCCCAAATACTGAAGTCAGCTAAGTGATATCGTATTTATTTAGACAAGAAACCGCTAACTCTTGTGTTAATCTTATGGTAAACATAAAGGCTTCTATCTTGCGTTCTAGGTAAGAGATTTAAAGGCAACAAAATGCAAAATGCAATTATTTGATGTATAGAATACAAATTTCAAACTAAATTAAACCCCAAAAGCGCATATCATCCCAAAAATTCGTAACAACTTATTCTGTAGACGTGCAGCTGCTATTCTCAATATGTTGAACAAGAAAATATTGCACTCTTTTAATATTAGTCATAAAAAATTAAAAAGACACAATCACTTCCAGTCTCGCTAAACATGTTCATTTCATACAATTAAAAATAGTATTCATTTTACTTTTATATACAGGGTGTTCCAAAAATGCGTTAACACGATTATGGGGAAAACTTGAAATTTTGCATATCATGTTATTAGTGTATGATGCACATTTTACAAACTGGTCATTTTTTTGTACGGGGGTCGTATAAAAATTTTAAATATGTGAAAATGATATTAATATGTAAATATGTAATTTTTAAAAAAGAAAATAATTTATTTTTTTAACTTAGTATTTTTTCCAGCCTTATTTTGAACATTTCTTTTTTCAATTTACATTACCCTCTTACCTGTAATAGATAAAGAATTAAATCTCATTACCACAGTTTTGGGGCATCCGGTATATGTGTGACAGGGGAGAACTCTCCTTCAGAGGACGTAAGGATCACTCGCAGTACGGTGATCCACTCAAGTCGTTAACTAGAACCCAGTCTCGTATCCAGCGCATTAATCCGCTTTCTAGTATACGCACTCCAGTAGCGGCCGAGTTGCATCTGACCTTAGTTATGCTAATAAGCAATGGATGGGCTGATCCAGCATGAAGATATATAGGGAGGACCCTGCAGAGGAAACATGTGTGCAAGTGCTAGCCTCGTCAAATGCCATAATTGCAGGAGAGGTTTATGATAGCTTTTAAATTATTTTATGTTAAATATGTTTTAATTCGTTCATATTTATCAGTTCGATGTTTATTTTAATTATAAATAATAGTATTTTGCTTTCATAATGTCGTTGTAAATGTTTTACCAAATCCCAGAAATGCACTTACGTATAAGTATACTTACATGTATACAAGTATAGGAGTATACTTAGTGCTTACATACATTTCCCTTATGTATATATTCATAGATAAAAACAACATTTTTCAATTAAATAACCTTACATTCATTAAATATAAAATATGACTAACTATACATAAAACATAAGTCTTATTTACAAATACTTTTTCACGCACTTAATCAAAAATAACAAATTCTTTGGAGCCGAGCTGCATTTCGATCATCTTCTCATGACGCAAATCTTAAATGACTTACTTTAAATAAAAGTTTTTCCGAAAATATTTTCATTATATTTACACCTAGCTTGTCTGCATCTTTTTTTTCACATATTTCACGAAGTGTATGCTGTCAGACATGCCACTAAATATTTTCCCAAGATGCTTTGTAGAAAATTTCGATTTCCAGTTTTTCCAGCCTTTCTCTATACATCCATAGAACTAATAAATTTCCGGAAGAGAGAGTTTATAGTAACCAGATTTGGCTCTAAGCCCGAACAAAGTTGAGCAAAATATGTGTTTTATGAGGACATGGGGTTTATAAGCTATAACGATAATTTATGACAGCCTGATAGAAAAAGTTTGCCTATATTTGAAAAAATATCATATTTTTACTCCTACAAATTTGTTTAAAAAGAACCTCTCTGAATGAAAATAATTTTAAAATACATTTTGCTGCTATGAAAATTCAATTTTGTTTATTTTATACTGATATACATTTTAAAATGTATACATTGTTAAGACTGGAATTGTTTTAATAAACTGGAACTGTATGTAATATAATGTACTCTATAACTATAATTATATTTTTGTGTTGTGCATAGTCTAAATAAATACTTCCAAGTAAAATTCTTGTTTTCATGTTTCTAATGGTATTTGACATCTTGCCACTGTGAATTAGGAGTACACAAAACTGTTTTAGATTATACAACATTGAAATGCTCTTCTGTCACACGTTCTTTCCATATCTCTTTATAAAGTGGAATGTTTTTTGAAAAAAAAATTATAAAAAAACAACTGGACGGTATGGTACTTTAACAATAACAAGCTCTGATAAGATTCTAATTTAGCCTTTTTTTTACCACAGACACTTTTGTTAACATATACTTAATCACAAGAGAGTTCCGCCTTAACATGCGATTCACATTTGTTGCATGTTCAAGTAAGAATTTTGTAGGTAATATTTTTTCCTTAAATGAAAGATGGCAATGATTATGTGTCGGAAAAAAAATCTCACTTAGAAGTTACTTCACACCCCTGGTTTGTTATACTTTTCATTCTTATTACTTGTTAAAAATTTCGGAGGCATATCTTATGTTACAAGGGGGGGGGGGTCATCGACGTTGAAATATCTGAATTTTATGAACTAATCCTTGAAAAGTACTAGTCAAAATATTTATTAGAAAACGTAGTAGGTTATTTTTATTCAAAAACAGTATTTAAACACACCAAACATTTTATAAAAAAGCAACACTTATAATAGCATTAATCATAGCTCTTTTTTCTCAACCTAAAACTAAGTTCGTTAGCACTTTTTTGGATATTCCAGAAGGAACGGTCTTTCTGTTTGTTCAACGACATGAAGTCAAAATTGTTTTTCTTTCTCAGTGAGTATCGTATAGTAATCTTCAAATAATTTGACACTCATCTCCAAAATGTTGTTAATGCACGCAATTTCCTTGTGTAACTTTTACCTCGAAGGTAATCAATATTATTGCTCCAAGTCTCAGGAGGTAGTTGTAAAAAAGAGAAATCGATGTTTAGAAATGAGAGCCTTTTCAGTGTTCTTTGTGATGCAAACGCTTCTAATGTGGCTTCCTGGATAATTTAGCAGAGTCAGCTCTCACTAAATGGAAACCACCCTCAACATCCATTCTTTGAACAATGACCATTTTCAAGCCAAACACAGCTTGTCGGAAAACAAGGATAACACAAATAATTCACCAGACAAGTACCACAGGTGACGCTGTAGGACATCCCTTGTTGTTGCATCGATTCCAGAATCATTGGCTTCGTATGATTTTATCTCTTTTAAAGTTGCAAGTAATTAATGGTACAAGGTATCAATCGGTGTATTTCCTGTCAAAGCCGCTTCGATCAAAATATTGGTGTATATGAGTGCACCAAAACTAACAAATAGAATGATTTATTTTTCCTCTATCTTGGTTTTCTTAAATAGGTCTGAATTCCTCCTAAAGGGAAAGTTCTTCACAGCGTACAGAAGTTTCGCCATCCATCAAGCATTATAAACAGGGTGCCCAATAACCAACCAAAAATTTTAATTGCTTATTAAAAGAGTTTTAGAAGAGATAAAAGAAAAAATATTAAGTTACGTATAAGTATACACTCGTTCGGATTTAATGCACAGGAGTTTCGAAGTGCTACCCATTACTTGAAACAGTATGGCGAAGCCTAAGATCACAGTTCACCAAAACTGAATTCGCAGTGTCATGGCCGATATTTCACCAGAAAATAGAAATCCTGTGTTCGATGGTCGAATTCGGCATTTTACTACTGCAAACTGCTTGGAAAGACGCGAACTTTTACTGAAAATTGCTTGCAACTTCGTTTTTGTCTAGTGCTGCTTCACATCACAAAATGGGAACTCGTATTAATTCAAACTTTTTCAAACTCCTTTCATAAATTGTTAGCCGGGTAGTGTTGCATCATTACGTCAGCATCACGCCCCAGTAAAAAGTTATTGCTGTCTCAAATTTTCGGTTAATTACTGGGCACCCTGTATTTGTATTATTTGTGGAATTATGTCTTTTGTATCAAGCACTATGTACAGGGTTGTCCAAATTAAATTTCCCAACTCAGAGGCCTGTGCAGGATGTTGTATGGGTCATAATGTAATGAAATTTTGAAAGCACACACTTCAGATCACGCTCTCGTGATTTATTAAAAAGTATTAGTACAAGAAGTTGCCAATAGGTGGTGCTGTAACACTAGTAATTTGCATATTGCAACAACGTGATTTGCAGATATGAAGCTTCTGCGCAACGTATCCAAAAGACGAGCCCTACAAAAGTGGAAGACAGGTGCTGCACAGGCAGTTGTTTCTAGCTCGCTGATGCACGCACAATGGCGACTTTGAAAAGGCTCTGTTAGTGAAACTTTTCTTCCAGAATGGCGAGAACTCCTGTGCGGCGATAAGAGCATTCCGTCGGCTGAAGAACTTTAAACAAGGATCAATGACACCTTGCGCTTTACGAGACATGACGAAGTTCGAAAGAACCGGACAGCTGGGAATTTTTCCAGGTAGATGACGACATGTTGTGGTTTCTGCACGCGTACACGACGTTGCTTTGGCGGTCGTGGACACCACTAGTCAATCCCCACATGGTGTTGTCAGTGTGCCAACTGTTTCTCGTGCTGTTGATATGCCCTATTCGACCACGACACATATATAGAACACCTGTAGAACTTCTTGTTGATCTGCAGCGCAACTTATCGACAACTTCTTGTACTAATATATCTTTTTAATAAATCACGAGCGCGTGATCTTAAGTGTCTTTTCAAAATTTCATCACATTATGGCCCATACAACATCCTGCACACTCCTCTGAGTTGGGGAAGTTTAATGTGGAGAACCCTGTATTATGTAAACAAACCACCTCCAAAGATGCACGCCAGTAAATCCTTGCAGGTAGTTTGTTCAAAACAATCATTGTGAGCTGTATTAGATCGTTGTATTCCTCGCCAACAGCTAAAGTAGTCACCAGACTATCAAGTGTGTTTTCAGCACTAGTACTGGAGTTAAGACAGGCATAATGATCTATTGTACCAACAGGGAAAATCCAAAGTAAAACTTTTATTTTAAAACAGAAATAATCATTTGAAAGTAGTAGAAAACATAAATGTAGAATAGGTAAATGAAATTAATTATCAGATTAAAACTTGTATCATGATCTACATCACACTGACCCGTAACAAAAAAAATCAAGATAAAGCATTTTTGAAAAAAAAAAAAAAAATTCAAAAACAAAACTCGATTGAGCACCCTCTTCAGCTTAAGGTAGCCAACTGAAATAAAACAGTGTCATTGGCATGGATGCATGTTACAAATATATGGGGTAACCGAACTGAAAAAAAATGGACCACCTCCTAATACATACACACATGCACGCATACATACATATATATATATATATACACACCATATACAGATGGATAAATATTTTAGATGCATGTCATGACGGCTAACAACACGTGCAGTGTATTTAGACTTATTCATAATGCAATATTGCATTGTAATTTATAAAATATATAAAATTTTCATTTAGACATATGATAACTTTTCTCCTGTATCAAATTTTCTATATAAATAAATGAATAAATAAATAAAAACAAACTTTTTTCGCAGCGAAACATCATACAATAACTTCCTTGTTAGCAGAATGAATAGAGAAACCTCAATATTTCTTAGAATAAAATTTCTGAAATCCTATACGTGAAATAAAAATAAAGCCAGTTTGCTTCATATTTTTCATACTTCATTTTTTAATACAAAATCTAAAACATTGTTTTTTACTGAAAATATATTCTAATGCATAGTTTAAAAGTATTTTCATTGTTTACAGCACACATTCTATAAAAAAGCCATTTCTTTGTCAATCATGATCATAATACATTTAAAAAACAATGTCAATATTTTCATAATAAAATTTTCAAACATTTTCGCTTGCTAGTATAATCTGGAAATATTTAAGAACGCTAATTTTTTTAAGCTTTGGAAATATTTTAAATACAATCTCTTTATAAATAATTTTTATTAATTTAAATTTGCCTGTTAAAAAAAAAAACAGAGTATTAGAAATTGTAAATAAAAAATTTCTAATACTCTGATTTTTAGTTAAATGTAAAAATTAGATTTATACTACTAAATTATTCCTCTTATTTATAAACCTCAGTGTGTACTCTCTTTGTCACACGGTATAAACAATTAATGTAATGGACATGTAAAGACCTATACAAAAGGTTTGAAAATGCCTTTTTTTCAAGTCCTCTAAGTCTCTAACCAGGGTCCGGTAAGCATGGTCTACAAAGCCCCACAAAAAATGTGGGCATTGAATTGAAACATCTTTTTACATCCACTTACATGGAGCCTTTTCATTTAGAATTTGAAGAAAATTTATGAATTCAATTAGTTTTTTAAATTTTCTTTGTTATTTATTTGTTTGTTTTTGCTTATGAACAGTGTTAGTATATTAGCTTGATTGTTAGCGAGATTTTTAGCTTTTAATTAGTTTTATTAGTAGTTTATTTGTTGGTTTATTTTTTTTGTCAGTTTGTCTTTCAGTTTTTTAGTTTGTTCGATAATTTGTAAGGTAGGAAATTTGTCAGTTTCTTTTACTTTTTACTTCGTTACATACTTCGTAAGCCAGACTGATTTTTCTTATATCGTTAGTTAGTTTATCCATTTGTGTGTGTTGCCATTAGTTTTTTGATTAATTTGTCAGTCGGTTTGTTTGTTAGTAATTCAGTTAGTATGTTAGGAATTTTCTGACGTGCACCATTGATGTACGTGCTTACAGACCGCCATATTGAAGGGCTATCAGTTCTGTTGGTAAGAGCAATTTTTTTTTGCAACTGAGTAGTATTGCCTGTTCTGTCTGAAATATATATTAGCAAGCTGTATCGCTCATCCATGATATCCTTCGGTAGTTACCATCATAGCACCTATATAAATATACAGTAGAGTCCCGTTATTCCGAACTAATTGGGAACGAACACTGTTCGGTTCAGCGGGAAATCGTAATATTCGAATTTCATTAATAATATCAACGTATTGACTTGCAAGCAGTAAATTAAATGTGGGAAAATCTGAGAGTATCAGCTCCATGAGTGTTGATCGTCTCGTGAACAGGTTCAGTGAAAATTGGATGGGAAGGGCAATTATGGAACTTCGACAAATAATAGAACAGTTTTTGTGCGTGTTTCGTTATGGCAAAGTTACGCAAGCGCTATCTGCCAAAGATGGAGGATGCGATATCGGTGGACTTTTTAAGGGATTCTAAAGCATATTCAAGTTAAATCTGGAGAAAACCTCCTGACCAAAACTCCAGACCATTAGATCGACAGTCACGCCGTAGGCCAGGCTAGCACGCTGGGCCTTCTCCCTTTAGCCATCTACCATTTCGAGCGTCTTATCCACTCGATAGCGCAGAAGATCGATTGTAGAAACGTATTCATCAACCAACCCTACCTAACCCCCTTCCTGCTGCGTTCCAAACGGATGGCTCACTTCACTGAGCACTGTCAAGTCGTATAACTGCAAGGCCAGCAGGTGGTATAGCTGCCAAATTATCGGAGCTCAAATACAGTGCGTCCCAAAAGTTTATAGACAACAGTTTTTAGTCATTTTATATTTGAAAAATGTGAATAAAAATTTCAAAAAGCATTTTTAACTATAATTAACATCAAATAATAATACTATGCAAAAATAATATCACACAATCGCAGACTTTGCGATAAAATCTAAAAATGAAAATTTAGTGTCCCAAAAGTTTATAGACAACTCATTTTTTTTTTCTTTAACATTCAAATTTTTGAGCCATTTTTTCTAATCACTACAAAAACTCGATCAGGCATACTCAAAATAAGAGTTTGAAGAGATTCTGGCTTTAGAGAAAACCAACTTCTTTCAATTTTTAACTCTAGATCTTGAACTGTTGCAAATTGACGCCCATTAGCATATAAGTCTCTAGCTAATATTCCACAAAGGTTCTCCACTGGGTTCAGGTCATGACTTAAATCTGGCCAGTCCAAAACAGCTACTTGGTTTCGTATAAACCACTGCATTGTGGAGTTTGAGACGTGAATGGGGAAATTGTTTTCCTGATATATCCATTTGTGCTCCCCTAACAACTTTCCGAATGAGAGTAACTGTACTTTAAGCATTTTATAGTAATCTTCGGAAGACTGACGACCTTTTAAAAAACAATATCGGTAGTTTCATTATAGGAAAATGCTCCCCATACCATGAGTGTACTCCCTCCTTCCTGTTTGCTGAAAAATGTTTTCAGTTCTTTGCGAATATCGTGCCAGTAATATGCCCATCTACTGGGGCCATCTAAATTGAACTTCTTTTCATCACTGAACAGGACACTCAACCATTCATCTGTCCAGTTTTTATGCTTTCGAGCCCATTGAACACGAGCGTCCTTATGCCTTTTTGTCAAGTTTGGTGAACGAAGCATTTTGCGATAACCAAGCAGTTTAATTACCTGCAGCCATCGATGCAACGTGGATTCTGATGCTGGAATGGTCACTTCTCTAGAAATTGACCATACAGACAAGTTCTGGGTTGAAGCTAGCCCGAAGATCTCTCTGTCTTGCCGTTTAGTTGTTTTCTTTGGTCGCATAATGCGAGATTTTGCTTTCAAATTGTCACCTGTTGACAGAATTCGATATAAATACCAACTGCGATCCCTACTACGTCCAAGTTTACTTGCAATATCTACAACTTTCATTCCCCGAGCATTCAAACGATAGATTTGGGCAATTTCAGTTTCGGAAAACTGCACGTCGCGAGGCATCTTTACAATCAGTCGAAGAAAGACAGACAGCTTCGCTTTTATCTCAAAATCCTATTTAATGACCAGTACATGACCTTGAAACATGCAGATTTGGAGATCAGTACTCCAATCAACTTTTAACACCGGTTGTCTATATATTTTTTTGACAGCATTATTTCGTTTTCATTTCTTTATATTAAATCTATGACTGCTTGAAGTACATTATGCATTTTACTATTTCTCATGCGTCAATACATATTTGCATAATTTCTTTCGTCTTTCCCACTTGTTTCATTAACTCTTAAATCCCCAAAACGCTAGTCTATGAACTTTTGGGACGCACTGCATAAATGATTTTACAGAATTGTGTAAATGGAGCTGACATGTACAGTACATAACCAGCTTTCATTCCAATTTACTTTCAGACGTAAATAAATGTTCTTTTGTTTTTTTTTCGCGAACATCTTTTTAATTCATCCTGTTTTTAAGTTAAAAATTCGGTATTTTCCGAACTCGGTTCGGAATATTGGATTTTCGGAATTGCGGGGTTCGTTATAGCAAGACTCTATTCTATATGTACATATATATTTGTAAGGGCGCCGACCGAGTTGTATGGAGGGTAAAGCACCGCACCGTACTCAGATTTCGGGTTCAACTCCCGGCGGCCGGGGTTCGATCCCCGACTGGGCGGGGTTAGCATTGTGTCCGTCCCTTCATAGGGGGTAATGCTGACCGCCCACTGGATGCCCCCATCATAAAATCGTCTCACCTTCGGGCCGTTGTAAGGGACAATTCCTAATCGGCAAGTTCCCGCCCGTTATTAAAAAAAGTACATATATTTGTAAGGGTAGCAGTAATCTTGACAATTATATTGTTCTTTATTAAACCTTGTGTATTGTACCCTCATAGAAACGTATGCTCTAACAATAGTCACTTGATTAATACTGGATTACCGGAAGTGATATGGCAAATATGAGCTTTTCGGCGCATATATTTTTGTCGCAGATCACGAAAATCTGAAATAACTAGAAATTTTGTTTGGCTGAAAAAAATGAAGGAAAAGTTCCAAACTTTTGTTCAAAGCATTGAAAAACCTCAAGTGCGATCGGAGAAAAATCAGAAGTCTGCATTTATAAGTAAGTAGCTGAAGTACCCCCCGTTGAAGGTTAGTATGTAATGCAAATTTATTTCCAGTTAAAGCTTGAATTTCCATCAGCATTCTAGGATTACAAAGAATAGAATTAGCATGTTGCAATGGTACAGAAAACAAAGCTATAACTTATGTGTATTTTACAGATTACAGATGAGAGTAACAAACCGCTGAGTGAAATGCAATATAGAGAAAAGTTTTATTTTCAAGATTAAAGATTTTTTGTCATTTAATGAGCTTTTCAAGTCTAGAAGTCATACCTAATCTGTAACTTTATTTTGTTTGATTCACTTTAGATATTTCAATCTTATATTTCAAGAAATTTTTGCACAATTTTCACGAAATCTAAATCGGCAAATAAACATTTTAAAATCGTTTTACAATTTATTAAAATTTTCTGAAAATTCCGACATTTATTGTTTCAGTCGTTACTGATCCTGTTGCTAAATTTCTTTCTATTCTCTTAAGTCCTTGAGACATGAGAGAAAAAACATTCGTATGATTCTCACAAAATCTTAAGAACTATGAAATATTTAAAGCAATTCTGACATATATAGTCTAAATTAACGTGCTATATTACATAATTCCAAATTCTAATCTTTTCCATTGCCCTTTTTCAGGAATAAAACGATCTTGTACTTAATTTTCCTAAAATCTCAAAATCTATAAAAACATTTGAAGTATTTCGACTCCTGTAATGACCACATGTGACGATATTAAATTTTATTTCATTCGTTTCTGTGCTCATACGTGATGGATATTTTCACATTTTGAAAAAAAAAATTAGCAAAATCTAATCAAAATTATAAAAAAAAACTTATCCCTATAGTTTACGTTGAGTGACTATCTATCATGTCACCAAATTTTAGTCCCTTCCCTTTAGTCGTCATTACGTTATATGCGAAAAAAGCTGACGCAGTTTCAAACAATTTTCGTAAAATCTCAAAATCTAATAAAAGTTGTTTTTAAAAATTTTGACTCCTATAGTTTAAGATGAGACCACCTTTCGCGTCATCAAATTTCATTTCATTCGCTTTAGTCATTTTTACGTGATGCGTGAACAAACAAAAGCGTCGCGTACAGAACGAGAGAACGACAGACACTTTTTTTTTACTATCTTACTGGTTTCTCAGGTGTTTGAAACGGATAGAAATCGCAAAAGTTTTGGATTCCATGTAATGTAAACAAATTTCTAATTTCATTTATAGAGATTCTTCATTTGCATTAAATCTGGGATGCTTTAAATACAACTCGGCACGACATAGACGCAAAATATTTAATGATTATCTGTATTGATATGACAGATGTAACTAATAATGCAAATCGTAAAATAGTTTGGAATTTCAAAAAATGATTGTCCAGAAATACCCACAAAAAACACGAAATTTCGTTCCAGAAATTTAATTGCAACTCTGCTCATAGATTACCTTAGCCAAACAAATGTCAACTTTTATTTCAAGGCTGCACTTCCTGTTTACTTAAGTTTATTTTTTAAAATATGAATCAGCTCACCCGTTAAACTCAAGAATTTTGCGATATTCCAAAATTAAAATCATTATTTCTCACAAAAAGTGATTAGTTATATTCCATAAAATTTAGCAGCTATGTTCATGAGAAAACTCAAAAGTTGGATTTCACAATTAACACAGTGAATCAAAATGTTTCTGTGAAATCACGCTTTCTTCACTAATCTTGGATTTTTGATGTCCCTAACATCCATTTAATTATAAAATTTTCTAATTCTGTTTTAACTTCGCTTTTTACTATGGGCATTTGATTTTACATTATTACGCAAATATTTAAATTACCGGAAATGTGCATACGAATTTGTTATCGGTATGTGTAGTTACATAAATCATGTACTCTCCTAATACTTTCAAACAGTGTGGCTTAAGTATTTTTATTTCTTTTTCACTGTAAAAACTATTAAATTTTCATTTTACATTATTACGCAAATATTTAAATTACCGGAAATGTGCATACGAATTTGTTATCGGTATGTGTAGTTACATAAATCATGTACTCTCCTAATACTTTCAAACAGTGTGGCTCAAGTATTTTTATTTCTTTTTCACTGTAAAAACTATTAAATTTTCATTTTATTATAATCAATAGCGTTAGAAAAAATATACTCATACAAATGACACTAATATAAAGGAAGCAGAGACATATATATTAAAGACAAATAATTAAGAAATTTCACTAAGTGAAAACTCTCAGAATTTTATTTGAAACGTAACTGTACGAATTTAAACCTTCTAATTAGTAAAATTATAAAATTCTCCATTTTTTTACGTTTAAAAATTTTAATCAATTATAAAAAATATATATTACCATAAACACTAAGCTACATTTTTACTAATGTGGCAAATTTCGTTTGTAAAATATTAGCAACATCTCATGCTATTTCATAATATTTCATCTAATATTGCAAACATTATACTTTACTATTAAGGAAAAAAATGTTTTGACTTTCAGAACATTTTTTTAAACATGAAATAAGTTTGCGAAAAATAATACAGTAAATATCCCCTTACCAAACTTGGTTAAAAGTCCCGAATTTTTTTGGGATAACAATCCTGAAATCGAGCACGGTGCATAGTAAAAAAAGTAACAAAGATGATTTATTTACTTTTCCCAGTTTACTTTTAACAACAATTTAAACGAGCTTTTTTTTTTCTCTCTTTTTTCCCCAATAAGAATACATTTATCTGTGCTTTAAAATGTACTATTTTTTTCGGATTGCATATTTTTGATACATTGCTTTGTCGTTTATTTATATATTCAGATATTTCTGCAGAAAGATTTTTTATGTCCTTATAATACTCGTTTAAATAATTAAAATAAAAGAATTTTCGGAATGTAAACGAGAGATAAAGAACGTAATTTCTAGTTAGTGTAACCGTATACCCACCTTGGCCTATAGGATAAGACAGTGAGCATAGTAGATAGCCGACGCGGGATGATCCTGGGTTCGGGCCTGTCATGCGGCTGTCCACCGAATTTTTTTGAATTTTCGGCAGTTTTCTCCAACTGTGACGTGAATACTGCCATAAAACAGAGACACATATCGTCGAATTGTGTTAACAAACAATGGATAATATTATACTCAAATACAGCCTATATATACACAGTAGTAGAGCCTTCTTGAGTAACATTGATACACATGTTCTGTATTTTCATTTGCGTCTCTTATGCTGTAATATTATTTGCTTATATTATACTTTGCAACAGCAGTAATTCTCTTCGAGTATTTTGAAAGAAATATTTATCGCTCTTTAAGATACTACAAAATTATATACTTTTTTTGTCAACCTCAGTATTGCAATTAGTTTTGATATTGTTTATGTACTGAAACAACGTAAAATCGGCAACCGGAACCCTAAAGTTAAACAGGACGCTCTTTATATTCATTCCTGGGTCATTCCACGTCAGATCAAACAGTGCAGTTCACCACACCAACTCGGATTTTTCTCAAATTTTATATAGATGATTTATTTATTTTTATTTATTTATTTATTTCATAAAAGAAATGCACACTACAGATTGAAATCCATTTACAGTGATGCATAAAAGGACAAATTACAAAAAACAAAATTAAAAAAGATAAAATACAGAGATAAAATAAATACCAGTCATGACTGCAAAAGTTCAAAACACTTAACTCGAAAGACTTTAAAAGACCTTAAAAATATCCAAATCCAAAGAAAACTTATTATAAATTTTATAAAATTTATATAACTAAAAGTATATGTAATTATATTTTATAATTGGATCCACAAATAAATGGCTATTACGAAGAGACCTGTTCGGTACATTTACACAAATACTTTGAAGAATATCACTGCAGTCTACCCTATTATTGACAACTTTATAAAAAAAATAATAAACAAAATAGATCACGATGAGAACTTAAACTAGGAAGACCAAAAATACTTCTCAAGTAAGATGAAGAAATATTCGGAATGTAAATATATTTACTTTTGTAATATAAATAACGAGTAAACTGAGTCTGCACCCGCTCAAGAATTTTCATTTTATTTTTATAATACGGATCCCAAATAAGACTACAATATTCAAGATTAGAGCGTATCAAACTAAAGTATAAGATTTTTAATGCATGAAGGTTAGAAAATTCTTTAGTTTTGCACTTAAGAAAACCAAGTTTTTTGTAGGCTTTAGAGATAATGCTATTGATATGGATTGAAAATTCAAGTTTCCTGTCAAAAACAACGCCCAAATCAGTTATGGAATCCGAACGAAATAAGGGAAGATTATTAATATGATATGAATAAATTAAAGTTTGAGATTTACGAGAATAACTAAGAAAATTACATTTCATAATATTAAGAAGTAATTTGTTGTCAGCGCACCATTCATATAAACTATTAAGATCGCTCTGTAAAAGACAAGCATCAGTAACAGACCGTATCTCTTTAAATAATTTCAGATCATCAGCAAATAAAAGATACTTAGAAAATTTCAAAACTGAACACATATCATTAATAAACAAAATAAAAAGTAAAGGTCCCAAATTAGAACCTTGGGGAACACCAGAAGTACAGGTAAAATTCTCAGAAACAGCACCATTAAAATACACACAAAGCTGTCTATTACACAAGTAAGAAAAAATACAGTCAGTAAGATTAATGTGAAAACCCAAGCCAATTAATTTCTTAAGAAGAATTCCAAAGTCAATAGAGTCAAAAGCCTTGGAAAAATCGGTATAAATGACATCAAGTTGATATCCGTTTTCAAACGAAGAAATAATATTGCTATTTAAACAAAATAAATTAGTAAGCGTAGACCGTTTAGGAATAAAGCCGTGTTGAGATGAGGAAATTAAATTTTTAACCTGCTGAAAAACTTTATTGTGCATTATAATTTCAAATATCTTAGAAAAAGGACTTAAAATAGCAATAGGTCGATAATTTTTGCAGTCATTTATATCACCCTTTTTAAAGACAGGAATAATTTTAGTATGCTTCCAAGCATCCGTAAAAGTATAAGTTTTTAAAGAAGGCTAAGACATCAACAAATCTCAATTTTGAAGGTTTCACGATAATTAATTATCGATAAATTAATTATGCAAATTTTTAAGTGTTCTGCAAGATGCACCAACTTTTTTCTCAATTCCTTAAATAGCTCCTTACCTGTAAAAGTTACTGAAGTGAAAATTTGTTTCAAGGAGTAACTTTTCACGCTGATTCCAAAAATGTTATCGAAATTTGCGTATCTTCTATAGTTTATGCATGAGCAGTACATTTGCTAAAAAACATCATGAATTTTTTTCGGCATCTCTGATCACAGACACACGTTTTAAATTTTTATATGTTGTTAAGATGGAATAATCCTACATCCCAAAATAATTTCATCTTGGCTTTCTGCTCAGGAGCATAGAAAAAAATTGTATGCATGTACCTATATATGAGGATTTTCATATGCAATATTTATACTGAAGATGAGAAAATTCAGAAGCGTTAGTCAATTTTCCTATGTCGTTTAAATTGATATCTGAAGTTTAACTACTACTCCAGGCATTTGCAAAAACTAGAAAATACATAAAAGTGCTTGTATCGGAAAACGTAAAACAAACAACAAAAAATGCATGTCACACACAGTGTTAAATTAAAAAAAATTCTAAAGCTAAAATTTTGAATTACTTTTAATTTAACCCTGTTGTTTTTGGCAATCATCCATCAGCCAATAAATCTTTGGAATTCTGCATGATATTGAACTCAAAAGAAATAACAATGTTTAATAAAACATATATATGTATATATATATATATATATATATATATATATATATATATATATATATATATATATATATATATATATATATATATATATATATATATATATATTAGGTCTACCGGAAAGTTCTATCCATTTTCCGTATGCAATATTTTGCCTAGCCAAAACTACTGAAGCTAATAACACGAAATTTAGCACGAGTGGGATTTTATAGCGTAGGTGCTAGATTAGAGAGTATTTTCAAACATTCATAATTTATAGAGGATAAAGGCCCAAAATGTTCTTTTCACACATTCTGCGGGATCTCAAAGAAGAAAAGAGATATCGATAAAATTCTTGCCGTAAAATACACAACACTCAAGAATGCCTAAAAATCGATTTCAGAACATTTCGAATATAATCCTCCTAGGAGGGTAGACGTAAAATTTTGCCGTGAATAACTGGTTACATGACATTTATTCTGCAATATATCACAAAATGTGCAATTTGACAATGTGCCTGACATTGCTATGCTAGTTGTTGTAACAATAAAAATTTAATACAGTATACAGTAAAACCTATTTCAAATTGCTGTATCCACAAAACTAGCCAAAGCACAATTTTATTCGCATTCTGTTAAAGGTAAATAAGTACTGTAACTTACAGGAATCCAATTCTTTCAATAAACTTTGTTCCTTCTATTGACTTGAATGTCATACAGAATTACAAAGATTTATTGGCTGGTGGATGATTGCCAAAAACAACAGGGTTAAATTAAAAGTAATTCAAAATTTTAGCTTTAGAATTTTTTTTAATTTAACACTGTGTGTGACATGCATTTTTTGTTGTTTGTTTTACGTTTTCCGATACAAGCACTTTTATGTATATTTTCTAGTTTTTGCAAATGCCTGGAGTAGTAGTTAAACTTCAGATATCAATTTAACTTACCGCAGTCAGCGGTAACATTTAAACGACATAGGAAAATTGACTAACGCTTCTGAATTTTCTCATCTTCAGTATAAATATTGCATATGAAAATCCTCATATATAGGTACATACATACAATTTTTTTTCTATGCTCCTGAGCAGAAAGCCATGATGAAATTATTTTGGTATGTAGGATTATTCCAACTTAACAACATATAAAAATTTAAAACATGTGTCTGTGATCAGACATGCCGAAAAAAAGTCATGATGTTTTTTAGCAAATGTACTGCTCATGCATAAATTATAGAAGATACGCAAATTTCGATAATATTTTTGGAATCAGCGTAAAAAGTTACTCCTAGAAACAAATTTTCACTTCAGTAACTTTTACATGTAAGGAGTTATTTAAGGAATTGAGAAAAAAGTTGGCGCATCTTGCAGAAAACTTAAATATTTGCATAATTAATTTCTCGGTAATTAATTATCGTAGAATCTTCAAAATTGAGATTTGTTGATGTCTTAGCCTATATATCATCTATATAAAATTTGAGGAAAATCTAAGTTGGTGTGGTGAACTTTCTCCAGTTTTGTGTTTGATTTGACGTGGAATGACCCTCCTATAAGAGTAAAAAGCAACTTTAATATAATTTTACCATTATCCGTAGTTCGAAAATAAATATTAGTTCCAATTATACTTCATATGAATCTCTAATTTTACATGCCAATTGAACGGTAACAAAATTTATGCTTTAAAATATCATGCTCTAAAATATAGTTCGAAAGAAAGTGCATGCAAGTTCATAATGTGTCTAAGACCATTGGTTTTTAGAAGATCAGTATTTTATGTATAAAACAAATATTGAAAGTTTTATTTATATTGAATATAGATAAGAATATTTTTTAACATGGTCTAGTATAAAGAGATTTTCTAATAATTCAGACTTGATGTTTAATTATTCATTACTAATAAAAATTGTTTTTAGTTTGTGCTTATATTGCAGTAAAACAGTATAATTTTTTTTTTCCATTTCCTTGCAGTATCCTATTATATCCTAACATATTTTTTTTTCGTTTTCTTTCATTATCGTAATATCATAATATATTCCAGCATCCTAATATATCCTATTATATTATTTTGTTATATTTCTTAAATTTCCACCCATTATTGATATTTTTGGGGAAAAAAACTCGCATTTTTTAAAAATTCTTTCTCAGTCTATCTGTGCGTCTTTCGCTTCATATAGACCATCTTTATTATAAACAAAGGTGGTTAAGAGGGGATGTTTCATCGTCCTATTTTTAGGACAATCAAAAATACAAAAAAAAGAGATATACAGTTTTTACAACCAGTATCTAGACACCCATGCAAATGAGGATAGCTGCAGTTCCGATTCATGCAACGTCTTCTACACTTAAACATCGTGTAAGAAACAGCACTGGCATAAGGCGCATGCACAGTACCAGGAAATTCAGAGCTGTCTGACTTCGAGAAAGGCGTGATATTCGGATATAGAAATAGCGGATCTTTAAGGAACATATATAACGAGTTAAGCATTCCAAAATCGACAGTGATTTTTGTGATTAAAAAATGGAAGGTGATTGGTGACATTTGGAGTGTGCTTCGACTCGGCAGACCCACGAAATTAAGAGATAGAGACTGCTGTCTAAAGAAATTCGAATAAACCGCACCAAACGATGGTCCACATACTCCAGGAGTTGTAATAAACATCCAGGACTGTTGTTTCGATAAATACCATCAACAAGGAAGCCCATTTGCTTGGTTTTGATGTCGTGCTGCCCATAAGCCTTTGATTACAAAACCAATCAGCGCTGTTCGGTTGAGGTGGCGCAAGGCACCGTAGATGAGCACAATTGGACCACAGATGAGTGGAAACAGGTTCTGTGATATGATGAATCAAAGTTCAATTTATATCAGTTAGATGAGAGTCTGTGTTTGGCGCATACCTGGAGAATGGCTTTTGAAAGAATGCAATGCTCCTACAGTAAAGTTTGGCGAAGGTGGGATTATGGTCTGGGAATGTATTTTGTGGTATGGACAGGAACCCTTAATTCATTTCATGGTAAACTAAAAATAGTAGGTTCCTTAGAATCCTTGTCAAGTTATTCTGTGAAAGAAAGCTGCATAATTTCTTCGTATATGGGAAACTTATTATCATACAAATGTTTTGGTTTTCCAAAAATCGAATCTTTAGCACCACTTCTAGTTTTTATGCTCACATCCATGCTGAAATTCAATATCAAAGCAGGATTAAAACGCTCTGTTACCTTCTAAATCAATTTACTCTTTTTTCGCGCTGTAGTTTACCCTCAAAATATTTTCTGATAATTCAAAAATTTTGCAAAATCAATCAATAGCACTTAACCCAACTGTTTTTCCTATTGGATATTAAAAATCATTTTAAATTAATTTTATAAATAATATTAAAGTACTCATTGTTTGCGACACTTTGGTGCAATAGTGGAACCTCAAGATATATTTCAAAAATTTTGAAATTCGGTACTTTTCTTATTCAATAAAAACACATCTTTTGGTCGCTATTGGATTTTCAATTTCTTTTAACCGCAATCTAATTTACAAAGTGCGTCAGAAAAAAAGTATAAGCACTTTAAGATTCATAGAAAATTTTATCTCCTACATATGAGGCTCATATTTAGAAAGCAGAAAGTAAATGTACTTTATGATTCAATTGAATGCCCCAAATGATGTTTTAAGTAAAATTTCAAAATGGTTAAATTCAACTTTGATAAACTTTGTATATGAACCAGGAATAATATAGGACTTCGCACCTAAGTGTCCAACGTAATTTTTATGCGCGAAGTTTCATTTTAATTCCAAAGTGCGTCGAGCTTAACTAGTTTACGATGGTATACCACATATTTTACTGTGCTGCATTAGAAAAAATCAAACGGCGTAAGGACTTGAAAGTATGTACGACATTCGATTTTTAAAAAGAAAGTCTATGCACAACAATATTTCTCCTTAAATTTTAGCCTTTGAGGCAAGGAAAGAACTTTTGAATACAATTTGAAGTATGAAATTTTATTTAAAACTTGTAAAATAATATTCCTGAGAGAAATTATAAAGCAATAATGTTCCACAATCGACGCAGATAGGAAGACTAGAAGTCGGAAATGTTGACATTTTGTTCAATCCGACACGATCGCACTGTGCTATATTTTTCATTCATGTGCGGTATTTTACAGACTTCATAAACAGTTTTACCTAGTGGTTTTTAGTGTTTTCATTTATTCAAAACTATGTAGGGATCTTTCTGTCACACCATTCTAATTTTTGTCTTGATTTTTGTTTTTCCTAAATTTACATTAAAAAAAAATGCGTGCTGCTATTATTGAAAAAAATTAATTCTATTGTTAAAAATAGAATGAAGTGTACTCAACAATAGCTTACATTTGAGATAAAGACAAAAATATAGTTTACTGATTAATAAATTGTACTTAATTTGTGGTAAATTATAAAAGAATTTATGTAGGATGTACCCATATTTTGGACGATGAAGAAATATAGATTAAATAATAAATACGTTAAATTTATCATGCATTAACCGTATAACCTATTTAAAAAAATTGGACTTGCTTTAAAAAATATGAATTTCCATTATAGCACTTAAACGCCTTTTACGCATAGTTTCCTACTCGCCTTATTTAATACTTAAGTGCTACTTGCACATTTATTAGAAAATTTATCACGGAGCTAAAGGATTGATATATTCAAATATAAACATATGATGGATTTCCTCAGAATTTCGGCTACTTAATATAAGGTTAACACTAATTACAAAGAATGAATGATGGATACTAAGCAAATCTATATAAGAGACATCTCCCTGTTGAAGGCTAATTATAAGGCTCGATCTCTGTTCTTTGAGTATGTGCCTGGAAATACCGTTAATTAAAGACGTCAAATCTCCATTAATGAAAGGCTCTGGTCGTGCGTAAGATGATCTAACTAATTAGATAAGTGCGTAACATCTAAATAAATCACCACAAAAGATTCTACGAAACGAGTAATGGTCATTTCGAAGTATTGTCCTAGTTTAAACCGAATTCATGATGATAAAATTCGATCAGATAAGTAAAAGTATTGTTGTCTATAGGAACTTTCACTTAAATATTTCTTATTTTCTGATGCATGAATGTTGTAGCAAACTTTCAATGTTGATACACATTGGTAGTTTTTCTTATTACTTTTGCAACAATGTTGTAATAACTCTTGTTAAGAAAATCTAAACATTTACAAAGCGCTATTAATAAAGCATGATTAAATTTTAAATAATGATATTAAATATAGATCTGTTGATGCGTACTCACATTTTTCCTAATTAAGGCAATTTTTATTTAGATATGTGATTCGATTTTAGTGGGTTCTTGTGTTTAAAAATTATTATATATATATATATATAAAGACATATTGAAATTATACTGCATACAAACGAAAAATAAATATGCATCGTTTTTTTTAGGTTTTAGATAATGAATTGTTTATTTTCAAATAAACTCAGTTAAACTTCCCATTGCCCAAGTTTATTATTGTCAAACAAAAGTTTAACAAAGTCAAACGAAAGTATTAACAAAAGTTTGTTATTGTCATTCAATACATTTGCCTGCTTTTTAATTCTATTTTCTAAATTTACTAACGTCTCAAATGCTATTATGTCCTAACATTTTATGTAAAATGATTAAAATAATCGTAAAATGGTAAATATAAAAATATTGTTTATCAATGTATAATACATTAAGAAATGAATCAGTATGTTTAGGACTTATATTTTACGTATTTTACTTGGTTTATGTAATTACATTTCAACAAATGTAATTACATAAACCAAGACCGAGTAGTATTTCATCTATATTTTGAAGTTAATTTATCGATTTCAAATATCACCCGCTCTAGCCCTGCCCCCGTAAGAAGATGCCGTTTGTGCAGGCTTACCATAACACAAAAAATAAGCAAACTGTCGATTGAAAAATCTTCACCCTCTACAATATCTAAAACATTTTCGGATATTTAGGCTCAATAGAACTTTTTGAGAGGAATGTGTCAAAGGGGAGAGTCAAACTCACCTGAAAATCAATCAAAACACAGTACCGACTGCTTAATAAAATTATTTTCGCTCCGATTTATATTAATTTTAATAAGCGACTGATTTTTATATTCGGCGAAAGTTAGTCGAATTCAAAGAGGCGCTTGTTGCCATCATCCAAAGTCGTAGATAAATTATAAAGAAACGATTAATAGGATTAATAAGTAACATGAATAAATTTCTAAATTATTCTTAGTTATTTATTTATTTAAAATTTATAATATAAACGTAAGTGAACTTACTTACATATTACGTAATAGGCTTTCTGAAAAATTAGCTGTGTTGCAATTTTGGACGGAGCAACTAAGCGTTTGTTTCTAGCAAGGCTGTAGTATTGTGAGTACAGAATTGGATAAATTCTTCCACTTAGAAATGATGTGTTGTAAATTTTATAAAATTGAGATTTTGAAGGTTTATAATTTAAAAAAATCTGAGAGTTATGGAGTATTCTTCAAGTAATATTCTTTTTCAACACTCCCAATATGTAAAAGTCACCACTAAAAAAGGAACAGAAACCTTGTTTACTTGTTGTATTACATCATTCCATTTGTGTCTAAGATAAAATTTCAGTAAACTGAATCTCAAACTTTGACTAACTTTCAATTTAAGCACTTCTTATTTACAACAGTCTTCTTTCCCCTAATTTCATTCCCCATGAAAACTGTATTATGCACAAGAATAAGCTCATAGCACTGACTAAATGGGATTTTAAGGAGCAATATTTGAGGATAAACCGCCCTAATTCTTCCTGCTCTTCTCAGAGCGTCAATCACCCTTACTCTAGCTCATTGCTAAGCTTTTACTTACTCTACTTTGGATTACTAAGACCATAGCTCCAATAAGGGACATTACTTTTTGAAACAACTCCAAAAGTAAAGAACTGCCTAAAAATTGTTATAAGCGTTTTGCTATAACAAAATCAATTACTTTACGTAATGTAGTTCTTTAAAATTAACACCAATGTCTAAAAAAAAACAATCGTTATTTTAATTGCAGAAGAAAATAAAAATTTGTAAAATTTCTATAATAGAAAATATACTTGACACTTTTAACGGATATGTTTCTTTTTCAGGCATAATAATGGCCCTTAGTGATAAATTACACATTATTAGTTAATGATTCGATATGAGTCTTTAACAATAATCCATCATATAATATAATGATTAAGTATAGGATTTTTTTCTGGTTAAAAGTGATTTTCTTTTCTTATTAACTCATATATTTTTCATGGGTAGGGGTTAAGAATACGTTATCCAAAATTATGTTATACTTAATAAAATATAACAAAGTACACGCAGGTAACCAAAAGATTATTCTGTGCAGATATAATTAAAACTTTATAAAATAAATAGAGCAGACTCATATACATTAGTAAACAAAATATATCACAATATTTTGTTTTAACCTTAAATTTGTATTAATCAAAAAATAATGTAAAGTGCCAGAATGTTAAACATTATGTTGTTTTATATTTAGGAGAGATGCTTTTTCTTAAAGCTGATACGAAGAACATAAGTAAGATATTAGTATTAATACGATCTTCAAAGTCTTATTAAAAAAAAAAAAAAAACACGCCTATCTTCTAACAGATTACCTCTTTTCTTGTTGCGAAATTTTTTCTGCTTATACAATTTCAGAACTGGAACATTTGATGCATTTCTCGAATATCAAGTGTCATATTTGAGTTTCGATAGTGAAATGAATTTTTTAAATGTATTAAATATTACAAGATTCCTTTACCTGCACAAATAAAGATAGCCTTAATGAAAAGAAGATTTTACCTTTGTATTTATAGAATTAGTATTTTTAGTAAGTTTATCGGGGAAATTAACAGATATATTTCGAGAGATAAGGGTGGGCTTTTTTAAATATTAATTTTTCTTATGAATGAAATACCACAAAAATATCACTGCTCTGCCTTTCGTAGGAAATTCAGTAGAAATATCTGTAATTTAAATAACAAGATTTAAATGATATTATAGGTTGTCAAGACTTAAACCTACACAATTTTTGTTTTTCTGTAAAATAGCTCTGAAAGGTAAAGATATTTAAAATCATATGATTGTAGAATTGTCTCTTCTTGTAAAAGAAAGTACTTTTTTAAATGTAGGTTGTGTATCAAATACAAAGATACTTACACATTTTTGGAACATCTTCCATATATAACTTTTTACTCAAATGTTTTGGGTGAAATATTCAAGAATTTCAGACAACAGCTTACTTTTTTAAAAGTGAAAGCATTTCTGTCATCGCCCTTGAAAATATGGAGAAAGGTATTTCAAATACACCTTTTCAACATATGTCTGCAGAGGTACTCTAAAAGTGTAGTAAAAGAAGGAAGGAAATAAATACCGTTGGAATGATTATGGAAAGATTTTCTGAAGGCCATGTAGAGGTGAAAAATGATACCAGGTCAAGCTATTAAAAGAAAAATCTTTATACTTTAAACATTATCTAAGAAGCCCGTGTAGCTATATGCTCTGTAAATGTATGTAAAGTGGTGTAAGTTTTCGTTTTTAACATTCACTATCTCAATAAATATTTTACTCAGAGAAGTGAGTTTTTTTTATTTACCTTCTTAGACAACAAAGCATTTACGAATATACCAAATATGAGTGATGGGAAAGGAAGGATCGTTTAAAATTTTATTTCACATTTGAATATATCGATAACCCTTTCTAAAAAAATGTCATACCTGAAAGCTACTCTAAATTTAACAAACATTTCTAATTGAAAATATATTTCAATCCTTTACGGTTTAAGAGACAATCGTAGTAACATCTATTTTGAATCACCCAATGATGGATCACTCTTTGACAGAGCTTCAGGAACAAGAACATATTTTCGTTTGTTTTTTTTTCTTTTATAAAGCTGTAAACAACTTCTCGATACAGTTTGATGGTAAATCCGAGGCAATTGCTATGTATATCTTTGAGCCAATTGCTTTAAAGGGCTACTCTTATGTAAGAGCAGAAGTTTTATCTGACTCTACATCTTAGGCAATCTCTTCAGATACTCTTAAAAATAGTCAGGATGTCCCCGAATGTCTCCGAAACTCCCTTAAAAAAGACCTGCATAACCATATTTTCTTACAGTGGGCCCCTGTGCACTCTAAGGTAGTCGCCATCTTTTCACGCATTTAGATAGAATCATAAATGTCGAAATAGGAAAATCGTTCGCCCGATGCGAGAAGCTATTTGTAAGCTTCATTCACGAAAATAGAATTCATGCTATGTGAATTGACTGATAAGAAAAATGTAAGCACTGATCAAATGTAATTAATGGAAATTTGTGATACCATCAACTGTGGCCACTGCAGCGAAAGTCTATCGAAGATAAACCCTTGAAAAGTTTGGGAATGGGACTCTAGGGCTCTATATAGCTTGCGTAATAGATCCGCAGTTTCAGTAAAGTTACCTACGTTCATCGTAAAAGACTATCCACCTATAAAAACAAAATCATTGTTAACCTGAGGTGCGGATAATTTCATGAAAAACTGACCGTTGGAAAATACATCTTGCCTTTAGATATTGGGGAATTTTTGCTTATATGTAGCTTTGCCACATTAGATGAAAGACGCAAATTTTCAGATATTTGTAACTATATATTTTTACTTAAAAGTATTATATATTGTTAAAGCAATATCTTATAAATAAAAATGAAATTCTGTTTGTTTGTTTGTTTGTTTGTTTGTTTGTTTATTTGTTTGTTTGTGGATTTGATTCGTATACAAATCCACAGAAATGGACCTATCGGCCTGAAATTTAGTACAGATATGTAAAATAATATAGAATAACTCATAGTCCACTTTAAAACTTTGAAAGTCCACCCGTTCCCGGAATTTAAGAGATTTTTTATGCTCTTCACGCAAAAATCTTTCCGTAATTGTAACCCCTGTAGTGAAAAAATTGTGAAATAAGGATCGTGGTTGCCATGTATGGCGATTTTGCCGAATAAAATGTCGTTCGTATACAAATCCACAAAAATGGACCTATCGGCCTGAAATTTAGCACAGATATGTAAAATAATATAGAATAAATCGTAGTCCACTTTAAAACTTTGAAAGTCCACCCGTTCCCGGAATTTAAGAGATTTTTTATGCTATTCACGCAAAAAGCTTTCCGTAATTGTAACCCCTGTAGTGAAAAAAGTGTGAAATACGGATCGTGGTTGCCATGTGTGGCGATTTTGCCGAATAAAATGTTTTAAATTTTCAAAGTAAAAATAAAAGAATAAGAATGATTTTTTTTTTGTTAGTTTATATTCGTAAGGTTATTTTTTTTTAAATTATAATATCGTGTGCATGGGAAATCAGAGCAGGAATGTAATGCTTTACACGCAAAACAATAAGAATTGAAGATTTCCGAGGCTAATAGGTAAATTATTTTAGTTTGGCGAAAAAATAAAATGGCTCAAATGCCGATTTTGTGAAAGTGAGTTCTAGCTGTTTGCACAGATTTCGCTTGGCGCAATTTATTGAGAGCTTAAGGAAATAGATTTTTGAAAACAAGTGCAAAGGTTTTATTAGAATACAGCGTTAAATTTTAATGATCCGTGAAGAAATAATGCAGTTATTAAGGGATTTCAATTGATCTATCTCCAGAATTCTCGCCAAATGAGTACATTGATTTAAGTTGGGGGAATTCCGCCAAATTTCAGAAAATTGAAATCTTCTCATTTAGTACATCGGAGTAATGATGAATAAAACACGTTATAGTTGATAATTTTAAAAAATTCGGCTGTATTAAGGGATTCAACTTTTCAAATAAAGGCTTGCTTTACTTTTTCGCGGTCGAACAATTTCCCATATATTATTGCTGCTAAGTCAATGCTTCGAATGATTTCCTGAAAAAACGCTTGCAAAATGGCGTATGTTGGCACTTTGGCGAGGCTTAGATTTGAAACTGGATTTTATTTGAGACTGGGATATATAATGACACTGGTTATAGATAAAAATGAATGTTGGTATGAGTGTATGAGGTTGAAAAACTCCAGCACCGTTGCACCATGAAATTTGATTCACCTAAGTCTTTTATCATGGAGAAGCTTTTTATGCTATCCGTTTTCCTCTAACTTGCCACCAGGTGGCGCAGCAGGACGTCGAATTCTATTCCGTTTAGCCGTTTGCTATGCGAATATCGTCCAACCGATTTCGATGAAATTTGGTACACGCGAATATTAGAACACGGAGAATATTTTTCACTATCCATTTTGCTGTAACTTGCCGCTAAATGGCGCTGAAAAGCATCAACTTCTATACCGTTCGACCGGTCGGCATAAAATTTTTTATACTTACACATTTGAGCACGAAGAATATGTTCTAACTGCGTTCCTTTTGATGTTACTCACCACTAGATGACACTGCAATGCATTATTATTTTAAGTCGCCACTAGATGACGCTGCAGCAGGCCAAATTCTTGACCATTCAAACGGTCGCTATGAAAATCAGTATACATAGCTATTTGAACAATGAGAATATTTTGGCGTTATCCATTTTGCTATAACTCGCCACTTGACGGCGCTGTAGCAAATCATTACTTTATTGAACCACTGGATGGCCCTGCAGTGTATCACTTCTTGACTGTGCAAATAATCGCTATGAAAATAGGTATACATAGATGTTTGAACACGGGGAAGAGTTTGGCGCTATCCATTTTCCTATAACTTGCCACTAGATGTCGCGTCTACACATGAACTTCAGGACTGTCCAGCCGATAGTCATGAAAATTCGTATAGATCGATATCTGAATGCGAAAAATATTTTCGCCGTATCCGTTTTGCTAAAACTCGCCACTAGATTGCGCTACGCCGCATGGCCTTCTGCACCGTACAAACGATTGCCTTGCAATTCGGTATGCATGATTATTGGACACAATATAGCGCGATATCCACTTTGCTATATCTGTTTTTTACAATGAATAGTAATCACCACAAATCGTAATATCAAAAAGTCCATTCATTCCCGTGCGAAGAACGGGTACTTCAGCTAGTATATATATATATATATATATATATATATATATATATATACATCTTATAAATAAAAATGAAATTCTGTTTGTTTGTTTGTTTGTTTATTTGTTTGTTTGTTTGTTTGTTTGTTTGTGGATTTGATTCGTATACAAATCCACAAAAATAGACCTATCGGCCTGAATTTTAGTACAGATATGTAAAATAATATAGAATAACTCATAGTCCACTTTAAAACTTTGAAAGTCCACCCGTTCCCCGAATTTAAGAGATTTTTTATGCTCTTCACGCAAAAAACTTTCCGTAATTGTAACCCCTGTAGTGAAAAAAGTGTGAAATAAGGATCGTGGTTGCCATGTGTGGCGATTTTGCCGAATAAAATGTCGTTCGTATACAAATGCACAAAAATGGACCTATCGGCCTGAAATTTAGCACAGATATGTAAAATAATATAGAATAAATCGTAGTCCACTTTAAAACTTTGAAAGTCCACCCGTTCCCGTAATTTAAGAGATTTTTTATGCTATTCACGCAAAAAGCTTTCCGTAATTGTAACCCCTGTAGTGAAAAAAGTGTGAAATAAGGATCGTGGTTGACATGTGTGGCGATTTTGCCGAATAAGATGTTTTAAATTCTCAAAGTAAAAATAAAAGAATAATAATGATTTTTTTTGTTAGTTTATATTTGTAAAATTATTAATTTTTTATTATAATATCGTGTGCATGGGAAATCGGAGCAGGAATGAAATGTTTTATACGCAAAACAATAAGAATTGAAGATTTCCGAGGCTAATATGTAATTTTTTTTTAGTTTGGCGAAAAAATAAAATGGCTCAAATGCTAATTTTGAGAAAGTGAGTTCTAGCGGTTTGCACAGTTTTCGGCTTGGCGCAATTTATTGAGAGCTTAAGGAAATAGATTTTTGAAAGCAAGTGCAAAGGTTTTATTAGAATACAGCGTTAAATTTTAATGATCCGTGAAGAAATAATGCAGTTATTAAGGGATTTCAAGCGATCTATCTTCAGAATTCTCGCCAATTGAGTACATTGATTTAAGTTGGGGAATTCCGCCAAATTTCAGAAAATTGAAATCTTCTCATTTAGTACATCGGAGTAACGATGAATAAAACACGTTATAGTTGATAATTTAAAAAAATTCGGTTGTATTAAGGGATTCCCCTTTTCAAATAAATGTGTGCTTTACTTTTTGGCGGCCGAACCATTTCCCATATTGATTGCTGCTAAGTCAATGCTTCGAATGATTTCCTGAAAAAACGCTTGCAAAATGGCGTATGTTGGCACTTTGGCGAGGCCTAGATTTGAAACTGGATTTTATTTGAGACTGGGATATATAATGACACTGGTTATAGATAAAAATGAATGTTGGTATGAGTGTATGAGGTTGAAAAACTCCAGCACCGTTGAGCACCGATGCACCATGAAATTTGGTTCACCTAAGTCTTTTATCATGGGGAAGCTTTTTATGCTATCCGTTTTCCTCTAACTTGCCACCAGGTGGCGCAGCAGAACGTCAAATTCTATTCCGTTTAGCCGTTTGCTATGCGAATATCGTCCAACCGATTTCGATGAAATTTGGTACACGCGAATATTAGAACACGGAGAATATTTTTCACTATCCATTTTACTATAACTTGCCGCTAAATGGCGCTGAAAAGCATCAACTTCTATACCGTTCGACCGATCGGCATAAAATTTTTTATACTTACACATTTGAGCACGAAGAATATATTCTAACTGCGTTCCTTTTGATGTTACTCACCACTAGATGACACTGCAATGCATTATTATTTTAACTCGCCATTAGATGACGCTGCAGCAGGCCAAATTCTTGACCATTCAAACGGTCGCTATGAAAATCAGCATACATAGCTATTTGAACAATGAGAAAATTTTGGCGTTATCCATTTTGCTATAACTCGCCACTTGACGGCGCTGTAGCAAATCATTACTTTAATTAACTACTAGATGGCCCTGCAGTGTATCACTTCTTGACTGTGCAAAAGATCGTTATGAAAATTGGTATACATAGATAGTTGAACACGGTCGCTATGAAAATCAGTATACATAGCTATTTGAACAATGATAATATTTTGGCGTTATCCATTTTGCTATAACTCGCCACTTGACGGCGCTGTAGCAAATCATTACTTTATTGAACCACCGGATGGCCCTGCAGTGTATCACTTCTTGACTGTGCAAATAATCGCTATGAAAATAGGTATACATAGATATTTGAACACGGGGAAGAGTTTGGCGCTATCCATTTTCCTATAACTTGCCACTAGATGTCGCGTCAACACATGAACTTCAGGACTGTCCAGCCGATAGTCATGAAAATTCGTATACATCGATATCTGAATGCGAAAAATATTTTCGCCGTATCCGTTTTGCTAAAACTCGCCACTAGATTGCGCTACGCCGCATGGCCTTCTGCACCGTACAAACGATTGCCTTGCAATTCGGTATGCATGATTATTGGACACAATATAACGCGATATCCACTTTGTTATATCTGTTTATTACAATGAATAGTAATCACCACAAATCGTAATATCAAAAAGTCCATTCATTCCCGTGCGAAGAACGGGTACTTCAGCTAGTATACAATAAAAACAACATTGTAATAAACACGGCGTTGAAGAGGTAGGAGTGGGTTTCCGCAGTCGGGACCCGGTGGGGCGAGGATGCTCGGGACTCTGGCTTATAGCTTTCCTCGTCCGCCCGCTACTGCGGGAACTTGTAGTGGGGCCAAGAAAGGTAATCTTGCAGGTTTACATCCTTTTATTATGGCAGTTTGTTACAGATTATTCAGGCAAGAGATGCCGCGCAATCCTGTCTCTCAGATGCGTCAAGCTTTTTATCACTCTGTAGAGGTTTTCTAACGTGACCTTGCAACCTGCAATGACTGGCGAACCCAGATCAGCAAAGCATCCCGGCAGCAAGAGGTTTCGGTTCAAAATTGCAATTACGACTAAATATTGGGGACAGACCACAAATTTAGAACGAAACTGACAAGGACTGCGTAGTAGTTGCGGTTTTTGAAAGCGAATTTCCTTTGTTCTTTAACTACGCAGTTTAGCAGTTTGGGATTATAGCAGGTTTTTGGGATTTAGTATGTTATATATATATATATATATATATGCACAGGGAGGGTCACAATTCCTTCCAGGATTTGGAAGGCTTATAAAAATTAACATATTACCAATACAAAGTTAACTTAACTGGAGGAAGAAACATTACAAGTTTTTTGTTTCACAAATAACGAGTTTCTTGTATATATATATATAAAAATACAGTGCGAGTCAAAATTGTCACACAGGTTTCGAAGGATTATAAAAAATAATATATTATCAATACAGCAACGAAGTTGTCTTTGCTGGAAAAAGGAACATTATAAGTTTTGTTACATAAATATCCAGCTTCCTCGTCGTTGGACTGGACAAAGTTCTGACGACGATAAAAGCCTTTTCCGTGGCCGCCTCGGTGTACAGATCTAACTCATGTGATTTTTTTTATGGCGTTACATAAAGGATTGTGTGTTCGTGCCAACTATGCTACGTAATTTCGTGATCTACGTGAAAAGATCACAACCGCATTTGCTACCACCGATTATGACATGTTAAATCGAGTGTGAGGAGGGACAATTTTGATTTGATATTACTTGAGACTTTGATTTGATATTACTTATTTGATTAGACTTGATATTTGTTGCATCACGAAAGGTTCACATATTGAACATTTACGAAACAAAACTTGTAGCATTTCTTTATCCAATAAAGTCAACTTTGTTGCTGTATTGGTTATATGCGTATTTTTATAAGCCTTCCTAACCCGGGAGGGAATTTTGACGTAGCCTGTATATGTACTATGAATTTCCGAGACATAACATTTGAAAATACGGAAAAATAACTTAAATTTTGCATCGTGTAGTAATATTTAAGATGATGAAACAAAACACCTGTTTGACCCAGATAGCTGAAATTTATGTTATTTTGTTCAGTATTTCGAGATCATTCATATAGTATTGAATATGACCATATCAATTTAAAAACTTCTTTTACGTGTAAATTTAGAAAATAAAACTTTTAGTCATTATAAATAGAAACTTTTGTTTTTATTTCTTATTATTTATGAATTAAAAAATGTATTTTACTAACCGATTTTTTTATCAATAGGCATGTGAAATTTGAATATGCTGTTTCTATGGATGATGGTGGGGAAAAAAATTGTAAATATACATTTTTTTTTCTTTGGGGGAAGGGTTGATTTTACTGACGGTCTGAAAGAAAAGCATTGCAAGTAAAGTGTTGTAATGGTATATTCATACTTTCTTCTTTCTAGGTAGTCAATCTTCATGCAATAAGCACTATAAGTTTAAAATCTACTCATCTCTGATGCTACTTTTTACAACTGCAGTTCACTTAAACATGGAAAAACTATACAGAGATTTATTCATTCAATACAGAAAACTCGGGAAAACTGAAAAACTTAGTTTCAAAGTTAAGTAACTGAAACTTGGCTGCATTTTTCTCCTTCACGCTCATCTTAGACTGTGTTCTTTCTCGGGTTTACCAAATCTTCATAAACTTTTGAAAAGATCCTAACATAAAAGCATTTCACTTCATAAAATCTAAACTTAGATATCAAACCTTTAAATTTTCTTTTCCAATACATTTTCGAAATTTTATAGTTTCATTTCATTTTATTTGCTTCATATCGTTTGGTGGAGTCACGCGGCGGTGTTAAAGAAATTGGTTTGAAAGTTAATGCGTATTTTATAATAGAATTTTTTATCGTGAATGCCAGAATTTGAAACCCTTTTAGATTTACGTTGATTTCAGCTGAATTATGTGTTCTGTGATTTTTAATTTCACGAACGATGAAACGACAACTTCACAAATCGTTCTATTGAATATCAAGCTGTTTTCAAGTATTATTACTGATTGAGGGGTAATATTTTTTTCTGGAATTTATAATTTTGATACATGAAAAAAGCAATAAACGTTCAATATTTTCCTCTAACTTTTTGTTTATCTACAAAAAATAAACTTCATCTAGAAGATTTAATAATTGTGAAATTCGATAACTAACATTGCTTTGGTAAAAAAATTAAGGAAGCAGATTCTCAGAATAATAATAGTTCTCTTCTTAGGTTGAGTATTGAGTTACCAATTTCTACTATGCTATTGAACCAAACTGTGTCAATGCTACGAATCAAAGCGTGGTGGGAAGAACCTCGCATTAAAAAAAAAGTGTATGTGTGTAATCTTTACGCGCGATTGAAGTAAAACTTCTTTGACGTTTACAACACATATCACTGAAATGATTAAACTTAAAATAAATATCATATTATAATTTAATTATATTTATTATTCATGTGCTTTAGAAAGATTATATAAATGTTATATTCATATTATTCATTGTAAATAGGTACTTGAATGTCATCGTAATTTTTATGTATGAAATTATAGGTTTTTGGTAACTATAATGTGAAACATAAATTTTACACCCTAAATTTGCTAATTTTCTGGAAAATACAGCATCTATCGTTGTACCGAAACGCGTTGTTGACTGAAGTCGAGAAGTATTCATAGTTAGATCAAATTTTTCTTTAAAAAATCATCTAACGTCTGAGATTCTTGAGAGCGAAAATTTACATTAAAATGTCCAGTAAGAATCATCGGTAATTCATGATAATCACTTAGAATCCAGGAAGTGTCCATGTTGTAGTATTATTCTTTAACTGCTTTCTTATACCATTGTTCCGTCTGGAGGTTGGGTTTGAATGGGGGGAATCTCCATAGTCTAGTATTATACTTTAACTGTGTTCTTTAACTGATGCTTTCCTCTATTTGTTGGGTTCGAATGCAGGTAGTGTAATTTTTTTGTGTTTTTCTATCACAGAGTTCTTAAGCGTTGATTTCGTCTGCTGGTAGGTTTCGTATTATTAGTCTGTATCCGTGTTTTTAAACTGCAGGTTCTGTCTCTTGTTTGGGATTGATTGCAGACAGGGTCCGTTTCTTTGTGCTTTTCTAAAACCATGTATATTATTCAACTAAAAATAAGGTTCCCTAACAGGTTCCGCGTACTTTTACAGGATGAAGTTGGCGAAAGCAGCAGAGCGGTCGAAAATGTAGGTTTTTCAGGGGTTCTTCTTTTTCAGGGTCAGCGTGGAGTATATGACATACACGTCACTTCCTTTACTGAGCGTTACTTCCATCAGAAAAGAAAAAAAAAATCTGAGTTACTCCCTAGTTGCGCCTAAAGAAGTTTTACTTAAAAAAAAAAAAAACATTTGCAAATAAAATAAGTACACATTTTGCATTTAGTTCTCGTTAAGGGAAATTTTTGCGATATAAAGAATTTTAAAATTTATGAACAGCATACTTTCTTTTCCAATCTTGTATATTCATTGAAAGTTTTTGAATTTACTGAAGAACTTTTCATTAAATCCCTAAATACCCGATTTATAATTATTTTTTTGCTAGTAAAGTTCAACGATTCATAGTACAGTATGCACTCTTTAGATACTCCTTACTGCAGAACTTTGTTTTTATGCGTAGAAAAATGGCAGCAGAAGCTCTCATTGTCTTTTGAACTCACTGCAGTAGTTAAAAAATGAGATGTATGATGTACTGTTGCGAACAGTAAGTCTGACAGATTGACAAGCAGGTGATTCGGTCTTTTCTTATACTGTAAGTTAACAGGAATGTTATTTGATCATCTTGAAACAGACACTGTGTAAAAGGAAGATATCATAAAGAGACCATGTTGACACATCCAATCCTATCATTATGACTGGGTTACCGGTTAGACACCAGAAGATGGTTAAAAGTGATACTGAAGTATTTCGCATGGAAATTTCATAAAAATATTTGTGTTCAATGTGTGTGTGTTTTTGATAGAGAGAGAGAGAGAGATAGAGTTTAATATATTTTACATACAAAGTGTTATTTGCAGCCTATTTTACAAGAGAAAAATGTATTGATTTTCTGAAACGATACCTTATTCAGTTTTCTTAGTTAATGTTGCTACTTTCTTTTAACTTAATTTAATCAGAAACTTTATGATAATATAATAAAAAGATGCTAACGAATCGGCACTACAGGTGTAGTAGGAAACTTTCGTAAAAGGTCATATTCTTTATGCCATGCACATAAATTATAAAATCCAGGTGTACAGACAAAAAATGAAATACAATAGCTGTTTCCAAAACACAATTTAAAAAATTAGTGGTTTAATCAACCGGAGTTGTAGAGGGTTAGAAAGTGAAGACAGGCCGCGTATTTAGAAAAGTATGATAATACTAATTTTTTAAGAATACTTAATTTGTAATTATAACCTCAATATTTGCATTTGAAGAAAGATAAGCGAATTGAGCGTTAATCTCACTAAACGCATTCGTTACTTTACATCTAAGAATAGAAATAAATAGTACGCTTTAGTTCAAGTTCCTTTTAACGTAAATGTACTTCAAGTAATCTAAAGCAATGTTGATAATCAATAAACAACCATAGAAATGAGTATAAAAGAACTTTTAAAAGGTTGCTACTTGTTTATGTAACGTAATTTACCGCTGGGAAATAATTTTCTAAAGAAATCTTTTCAGGTTGTAATTAAAGGTACCTTGAATTCCGTTTACGTTTCCTTTTAACACTGAACAGTGACAATAAGAAGCATCTAATTTTGTGAAAACTTCGTTTAAATGGGTTTTTAATCTGTTTCTCAGACAGTCACGAATTTCAGATTAAAATATTTAATCTCATCATTAAAATCTCGAACTTCAAAACAAGCTCCAAATCGGAACTTGTGGCATTTTGAAATTTTCTTAATTACTTTTAAGCTTTAATCAGAGTTTCAGAAAAACAATTTTTAAAGCAATTCATATGCCATTAAGGGAAATATTTGAAAACAATTAGTAATATAAATACAATTGTAAAATTCAACGACCTTTTAAAATCAATTTATATTACAAATGATTTATATCGAAAAATTTAATTCTGCTATGTATTTTTTGCATAAATTTGCGAATTAATTTTTTTATATGCATTTGCAGATATACACCCAAAATACATTTCCATCAAAATAAACTAATGATGTTTTATAGAGAACATCGTAGTTTTGTCTTTTTGTAAACAATCATTATAAACGCTCTGAACATAGGATCATGCTAATTTAAAAATTGAAGCCCAATAAATACTTTACACAATACAGTACTTTAGGAAAGTATATTTCTTTCATTATTTTTCGTCCGTTTGTTAGACATATTATGCTGAAAATAGAATTGATGAATATTTGTCATCCAAAATGATCCATGAAATGTTTTTATATTCATAGAAGGCACATACTACGTGTATTTCATTTTCCCCATGTAAAACACAATGCATTCATCTTCATTAAACTATTTTTAGTAAATAACGTAATACAGTTTAGTGCTAAATATTCAAATAAGTTCACAAATTTTATTTGGCACGTTCGAGTGTAAACAATACGAATATATTTACACTTTCTAAAGTGTAAATATATTTTTCATCGACTTATCGGTGTTGGATTTGATATGCCTTGAAAAGACTTTCAAATAATTACATGCTCCAGAATTTTTTTTCTATCATTCATGTTTTGCATTAATGCTGAAAATTGTAGATAGCCGTCACTATGCAAGGCACACACACAGACAACTCCCTCCCCTAAAAAAATACTTACTAATTATTATTACATTTATATGTGTCCAAGTGTGCATAATTCTGAAATGCATTAATGTCTGCATTTTTTTCGTGCTTGTTTGCATTAATTTGCAGGAAACCTTGTGAAAGACGTGGTAACAGGATATATTTATTTATTTATTTTTCTGGCGAATGAATCTCGAAATGATGAACAACTTAATAATAAGTGAACTGTATCAGGAAACTCCATCAGGAAACACCTCTAAATTTTGCTCATGAACAACTTAAAAGTCGATATTCTGTGACAGAAAAGAAATGTATTTTTAAAGTCAAACCATATGATTTAGGGCCACGTATGATTAGAAAATGAATGAACTAGTTTTGTTAAATTATTCTACACCAATCAACAGCTTCAAACAAACAAAACTTTCAATGAATACACAACTCTCTAGTAAGGAAAGCATTTTGTAGACAATGATATTGCCATCCCGAATGTCTCAATTGCGTTGATAGCTATAACTGCATTATTTATTATTCTCATTATATGCATCTTTTATATAGGTCCGTTTATTTATTCCTACATTTTGTTTGTCACCTGACATAATTTCTTTCAATACATTTTCGAGTGTGGTTCTATTCATATTACTGGAATATATTCTAATCAGAAACCAACAACCATGACACTATCAGACAAGCTACTGCTATAGAAATTTGTAGTGTAAATTAATGTTGTGGTGTTTTTGTAGATCACCGGTAACAATGTTAAAACACCAATTTTTTTTTTAAATTGAGTTAACTTCAGAAGTTCAATACATTTTCGAGTGTGGTTCTATTCATATTACTGGAATATATTCTAATCAGAAACCAACAACCATGACACTATCAGACAAGCTACTGCTATAGAAATTTGTAGTGTAAATTAATGTTGTGGTGTTTTTGTAGATCACCGGTAACAATGTTAAAACACCAATTTTTTTTTTAAATTGAGTTAACTTCAGAAGTTGGGAAGCCCAATTTAATGTAAATATTTATACCGAAATCATTTGTATACAACTTTCATAAAAAGGTATAAATCAATTTTTATGCTAAATCTGACATTTAAGTATTTATTGTTACTGACTCTACCTTACAATAACATCAAACATTCCGTACTTTTTTTAAAAACATACAGCATCTACAAATCCCAATTTCTCTTAAATCAATATTTACTTTACAAATAAATTTAAATCATGTATTATACACACACACACACGCACGCACACACGCACACACACACACACACACACACACACACACACACACACACACACACACACACACACACACACACACACACACACACACATATATATATATATATATATATAGTGCTTCCCAAACTTTACTTTTTATTCAAAAATATCTTCCTGCCTGTATCACTGCAAGGACAATTTTAACACGTTTATAACTATAGGGAAAAAGCAGCAGTCTCAGGGGTCACATACCGCTGAAGAATTCTTTCCACGTTCAAGACATACGAAAAATATGAAACTAGTCGAACTATTTAGAGAATTCTTTGAAAATAAAGAAAAAATTCTCCTCAGATAGAAAATCTCATTCCTAATATTTTTCTCCACATTATAAAAAAATGAAAATTCTCCAACTTACTTTAGCTTTCTGTTTTATTTATGATCACTGAATAAATGTTTTAAAATTTAAAGACCAGGCGTCTTGAAGCTAATAAGCATATATAATTTTCTATTGTTTAATTTCATGTTTTATATTTTCATTACAAAAGTAAGATATTCTTCAAAATTTTTGAAGACACGGAAAGTTTTTCATTCTGAGACTGTTTGTGAATTTAAACATAATTGATTTGCTAAACATGAGAAATTAATGTTTTTCTTTTCAAAAATTTATATTTCAATTCATTAAAAGTTTCTTTAAGTAAATTTGTTGATTATATCGCATGATATAGAATGAGCCTGTATTTATATATTTTGTTGAAATTAAATTAAGAAACTTCCTCATCCAATTTTATTTGAATCTATTCCAAATGAGATTATTTTGTTCAAAATTAATGATGTCTGAATAATAAATATCAAATGTTTTAGGCTAATCAGTAGAGTATTTCAACTATTTAAATTTTTCTATAAACTTGTTTCAATTATTCACAGGAAAAGTTTTAATGCTATAAAATTAGAAAATACTTTCATGTAAAAATGAACAAAAATTTAAAGAGTATAACTCTAAGATATTTAAGTGTTCAAATATTTACATCATTAATTTTGAGGTAAAAGTTTTTTTGTTTTTTTCTTACATTATTCCAGTCAGGAAAGTACAATATCTCTCGTAAAGTACGTTCAGTGAAATAATTAGCTTACATTTTAAAATAAACGTGCTACTCTATACATTCAGAAATAAAACATTTATTAATATATAAAAAGATAAATTGAAATTTGTACGTATGGTTTATTTCTTTTGAATTACCCTTGACACTTACAAAGAAAATAAGATTACGAATTATATAGGAAGCAACTTTTTTCAAAATTATTCGTAAACAGTTATTTAAAATCATATTACTGAGAAAATCTTGAATGAGTAATTTTGTATGAAACAAAAATGACAAAATAGTTTTTAATGCTTGTTAAAAATAAGAATATTGTTTTCACTTGTCTTATTAAGCAAAATGGAAAATATATTCAATTCGGAGGATGAGGAATTGTATCTGTATTCCACTGATTTTTCCATGATTCTTTTTCATTCCTTCATCAAAAAAGAAATATACTTACAGACGTACAACCAGGAATATGTTTATGATCAACTAAATTTAAAATTTTTAAAATTTTGATTTTTTAGAATTTATAACAGGCTTACCAAGAGGAACTTAATAAACGTAAATCTATATAAATAAAATTATATTTTTGTCTGTACATTTCTTGGAATTCAAAAATTTTGCGATTTCTATCCGTTTAAAGCACCCGGGAATCCGATGCGACTCTCTAAAAAAAGTTTGTCTATCTGTCATTCTGTCCGTGACGCTTTTTTGTGTAAGCATCACGTAAAAACGACTGAAGCGAATGATATGAAATTGGGTGTCATCATAGGTGGTCACTCAACTTAAAACAAGGCGTCGAATTAAAAAAAATCTGGATTAGATTTTGAAATTTTGCGAAAATCATTTCCAACTGCGTAAATTTGTGTTCGCACATCAAGTAATAACTGCAAAGGTGAAAAAATGATATTTGGTGAAAAGTGGTCACTCACCTTAAACTATAAGTATCTAATTTAAAAAAATCGATCAGATTTCGAGATTTTGTGAAAATCGTTTAGAACTGAGTGAATCTTTGTCCCCGCATTACGTAATAACTACTAAAGCGAATGATATGAAATTCAGTCTCATGATAGATGGTTTGGTCAACATAAACTATAGGTGTCTAGTTTTTTAAACATTTTTATTAGATTTTGAGATTTTGTGAAAATTCTCTCAATATTTTTATATTTCTTCAAACATCACGTAATAACGACTAATACGAATGACACGAAATTTAGTGATATGATAGGTAGTTACTAATCTTAATTTATAGGCGTTAAATTTTTAAAATATTTTGATTACATTTTGAGATTTTGCGAAAATCGTTTTAAAATGCTGAAATTTTGTTCCAGCATCATGAAATAAAGACTGCAGGGAATGAAACGAAATTGGGTGACATGATAGGTTGTCACTCAACTTAAATTCTAGGCTTCAAATTTTTCAAAAATGTTGATTAAATTTTGAGATTTTGCGAAAATTATTTCAATATGCGTAAATATTCGTTCGCGCATCACATAATTACTACTAAAGTGAATGAAATGATATTACTTAGTTACTATCTAACCTGTAATATTTTAGCAATACATAAAAATTATAACTTCGCTTTCTTTACTTTCCAACATACTACCACTCGCTTTCTTTACTTCCAACATTCTGTGTACTCCTACAATGCTGACGAAAGTTCTTGCTTTTAGGAATTTTGAATTCACTAACCCGTCGAGGACGGGTACTTCAGCTAGTATTTAATAATTACAACCATTGTCGGATGTAAACTGATAATTTCTATATACTTATATTTCCATTGTTAAATGTAATTTGTTTTTGGATAAAAAATTATATTAATGGATAAAGAGAGAAAAGTACTTGATTTAACTATATCATCAAACTTTTTTTATTGTAACTGTTAGGAAACTATAGCTGTTTAGATTTATATAGATATTAATGACTATGTCATTTTATCTCTCACCAACTTTATTGAAAATTGACCGAAAAATGTGTCCCTAATATTTTGCAATCTGTAGAATATGCATCAAATGTATTTTACTATAAATAAGTTACAATAATAAAAATTTCAACATAGGGTAACCTGGCGAAATACACGAAAGATGAGAGATAAAATGACATAGTCAATATCGTTTTAATATGGTAATAATGAAACTAAAAAATTAGGGATATATATATATAAACCCGGCTGTTCGAGCGTCCTGAACCCCCGTAATAATTATTGCCATATTAAAACGATATTAATTGACTGCGTCATTTTATCTCTCATCTTTTGTGTATTTCGTCTCGTAATCCTATGTTGAAATTTTTATGATTGTAACCTATTTATAGAATAATGCATGTGATGCATATTCTACAGCTTACGAAATATTGTAACAATAGATTAAAGCTGTTGTGAACTAATAGTATTTAAATATATATAAAATTATGTCGCTTTTTTGGGACACATTTTTCGGACAATTTTCAATAAAGAGGGTGAGTGGCAAAATGACCTAGTCATTAATATATATATATATATATATATATGAGACGTCAGATATTTCAAGTAAGCTTCAGAGTTAAGGCAGGTAATATGGTTTATTGAACATTACAATTAAGTTACAATTTAGAATGAGAAGAGGGGAGGGGAGACGGGTACAAGAATCAGCGTGGACTCATTAAGCAGTTCCAGTGGCAGAAGTCCCCCGATTTTCGATGTGCGGGAGTATTTACGCTTACCACACCACGTGGTCTGCGAAGACACAACTCCTCCTCTCTCTTATCTCTGATCGAACCACACACATTTACCAACATGACCCGCATCCGGGGACACAAGGGCGTGGGGACACGTGTACATCTAAAGAACTCAGAATCGACGGCCTGATGTTTGACAAATAACAAAATAAATAAAACATAGCTCCAGAGCGCGCGTGGCAAGTATGACAGGAAAGTAAAACTTACAGTGAAAGTACCCGCTTGACCAATACCCAAACTAGTAAAACCCAAATTACCTTTTTATACATTACAATATCCCCCCCCGGCAAAAGAAGTCTGACGAGCAATATCATTGAGGTGGCCAGTCTCTCACTTGCGAGTCAGACGTCCTTGCAACCTAATCTTAAAACTGCGAACTAATCTAATTTTCATGTTTAGACACCTTAAATTTTTCTGGCTAGGATTCTGGAGTTATGTTGTACAATACTTGAGAGGCAGGATGCAGTTTCTAAAATTTGACAAAACATAATGATGCAATAGTACGAAAATCTTACAATAAAAATAAAACAATGAGTGCGCACAATTTTTTTCATAGTATCACAAGTAATATTTACAACCTAGGTGGGATACAATAATACTGTACAACAATATAGTAATATAATTAAACAAAATGGAATAAACATGGCTGACATTCATTTTCTTTGGCAAATACTTATGGCTTTGGCTTGCATGGCATAAAGTGAATGGAATGAAAATAACTTGGCAAAATAGTTGGCAAAATGCAGTTGGCAAAATGGAGTAAATTTATTTAATGTAAAGGCAATGTAAAAAAAAAAAAATGTAAAAATGTGCGTAGTGTGTAGAAAATTTCGAAAACCATAGCTGTGAAACAGCAGTATTAACAGGAACGCTTGCTAGAAGAATTTTTCAAGGTAATACAATAAATGATAGCCTGCATGAGGTACTGCATTTATGTGACCTGACATTTTTTTTATTTCTAGCAATGTCTTGTTGTACTTTTCTTATTTGGTTATTACTAGTATTTCTTAACAATCTGAGGGCGAATACTCTCCTCAGAGGTTTTATTACTAGTTAACCGTCTAGGCAAATTTAAATTTTATTACATGAAAAAAAAATAGTTGGCATCATTATTCAATAAAGGAAATAATATACGATCATTTTGGCACACAAAAATTTTACACAGTAAATATTCAAAATAAAACATCTACATTTAAGCAAGCCTAATATAATGCAAGAAATTTTTTTTATTTACATTGACACAATAAGTATTTGTTGTTTTCATTTAAGTTATCGTACCCGGGTGCATGAATTTATCATAAATTTTCAAGTGACTTTTCAGTGAATAAAATGACATAATCTAAAGTAAATTAGAATTTGTGTCAAGTTGAGAGTCCCAATCGGTAAGTCATTTCAGGTAAATAATCAAATGAATCTAAACTACGTCATAGTATGCAAATAACAAAATTTCAATTTTCAAATCTTCAGGAAATATAGGTAATGCAGTAGTAATTTAAGCATTAATTTAATAATAGTAAGACCCGTATAAAACTTCAATTGAAATAAAATATTTAATAACACAATTCAATTGTAAACTTACCTTAATGAAAATACTATATTAATTAAAACAAGCGCAGATATATCAATACAATTTTTTTTTCTTTCTTTCTTTTTTTCTCTCTTTTTTTATCAACATTAAAATAGCACTTTTAAAATAACACACACAACTGATAATCATTTAAATATAATACTCTAATGTTCACTTCAACTCTAAAATAAAAATCGCTTACTTTTACGAAAGAAATCAATATCCGCAAGTTGAAATCGTCATTCTTCAACAATAAACAAAACAAACAAAAAAAAAATCTTCTCTCACAAGTTCAATGCAGGCAAGAGGAGTTACGGTCAACCTAAGTTGTACGCACAAAAACAAAAATATTCGGCACGGAGAAAAGGGGGAAATAATTCACCAGTTGCACACACTTCTCGTGGGGAGGCCCTATGAAGGCAGTGAAATTTCGTCGATTTCCATCGGATTTTCAAAATAACAGTGGACGTGTTAAGAAAAAAAAAATAAATAAGGAGGCACAGATTTCTGGATGGTAAACACGGTACAGAAAGATGATATCAGATAACGGAGGGCAAGCACTTCTTTAATTTAAGTGTCGGCATCAGCGTCGTTAGTCGCTATGGAAAACTCAGGAGCGCAGATTTTTCGATGGGCTTCATGGGAGGACTCGATGGGAAGTCAGGCGAAAGTAGTTTCATCAAAGCCGGGAGTGAGAAGTCCAGATATCTGCAGTCGGCGAAGAGGCAAGTCGGGTATCTCTGATCGGCAGGCAGTCGGCAAAGCGCCGAATCTCCGGCATACTCCTCATCTTCGGGTAAGCAGTGTACCCCGTCTCCCAGATTATTGAGCGTTAATTTTTTACAATTTAAATTTTTAATTGACACACAGGCAGTCATCCTGTCGACTATTTGAGACGTCAGATATTTCAAGTAAGCTTCAGAGTTAAGGCAGGTAATATGGTTTATTGAACATTACAATTAAGTTACAATTTAGAATGAGAAGAGGGGAGGGGAGACGGGTACAAGAATCAGCGTGGACTCATTAAGCAGTTCTAGTGGCAGAAGTCCCCCGATTTTCGATGTGCGGGAGTATTTACGCTTACCACACCACGTGGTCTGCGAAGACACAACTCCTCCTCTCTCTTATCTCTGATCGAACCACACACATTTACCAACATGACCCGCATCCGGGGCTACAAGGGCGTGGGGACACGTGTACATCTAAAGAACTCAGAATCGACGGCCTGATGTTTGACAAATAACAAAATAAATAAAACATAGCTCCAGAGCGCGCGTGGCAAGTATGACAGGAAAGTAAAACTTACAGTGAAAGTACCCGCTTGACCAATACCCAAACTAGTAAAACCCAAATTACCTTTTTATACATTACATATATATATATATATATATATATGGGTGGTTATAATTAAAATTCCCCTATGAGCAGTGATCTATAACTAAAACGGGCGCACTAATTGTAACCAAAATTGGTATATTGGCTATACATGATATGCGCTCATGGAATTTCGAAAAATAAGTTCAAAATAGGCGGCGTTTTGCATGAAAAACGGCAAATTTAATAATGGAAATGGCTAATTCGAAATATAAAAATAATTTTAACATTTATTAAATAGTTTTTGGTTTAGTTATTAAATAGGTTTTGGTAAAAGTTTTATAATTTCTGTAATATATGAGCTGATTTTATCATGTAAAGTGCTATCTAGTGGACATTTTTTTTTAACTAAACGTTCTGAAAAATTCCTTTCGGCGCATTTCGTGTGCATTCCACATGCCAAATTTGGTAGCAATCTGCTCAGCGTTTACAGCTGCAGAATGCTTTTTATATTTAATCCGTTTAGTATTGTTCAAATTTAAAAATTTAAATATATTTTTATAAAATGCAATATGAAAACATCTGAATAAAAATCATCGATACTGTAATACAATACTAAAATGTACTGCAAAGTGAAATCCTTGCATATATAAAAAAAAAGAAATACTTAGCACGCAAAATCTAAAACATTGCATTTAGAGTGTTTATTACCCCCCAAAAAGATATTTTCCCTATAAACAAAAAGAGGACAGAGTCTGTTTCGCCTAATATGTATTCTGGAAAAGTCTGGAAGTCGTAAAAGTCTATATGTATTCTGCATTAAATTGATGCATTTGTTTATCAGATTGGTAGCAAGAAGTATCTGCGCAAATGTGCATTGAGGTCAACAACTTATTTTTTGTGAAAATAAATAATACGTAATGTATACAAATAGCCTCTTTTATGTGTTCTTTTCATAAAGGTTATAGCAACAAAATACAAACGTTCAGTTACCGAAATGTTATGGGCTCACCATGGCCGAGTGGGTAAAATACTCAGAATGGTAGAAAGCGGAAGTGTAAAGGTCCCGGGTTCAGATCTCATCGCACGGCTGACGATCTAACGGTCTGGAGTTTTGGTTGGTTTTCTCTAGATTTAATGTGAATACACGTTATATGTTGGAATGTCTTAGAGAATCCTTCGACTAAACACCCCCCCTCATCCTAGGCAGATACCCTTCGTGCAAGTTTGTCTACACACAACAACTGAAAGGTATGTTTTCAACTGACAAAAAAATGTGCACATAAATGAATAAAATAAGAATTGTGACTCAGTTGAACTTGAGTACTATTTTTTTTCGCAACACACTACATCTTCTACGAAGTACTTCTTAACTTATTACACAAACTTTAATTGTTGGTTAACAATGTAGCTTTCAGAAAAGAAATATATGCTAGAAAAATTTCATTTTTTAGACCATTTTGAAGTTTACTTGTGGAACTCTTTTCTCATTTTAAAATTTATTTTCAAACAAAGAGTGAGTATGTACAAGAATTCAAAAACTTTTTATTACCACCTTAAGATTATGCAGTATTTAGTGTTCCATTTAATACTATTACATGATATCGATCACCCAATGATATTTGTCTAAAGTCAGAGCAATTTCAAAATATTTTCTCTCGTCCTAATTGAAATGGAGCAGGACATTTGGGATAAGTATATGGGAGGAAATCACCAAAAAAATTAGCTAATGTTGCGGTATCCTCCCAATGGATCTAGACATTACGATATGGCTGCAATTTCAATCGGGTCGTATCCGCGTTCGGACCCCGTCCATCCCGTCGGATTGACCACATGAAAACGATTTCTTTCTTTTTTCCAAAATTAGCTGTATAAGATGTTTATAAAAAAAACGTTTATATCTTAGGAAATCAACTTATTATCAATTGTATTATAACTAAGAAACAATTACGAATAAAACGAACAATGAAAATTTAGTATCTAGAAAAACTAATAAAATTTTAATCTTCATTTTACATAATGTAAGACTAGATCTACGTTATTATATATATATATATATATATATATATATATATATAATATATATATATATATATATATATATATATATAATAACGTAGATCTAGTCTTGCATTATATAATATGAAGATTAAAATTCAGTAATATTCATTATTCATTAAAATTCAGTAATAATTATAACTATAATATTTTGTATAATAGTTTAAGTTCAGTATTAATAGAGTTCGCAAATGACATCAATGAAAATTGTCTTGTAACATACATTACATTATCTCAGTTTCTTACAATACCTAAATCTAACTTAATCAACACGAATTCACAATAATTATGTATATATATATATATATATATATATATATATATATATATATATATATATATATATTATGTTTATTATTACTATTATTATCATTGTTAAATATAATATACAGGTGAAATTTATTTGTAATCAGAACAGAACAGTGGATATCAATGAAACAGTACTTGCTTTATTATATACTACATAACAATATATTTATAATTAGGTATTTAATTATAACTATAATATTTTGTATAATAGTTTAAGTTCAGAATTAAGAGAGTTCGTAAATGACATCAATGAAAATTGTCTTGTAACTTACATTACATTATCTGAGTATCTTACAATACTAAAATCTAACTTAATCAACACGAATTCACAATAATTATGTAATTTCTTCACGCTAAGCAATCTTATAATAATGATAACAATTATCATACATATGTTTAATGAATTGCAGTTACCACAATATCGAGTATTTTTTTTAAACTTTTGATATTCTTTAAAAATATTTCGTAGTATTTTTTTAAAAGATAATAATTTTGGGTATATCGATTAAAAAAATTAAGCTTGGTTTTTAAAAAAGATAGTAGGAAACAAATAATGTTTATCGTATCATTATCTTAGATAGAGTTACAAGAACATTCAGTGGCTGAAAAGGCCCTTTCAGCTTCTACAAAATGTCGGTTTTATTGTCAACAAATAGTCACGAGTATAAGACAAATATTTTCCTTGAACTCCTTCATTTTTTACATGTAGTATTTTCCTTTATTTTAGTGCTTTCCGGACACGGTAAATTGGTACTGCATCCAGTAGACGTCTAATGATGCCGGATCCGGTTTTCCGGATGACAAACCCTAGATGGATCTATTTGTGTTTTAACCAAAGGTATTGAAAGTGTTCGAAAACAGCTGATTTTCGTTTGCTTTATTCGAAACTTTTGCAGTATTTTCGCATTACTACATAATTATACTGTAGAACATTTCTGAATGATATCTGGGAGTTTTACAAGTTCGAAATAATAAAGAATGTATTAGTAAAAACAAGTTTTGAATCTATCCGACCGAGTTGTATGGTGGGTAAAGCACCGTACTCCGGTTTCGGGTTCAACTCCCGGCGGCCGGGGTTCGATCGCCGACTGGGCGTGGTTGTCTATGTCGCCGTGTCCGCCCACTGGGTGCCCCCATAATAAAATGGCCACACCTTCGGGTAGTTATGGCAAAAGGCTTGTGGCCAGTACCTGCCCATTAGAAAAAAAAATTGAATCTCTAATCATAAAAAATGCGTGTATTTTTCCTTAACCCTTTAAGGCGCAGTGATCCCGCTCTGGGCACACCAAACTCTGACGTTTTGACTGTTGCCAGTCACGAAGCATAGATTTGATTTCTATAAAAATAGTTGCGGGTGATATAGCTCAACGAGAATCCTTTACTTTTTAGCACGTCATTCCCCGTTAAAAAATGGTCACGATTCTTTTTAACAGCACTGACATCTGCTGAAAAATGGAAGAATGCGAGAACATCCGGATAGATTGCCCAATTCTGAAAAAAGGGCAGCCGTTGCCATCGCTCGGCTTAACTACTAGCAAGATGGCGGACGACCGCCATCTTGCTGATAGTTAAGTCGAGCGGTGGCAACGGCTGCCCTTTTTTCAGCATTGGGAAAGGGTTGCGAGTCAAAGGGTTAAAGAGTATAGCTTAATGTGTTCTATAACAGGATATCGTACACTGAAGTCCGTAAATGTTGCACTTTTCAAATATTAAATATCTATGCATTTTTTTCGTTTTGTTTCACTAAAACAAATTCATAAATGTGTATTTTTTTTATCAAACGTAGACATAACTTTCACGGATAAAATCTACTTTAAATTGTTTATTTGTACAATAATGTCTAATTTATTGTATGACTAGTAGTTATTCAGAACATAATTTATATTTTAATATGTTTTTTCTCATTTTATACTTTTTTTTCTTTTTAAAATGAAGTACTGCTATCTCAGCATAATTTTGATTTGTCACGTTTCATAAATCTAGCACATATTTTATTACATTAAAATACAATAAATAAAATAACGATAAATAAATAATTAACGATTTTAATAAACGATCCAGGGGGTTGAGGGACAGATGCAATCGTTGTTTTTGGAAACAAAATCTAAACAGCATATTTCATGTTAAAGTCAGTTAAGAACAACAAAGGTATGCAATGTCATCTCTTTCTATTATGGAAAAGTTTTAAACTTTCAATTCAGAGCTTGTGAGTTCTGTTCTACTGATAAAAGAATGTTTAGTTTTATAAATTTGTCTCACAAATATGCAGAGATTATTCTTTTTTTTTCTTCCCGACAAATTTTGTAAAGTTTTTTATTGTAAAACTTCTCGCTGAAATTTTTTTATTCTAATTTACATAGCTGTTCCAACAAGAATTGCTGTGAATTGATAACGCTATAAGTTGCTGAGCTTATATGTGTGCAACCATTTACTGGTGGTACATGAAACTATTTGCTAAAAGTGAACAAAGTCACAAATATTGCCAAGTGTGATATTTTTCATTAAGTTTTCAACTAGTAGATAAATTGTTGTTTAAATCTCTTATTTGCCATATAATGTTCACACAGAAAAACATGTTAAATAAATTCATAAGCAGGCAAAGCCTTAGTATTTCAAAGCTCTTTAAATTTCGAAAAACAGTAAGTTCAGATAAATCCGATTAAGATATAAATCAGCTCCATGTTATTGAGGGCACGTGTTCAAATGAACAGATATAACAGGTGCCATTACTGAAATACGGCTTATAATTTTACTTTACGATATAAGGTCTATTTTAGTTCACAACTTTACAAATGGATACTTTAATTAAATTTTCATATTGCCAGGATGCAGAGAGTCCCTCCTTAAGAGCGAGAAGAAAATTATTGATTAAATAAATATTTTATGTTGAGTTTTTAGAATACTTGAATCGCTGCAAGTTTAAATTTCCAATAATAGGTTGCATGTATAAATTAATCATGGAAATTTTCAGCCAACACATAAAATAATCATTGAATCCGAAATACTGCCAGATAAATATCGTGATATCGCATCGCTATAGGTATACGACGTAACAAAGTTTCATAAATATCTCTTTTGATGCTACGTTAAAAGGTTTCCTTAAAAATGTTTAGTTCAAAAATAAGGTTCGAAATATTTAAATCTCCTTTCAACTCTTCCTGAATCCATACTCTTACTTCGAAATGCGAAATGCATTTTCGATAAACCTGTCATTCTAACATTCAATAAATTCTCTTCAGGACAAGAGAGTTTTAGTTTTATGAAAGGCATACATCTTCAAGACAACTATGCACTTGCGTTTACTACTTCCGAGAGCAAATTTATGGATATGAATTTTGAAAAACAACTTTCGAATTTGAGAATGAAATTGATACATTTTGTGTTATGATTAACTTAAATTTTCAATCGTCGTAAACTGGAAACTTGGAAATGAACTTTGTTACTGTTCAAACAATTTTTTGCAACAATTCTTGTCTCTTATTCCATAGTTCCTCATTGTCTTACAAATATGAGGAGTGATATATAATTCGAGATATATTTAACTGTATGTTTTGATTTATCGCAAATTTTCGGTAATTTTGGATATTTGCCAGTGCAAGAAAGAAATGCAATGGATTCACTGTAAATTTTTATTGTTTTCGCTTTTTACTATATTTTTAAGTGCTAGTAAAAAATATACAGTTAAACAAAAAATTTTAATAACTATCATTTACCCATAAATTTCTTTAATGAAGCCGGAAGGCTTTTCTTAATGCAATGCAATATGGAATATGTTTTTAGACTGCGGTAAAAGTCTTTGGTAACACTGATAAATAAAATTTATTAGATGTAGCAGTCGTCGCCTAACCGCCAACCTCAAATACGCCTTAAGTTTTTTGGGGTTTTTTTTTTATCACTACTTCTCCCAGATGTACTAAATATATCAGTTATAAAGCACACCAGGGGAATTCTCTTCGCATATGCATTTTTGTGAAACAAATAATTAGTATGTTTCTTTCTTTCATCTGAATAGCACAAAGGCAGCATTCATTTTCTTTATTTAACGCTTTTTCGTGCAGGTGCATCAAGCAATGTTAAATTTTGAACTTTCATAATGAATTTTTGATTGCTTAAACATTTCGAATTAAAAGTTTATTATTTAACAAATGCGAAACACAAATTAGCGAATGTGGCATTAGTATACGGGTCTTCCAGTATTTTTCGACAATACAATTAAAACCACTTAGTGCAGGGCACACGTGCATATGATCGGCTGTCATAAGTTACAGAGTACATTCAGGTGAATCGGCAATGCTGATACTGAATACGTGGGACCTGAGACAATCATGCTTTGCTAGCAGTCTGAAGCATGCAACTTCTGCTTTTCTCGAGTCGTCAGGAAAACAAGAGCTGTTTTCGATGATAATGCCCCAGCTCTTGTCCCTATATCTCTCTGCGGATTCCAGTTTAAAGCTCTGTTTGAACGTCCTGTTTGTAAAAAAGTCTTTTGGGTCTCTGGGACAGCAAGTCTCCCTTCTTAGCTAGTAGGTCAGCGTTTTCGTTACCCATGATGCCACAGTGTGCTGGAACTCACCTTAAGGGGATCATGAGGGCAAAATTTTTCAAAAGCAGACTGCATTCCAAAATTCTTTGCAGTTTGCAATGGTCATAATACAGAAAGCGTTATAATTTTCTTTTCGTGACTTTTAATGAGTAGAAATCAATCAGATGCATAATGAAGTGAAAATACCTGTGATTTCATAGACCATTAATTTGCTGCATTCATGCATTTTTAATGAAAGGTTCAATCTTTATTTTAGTATTTAAGCACTGAAACACTTTGAAAAAATACGCAATTTTTTCACTCCTTGGCTTTTGGCATTCGGATCTGTTGATATTTACTGTTGTGTACGTAGCTTTAAATTCACGTGATTTTGTTTCTAACATAGGTAAAAGATGTTCGCTGTTTAGAATTCATCCTTGTGTGGTTAGACAAAATTTACATGTGTTGTTTATCCAAAAACTAAAAGTTTTGTTACATGAAAACATGACATTTGAGGTCTGTTCAAAATGTATCAAGTCTTATTTTTCCCGCGGAAACTAATGAAGCGATGGAGATTTCCTTCAGTGTAGAGGTAGAGAGACCTTCATGTACAGTCATAAACTTGTTCCCACCCGCAGAAAGCATCAGTTGCTAGCAATCTGCCAAAAAGTGAAGGCTTGTGGTGAACTGTCGTCAGTTTCAGTGTTTGTGAAATGACAGAAAAACTGTAGAAACTATATTGCATCAAATTTTGCCAAAGCTTAGCGAAATCCAAGTGGAAACCATTCGCAAGATCCAACAGGTTTTTGGATATGATGTTTTTTTTAGGTACGACCCAGAAACCGAAATGCAGCTATCTTAGTTTCAACATCCATCATCCCCAAGACCAGAAAAAGCACGCCAAGTCCACAGCAAAGTGAAGGTCATGTTAAATGTTTTCTCCAATTCCCGTGGTATGATAAATCGTAAGTATGTAGCACAAAAGAGTACTATCAGGAATTTCTTCGCCATTTTCGCGATGCTGTGCGGCGCAAATGACCGGATCTGTGCTCAGCGAAAGATCTTAATGATAGCGCACTCAATCTTAGCATGATAACGCACCAGCCCTGTATCCCAGGCAAATTAATGTTGTTCTCTCAAGTCTATTAACGTTAAAAAATGTTCGTAGTACATCAATGAACGTTCTATGAACATTTTATAAGACGGACGTTAATAGAACGATAATCATTCTGTAAACATTAAAAGTTTTTGTGCTACAAGAGTACCTCTGACTACGGCATGAAGCAACTTCTTACCGAAATACTATAACGTATAGATAAAAGTAAATCATTTTTTTTCAGTGCCTCTGAGACCTCTATGAATTACCTCAGTACCCTGAGTGTTTTTTAATAATAATAAGGATTATTACAACAATTCCTCATGTTTACTACAATGATTTTTTATAAAATCAGATTATAACTTCAATGAATCAATATAGTTATCCATGCAGTCCGCTAGCCATTATTTATTATTACTATAAAAGATGAAAGCTAGAAAATTCTTTAAAAAATATAGGGTACGTATAATTATTTTCATATATTTTACTGGGTACATTTGACAAGAAAATCCTTTCCTCAAATATTTAACAGTGATTTATTTTAATTCGATAAATGTTAATTAAAGATCCTTTGTAAATGATATTGGCTACATAAAATGAGTATTAACTGTTGTAAACTAACGAAAGAAAATTTGAATGATTGTATTAATTGATACCAATATGTATTTAAAATATTATTGATGGTTTTTAATTTGGGACTTTGACTTAAAAAAACAATATATATAAATAACATATATATTCATTATAAATCATTGAGATTATATTTTTTCTAAACTTTGCATTTGGAGAGAGAGAGAAAGAAGTAGAGTGAGCATGAATGTATTTTACAAAAATTAATTTTGAGTTGCCCAAAATCGGTATTGATTAACCTCAGTTCCTCCCCATGCCAAATTGAGATTTTATATTTATTCAAAAAAGTATTTATTTTTAAAAATTCGGTTATGCATTTTCTGCTAAATCAATCTTTCTCAAAAGAAAGAAAAAAGTATATTTGTTCGTTATTGAAACCCGATACCATAAGTATCTTGTTAGCAAACAGACTAAAGAAACCCCAATATTTTTTAACATATGTCTTTTGAAACAGTACACACTGATGCTGAAAAAAAAAAGAATCTTTTTTTCTTTATGTCAAATCATTTTTAACAAAGTTTAAAAAACTATAACTTCCTTTTATTAAGAAAAGTAATTTTACACATGCCGTAAAAGTCGCCATTCTTTCTTCATGCTTGTACGAGTAGTATTTTTTCATTTAAAAACTTTAATAATTTAAAGGGATAGTCAGAATCTCATAGCAAAATGCCTCTTAAAATATTCAAATATTCAAGTATTTGTAAAAACTAACAATGTTCTATGCTGTTAATCTTCTTGAGTTTTCTGTTTATCTGTGTAAAGGAAGGCAGAAATTGTTAACATCATATAATATTTATAGCTTTTATGAAATATATTTTCATGAGATAAAGATACTTCAGTTAAAATATAAATGTCTGTGGCACAGTTATCTAAGGTTTTCGCAATTCTAAGTTTGCATAATTATCAGAAATAAGACTCAAATATATATCTGGTACGTCAGTGTATGGCTTCGCATTTACTAAATATGTTTCAAAGTTATATAGAAATTGTGCAAAATAAGTTTTTGTGTCACTTTGTGGTAATCTGTAAGATTAGTAGTATATACGAATATATGTACAACCGTATTTTTAAAAAAGGGAGAAAAATAGTACAAAATAATTCGTGAGAAGACATAACATTTAAGGATTTTTTTTTTTTTTTTATAGATACGATAATCAAAAAGTACACTATGCTCTTCAATATTTAATCAACTATATATACACTGTGTCCCACCGAAATAAAGCAATCGTAAATGGACACGAAACTGATCAATAAGAGCAAAAAATGCATACTAGGAGAGTTTTACACAGAAATACGTATTTAGAAGGAAAAAAGTCTCTCTTTGCCGTACATTGCAGGAATTAGAAATCAATGTGTAAAAAAAAGACGGGGTAAAGGTCCCGCCGAAATAAAGCCAATTCTGTTAATAGCCAAAATATTCATTATATTTGCATATCGCTTTAAGTAGTCGGAGTGGGATATCACTTACCAATCCTTGGAGGACATTAACATCAGTTTTATCCCAGTCCTTAATGATGACAGCCTACAATTCTGTCACAAGGTGAAAGGATCTTATATTTACATATCCATGCTACTGAGGATAACCCACGAATTTTCTTGGCGATTGAGATCAAGCGGAAAGGGCAGGACATTTCATGATATGCACCCCATTACCGGAAACCATTCTCAGAGGATTTTGCAAAGTAAATGAGTTCGTTGACCTGATGGAAAATCGAACTTCGGACATCAAATTCCTGCAAATGGCAGTAAATGCGTTTCTCGCATTTCTTGGTAATGATTACCTTTTATATGGCCTGAAGGATAAGCCAAGTTTAGTTTACCATCAGGTAAACCCTCTCCATACCATATAATGAGTCACCACCTTCTCTTTTGGAGAGGATTCCATCGTATCATGTGAGTAGAACGCAACGGCGTTTGATCCATCCAAATTATTATTATTATTATTTTCATATGAGACCATAACCCGGCACCACTGGTCCTTCTAGGTTTAATGATATTTGGCCAAATCTACTCTTTCCTTGTAGATAATGTCCAAGAGCTGTTGTTTCTTTACCAAAAGACAGGAAGGACTCATTACAAAATTTATTACAAATTTCGAAAAAAAAAATGCATACCTAGTGATTAAGCTAAGTAACTACCAGCTGAATTTAAAATTTTAACCCTTTCTAACTTAGAAGCTCTCATTTAATGCTCCAATAAAAAGAATTTTTGAAAATCTTTTTAAATTTTCGAAAAGAAATCCACATGCATGATTTCTCCTGTGACTAAATTTTATTTCATTATCAACAGCTATTTCAACGTTGTGCCTAAAGGAAGAATTACATTGTCGTCACAAAAAAGTAATAAAAATAAAATTTTTAAATAAAATCACCTTGTAACTTTTGTGTATATATCTAGCATATTACTAAGTATAGATTATCCTTATTTTTTTAAATGATACCCGAAGCATTTTTTTAATTCAAAAATTATTCAAAGTGTTTAAAAATATATTTGTTATAGTTTAAATTATTAATTGCTTTTGTAATAGAGGGTAAAGTACTCTAATTTATTGCATTTCCAAATGGCCAATTCAAATGCATCATTCCGATTTTTGAATCAAAATTAAAACTCTTGTAAATTAACCCATTTCAAACGCCTCTTCAGCTATTATACATCTTTGAGTCTGCTTATAAAATATTTCGATGCATATTTATTAAAATATTTATCATTCTTCTCAAGCATTCATTTAGACGAGGGTAAGGAGATTACGGATTTTCCGGAAATTTCAGGCACTTATACAGCAATGTTAACACTAATTGCGGAGAATGAACGTTAGATACAGAGCAAATACCTGCAAGGCGCGTCCTCCTGGTGAAGGATAATTATAAGGCCTAAACTATGTTCTTTGATTACCTTACTACAAATACCTTTAATTAAAGACGTCAAATCTCCATTAATGAGATACTTTGGCCATGTGAAAGGCTATCTAGGTAATTAGATCTGTGCATTACGCCTTAATAAAACATTTTAGAGGTTCCATGGAAGGAGTAATGGTTATTTCACACTATTGTTTAATTTTACCCCAAATTTATGTTTGTGAACATAAAATTTATACCCCGAAATAAAATAATGTTATTCACAGAAATTACTATTTCAAAATTTCATATTTTCATCTGAAAATATAGGTTGTTATAATTTTCAATCTGCAACTTTGTGCAGTTTCCAATAATTTAAAAACTTTTCCTAAAACTATCTTAAAAATTTTGGGAAAATTATAGCTATAAAAGTAAACACATTCATTTTGCAGGCTAGCAAATTTAATTAAAATTTTCGTAGAACAATACTAAGAACTTTTTCTTCAAACTCAAAGAAAATTTTAATAGAAAATCTTGAATTTCGTGCGTTTAAAAGAATTCTAAGTTTATCATAAAATAAATTTAATGATTGAATACTGCTTGGACTTTTTTTTTCAAATTAATTTATTTTTATGTGGTAACTAAGCAATTTAGTATTTCCCATGTTAATCATTGCAAGTTACTAATCATTGCAAGTTACGTGCAATCACTAAGACAAAACTTATATGCTTTTACGGATTTTAGTAATCAACCTTTGAATACTTTTTGTATCTTTAACAAATGAATGTTTACACCATTCACACAGATTTCAATCACGAATAAAAGCACAAGCTTCCGTCACAATATTTTAAACGATTCTACCATCATCTTAGAATTCGTTCTTTAATATTTAGATGTTTCTTGCATAATTATTAGAGTATTATCATCCTGCTGAAACATTGATATATATCAGTGTAAACACTTAACAGATTTCCTTGGAATTTCAGTCACTTAATGTAAGGTTAACACGAATTACAAAGAATGAATGATGGATACAGGGCTTATCTCTGATAGGCGCATTCCCCTGACGAAGGCTAATTATAAGGCTCGATCTCTATTCTTTGGTTATGTGCCTTCAAATACCGTTAATTAAAGACGTCAAATCCCCATTAATGAGAGGCTCTGGTCGTGCGTAAGGTGATCCAGGTAATTAGATCGGTCCGCTACTTCTAAATAAATCATTATAAAAGGTTCTATGAAACGGTTATTCAGCATTAATGTTCAATTTTACACACACTTTATGTTGTCTAGTATAAAATTAAAAATTCAGCATGAATATAATTATTTTTAATTGAATTTCTTAATCAACAGTTCTGATTTTTAAAAAATAAATGATAAACATGCATGCTTAAATTTGTATAAATTGCTACTTCAGATTATTTGAAAAGCAAATACACTTTAATTTTTTTTTGGTGAAAAACTGACATTTTTAAGTATTGTTTTAGAAACGCAATATAAAAAATTTGCATAGGTTAATAGTTAAATAGTGAAAAATATTTACCTAAAAAAAGAAACAAATACAAAAAAAATTAAAAATTAAAAAGATAGTATCCACAAATTATAGTTTTCCTCTTACAATCTAGTTTATATTTAATACTTAAATAAAATATCTTAGTTAAAAGATATTAAATGTATTAATTTTGAAATAAGCGTATCTAACTATTTCAATAAAATATGTAAAATATAAGGTTCCTGGCATAAAAAAGTAATTAATGATATACACTTGACACATTTAACGGATGTGTTCCTTTTTTGAGCATAATAATGGTTTTTGGTGATAAATTGCATTATTAGTTAATGATCCGATATGAGTACTTCGAAATAATCTATAATTTAACAAAAATGATTAAGTGTGTGAAAAATTTATGTTTCAGTTGTTAATTTTGGGCTTCAATTCTTAATGTTCCTAATTTATTTTGATTAGTTAAGCAATAAGAGGATTAAGTGCAAAGAAAGCTTCTCTTCGTTGAATTATAACAAATAGATTAGTCAATCATTTTTCTGCATCAAACACAGAAGTAAAATTATACCACTGTACTTTTAAAATAAATGTATGGGATTTTTTTTAAACTATAGCATTTATAAAAATTAATTATAACCGCTAAACTGAATAATGATTAGGATACACTTCAACATGGAAACTTAAAAATATATATAAATGATTATTTTAATTTGAATTTTGAATTACTTAGCTGTCCAGTTACAGTCATCATTTTACAAAATGTTATTGGATTCAAATGTTTAAAAGATTTAACATTTAACATTCAAATTTCTTGCATGAATCGCCAGTATAGGTACATTGAGCTTAAATATCTCACACCGAAAAATAAAAGGATTTTAAAGCAGAATGCGCAAGTCAAATTAATAATGCAAACTTTCCAGTAATACAGCTATTTTTATCCATTCACTTCATACTAAATATTCGACTGGAGTATCAGCAAGCAAGAGAGATACATTGCAAATTTTTGACCGAGAAATTCAATTAGTTTAAAAATTGAAAAACAGGCTAACTAACTGTAATAACTAAGGTGTAAACTGAACTCAGTGAATTCCTCCACATGTTTTATTGCAAATACACTTACTCTTTAATCAGTATTTTTCTTAAATACTGGTGAAATTCCATGGATTTATAACATATAAAATTTTTAGTAATTCTAAAATTTAAATTTGCATAATTTTGCTTAGTGAAGAGGAATTTTTTATTTTAATGAGGAATCCACATGAAAACGGGGCTGATTATATAACCAGATTGGAGTGCAAGTTGGTAACGCAGGTAAGTAAGCGTGGAACTCTGTGTGCGTATAAAGGTGCGTTCAGACTACGTTGCTCGAGTTCTTATTATAGCTATCTGTCTTAGCTATGACGTCAGTTAGCGAACGAAAAAACCAGTTTTCTGGGATTTAAGTTCTTTTCAAATCCGTGCCTAATGTCTCTATGATTCCCCCTCTTCTTTTGTTGATACGTTTTCAAGGTGGGGAGAGTATGTCAACATCAATCATTCTTCCCGCATGCAACCCTTCTTTTGTTTCACCTAGAACCCCCCCCCCACCTCCCAACCGATTCAAAACTTTCAAGTCCAGAGTGTGAACGCTCTGAATTTTTGTGCTTACGATTTTTACGACATTAGCTACAAGACGAACGATAAAAACGCTAGTCTAAACGCACCTTAAAGGTGCGTTCAGACTACGTTCTTATTGTCGTTAGAGTTCTTATTGTAGCTATCGGTCTTAGTTACGGCGTCAGTTAGCGACGATAAAACCAGTTTTCTGGGATTTAAGTTCTTTCCAAATCCGTGCCTAACGTCTCTATGATTCCCCCTCTTCTTTTGTTAATAAGTTTTCAAGGTGGGGAAAGGAACATCAATCATTCTTCCCGCATGCACCGTACTCAACCCTTTTTCGTTTCCCCAGCCGATGCGAATACGTCATTACAAAACAAGTCCAGAGTGTGAACGCTCTGTTTCTTTGTGCTTACGATTTTTGCCACATTAGCTACAAGAAGAACGATAAAAACGCTAGACTGAACGCACTTTAACTGTCCAGAAAGGAAGAACATAAACGTTCACCTCTGTTCCATTTGTTTGTTACACGTGCTCAAAGTAAGGTCAGTGAGGGTGTGTTCCTTCAATCACTATACAGTCTAGAAAAGAGGAACAACTATGTGCCGTATTCACCAAACTGTGAGTAACCAACGCCCCCTAGAGAGGAAAGCCGCGGCGCTAACTTGTGACGTCACACCGACTAGGTAAAGGATTTCAACTGAGTTTCTCCTCTCTCACGCGGCCGCAGAGAAGAACTAAGCTGGGAAGTTTCCAAGCAGTCTTTCATTAAAAGGGGTTGGATGTTTTTAACTGCAAGCGTTTAATTTTGTAAATGCAAAATATAAAATATAATATACATTGCTTGACATAGATTAAATTTACTGATGCGTGATATACGCGGTATATATGGTATAGATACAAAAATTTTATTAAAAGAATAAAGATGTATGCAAGGAAAAACTTTTTATGCTTAGTCTCTTACCTTTCAACTTTAATGAAGTGCTTCCATACTTAAAAAACTCCAACTTCTTGAAAAGTGACCAGCTGCATTTTAGCCTTGAGGCATAACAGTAAATAATATTTATGCCCCAAAGGTCAAAACATAGCTAGATAAATCGACTAACTTCCTCAGATGATTTCCTAAAACTGATAATGAAACATTGACTATATATTAATAAAGCAACTTAAGGGTGTTACATGTATATTATATTTTATATTCTGCATTTACATCGGAGGGGGTGGGGTGGGGGGTGCTGGATATCCCTCTTAACCCATTTTTGCATTTTTGGCCATTGGTGCATAAATGCCCCATTACAATAAATATTTTTTATTAACACTATTTTTCACTAATTTTATTTTGCTATTTCCAAGAGTTTTGAAGACATTTATAAAATATTAGTAATTTAACTGAAGTAAACACTTTCTGTTGAGAAATTTTCAAAATACGCTGCTTTTCAACTTCAAATCGTTATTGACAAATTCGACTTTTTAAAAGTGTGTAATTATTCCCCTTGAGATTAATAATGTTTTTATAATGGATTAAAGTCACAAGTTTTTAAAATTGAGTTAAACAAATGTCATAAAAAAACTAATTTTTTAAATTTAAATATGCGAAAATGTAGGCCAATGATGTATGCAAGGAAAAACTTTTTATGCTTAGTGTCTTACCTTTCAACTTTAATGAAGTGCTTCCATAGCTAAAAAACTTCAGCTTCTTGAAAAGTGACCAGCTGCATTTTAGCCTTGAGACATAACAGTAAATAATATTTATGCCCCTAAGGTCAAAACATAGCTAGATAAATTGACTACCTTCCTCAGATGACTTCCTAAAACTGATAATGAAACAATGGCTATATAGACATGCACCATTTTTTTCTTATATATTATTTTTCATGCATGAAACTTTTTTTGTATCTTAATGAGTGTAATTTAAGCATATTTTAATATTAAAAATAATATCACATTTTATAAAATTTTCATGCTTGGCCTGAAATTGATTAATTTTGCTTAATATATTACGCCATATAAAGATGAATTAAAGGAAAGAAAGAGGAGAAAAACAGTTTTAAATTTTTGTAGTTGAAAAAACATGCATTAGAAAGGAAATATGAATAAATAAATTTGGCTTAGGTTACGTCTATAGCTGAACCTCATGAAATCAAGGAAAACATTCAAATATATCATGGGGGATAACAATGTACACTATCCAAATTATCCACAAATACGTAATTTTAGATTTTCTACATATCCTATGTTTACTCATTTTGGGGGTGCTGCTACTGTGTATATTAATAGATTACAAATAACTATAATATGCAAGTACTATATGATATATTATAATAACTTAACAGTAACACTTAAAAATAATTTTTTAGGCTGTAAAATTTTAACAGGGGCTGTATCAGTCTGATCATCGGTGAATAAAACCACAGTAAAAACTGAAGAGAACATGTAGAGTAGATTTTTATGAAGACAACCAAAAAAGAATATGCATATTTAACTTATACCAACAATTTACTGAATTTTACATTAAAAGCTGAAATAGTACAAGGGTCTGTCTAGGAGTAATTCTGGTCTGTTAACATATCCTTCACAAAATAGTTTATCTTAAAAACTGACCTTTCACAAAATTCTTCCTTTGGTAAACTGCCTTCTTTTCACAAATATGTCTTTATATAGTTTAATATTTGCGAAAAAAAAAAAAAAAAAAAAAAAAAACAAGAATCTTTCCAACATAACTGTGACGTAAGCAATGCTTTGCCACTTTACATATAGTTTTCTTTTAATAGGTTTTCCTATACAGTTTCTTAAGGCAGAACTGTATTACTAAACTTAAATTTATATAAAGTTGTAACACGATACACGAAATAATAATACACGAAAAGGAGACTATTTTCACAAACACAGGACCCTGTTTAGAAAAATCTTGATTGAATGGTAATTTCAAATTCACAAAATTATGAGTTAAATTTTCAGTTTCTGTAAATCAGGACTGTCTGAAAAGTCTAGACAGACGCATGTATTATAAGAGCTTCATTAAGCGCATAATAATAGCCTAACTTAACTAGTAAAGGATAAAGCTATTAAAATAATCTCAGAAATAAGGATTTATATGTACTTAATATAGATATTAATTATACATATTTTCATGTACATGCTAATGTTTACCATAGGACATATTCTCAGAGATACATATAGCTAAATATATAGGCTACATTGATACATACACACATATATGTATATATAAATACACATAAATATCTAAGCAGGTATGCGTTTCTCATCAGTGAAGAAAACTACTAGAAGCACTAGGAAAATCAGATTTTTAGAACACTGCCCCCCCCAAAAAAAAGATCTGCTGTATTTATTTTAGTTTAATGTAATATTAGTTTATTTTATATTAATAAGAGAGAACATTCAGTATAATTGAGCAGCATAATACATTAGACTTAACTAGCAAAGTAAACAGCAATTAAAATAATCTTGCTTTATTATGCATCTTCAAAATAAACCTAGTAATAAATAATAATCTGTATATAATAAATTTAAATTATCAATATATTCATACACATGAATGTTTACTACAGCACATACGTTTACTACACAGACATACAAAGCTTAATAATGAATAATCTTACAAGTACAAAACTCTCGGAGATAGTTGTTTTGTGTTCAAAAAAAGTTTTTCAATTTTCATAAGTAGTTTTTTTTTTATGCGTATTCATTAACTAACTTTGTAAAAGTAAACACATTAACTGAATTCTTATATTTAGCAGTTTTGATGTCAAATAGATCTTTCAAGTTTTATACAAGTTTTACTTTTTTTTTTTTTTTTTTTTTTTTTTTTACAAAACGAAATTGTACTTAGAAATCCAAAACGAAATTCACAAAATGAAATTGGAGTTAGATGTGTTACTTCCAAAATTCAAGTTTATTTCTGTGAACTACTTTAAAATTAAACATAAAACACTGTTAATATGAAACTAGCGTTTAACTGGTGTAATGCTCTACACAACCCTTAAAATTTTTTTGTTGCATTAAATTCGATACTGTACAGGCATACACTAATTATACATAGGCATAACATTATAGGAATGATGTAATTAAACTCAGAAATTAAGCCATGTGAACAGTTTGAAAACTGTATTCTATGCTATCTACACATGTTATATATATGAAATTTTGTCAAGTTAAATAATATCAACCAGCATTTTATATACCAATTAATCAATCAAAAATAAATATAATATGATTAAAATAAAACGTACCTTAGGGTGTTGTGTTTGGGTAAAATCCTTTCTTGGGATCGCTTTCAGCCACTTTTTTTTTAAAGTTTTCTTCTCGTGGAAATCCAAAAAACTGTACTTTTGAGTTTCCCGGGTAATTACCACGGCACACCCAGGTAGCACGGAGATATTGCCCAATATCAAAATTACAATATTGGGCAATATTAAATGGACCCCCCCTAAATGATATTCCTGAATATTATTTTTTGACATTCAGAGATATCAGTTTAACATTTCTGAATATTGTTTTCAGATATCCAGGAATATCTTTTTTTGATATTTGTAAATATTATTTTTTGACATTGAGCAATATTGGTTTCCAACATTTCTGAATATTGTTTTCATGTTTCTCCCATCAGCCCTATAAGCATCAGGTCAATATTGTATGCTTGGACTCCTATTTGTGAGCGAAAATATTGATTGTAAAAGAAATTGGGGGGGGGGGGACTTGACTAATTAATATTTCACATGTAGACATTTTTTTGGTTTGAAATTATAACTCAAAATAGAATTTTTTAATGCTTTAAAATGAAATAAAGCATTAAAAAATTCTCTTTTGAGTTATAATTTCAAACCAAAAAAATGTCTACATGTGAAATATTAATTAGTCAAGTCCCCCCCCCCCAATTTCTTTTACAATCAAAATTTTCCCTCACAAATAGGAGTCCAAGCATACAATATTGACCTGATGCTTTAATAAGTTAGCGGAAACATTTTTTTTTTTTTTAATGACTGGGAAAAATTTTTTTGTACGAGTTTGCATTTGATGGTGCTAAAAGATCGTTCTTCACACAGATTCTTGACTCACCTTTTGGAGAACGTAAAGGCCTTTAATACTCAAATTTTGCAGCAATTTATATTGTAGAGTACAATTAAAAGCTTGAACAAATAGTTGAAACTTTTACTATAGGCAGCTATTTTATAATCACCTATAGAATATAAAATTTACTTTGGATTTTATAGTAGCCACTACTCATAAAATCCACAAAGACAATATACTTTTAATTACTACAGCTCTGCTATAACAATCTCAGTGTTAAATCAAACTACATACTCTTTTCGTCAACACAGGTTATCTTGAATTTTTCAGAAAGATTGTGGGAGTTATGACCAATTTCAAAGTATACAATAAATGTTTGCCATATGTGTAAAGGGAAAAGGGAGGGGGCAGGAAGTATAAATAGAGCTTTTCTTCGAGTAAAATAATAGCTATTAAAGAAAAAAAAATTCCAGTAATATGCTCATATTTCTTTTTTTTACTCTGTACTTACCTTGAAACGTTTCCCACAAAATGTAATTTGCCATTGGAGGTTATTTCCCCCCCCCCTAATTTATATTAATTTCAATGAAGCACTAATGCATCTTAGATACAATGAATTCATTTTCAATATATTTGTATTAAAAGTTAATCTCTTAAGCCTTTGGATTTCATTAAAAATTACAAGAGGGGTGAATGATAATTCCAGTTACGAGTGATTAAATACATTTCTTTATAATGTTTCAAAGTACAGTAGAACCTTGGTTATGCAATGCTCCATGATATTCAATGTGACACCTTGGTTAATGTAAAAGATTCATGATCAGACTTCGGATGATTACACATCCATCTGCAATTGATTACAAGAATTGATAAGGATTACGACTATGGCCAATTCCTAAAAGGATTATGACCAGTTACTGTTAAATTTGCAAAAAGGTAGTAATCTTGACCTTAGTGAAATCAAATATTCCGAAAATTCTGAAGTACTGCAATTTTATTACACTATTTCTGTAGAATTTATAAAATAGCATTCTTATAGGGAATTACATTTGACTGTAATCGTTTCGAAGTCTGGACATGATCTGCAGTATGTTTAAAACTGTAATTGTGATTATGATTGTTAGTGTGATCCGAGGCATGTTTGATTCTGACCACCTTGGATAATCAGGGTTCTACTGTAACTTGATCGAAAAGCATTATTGGTTGTAAACAACAGAAGAAGAAAATATTAAAATAAATAAATTTTGATTTGGAATAAATGGATTAAAATCCCTTTTTTGGGCTATATTTTAAGATTTTCATTAAATTGGAAATGCTATTAAAATTGAGTAATGCTTAAAATTGCACAATTGTGAATTTTAAAAACTAATTTAAGTTTTAATTCATGCAAAACAAAATGTGCTTTAAACAGCTTACTGGAAAAGGATTAACACTGGTAAAAAATTAGTACTGTACATTTTTAATCCCAGCAAACACAGCCCTATCGGATAAGTTTTGGGCCGACACAGGCATGCCGGCGCAGAATGTGCCGGGGCGACATCGCTCACGCGGTACCGAAAACGACAAAATTGCGTCAGCCTGGGCGTGTGTCAGGCCGAAAGGATGGGGTGGTTCTGGTTCGGTGTCGGCAAAAACGATAACGGCGTCGGCCCAGCCCTGTGCCACTTTTGAACCAAAACCATTACGTTTTTGGTGTGGTATCGGCAACGACAAAATATCCAAAACCGGCCAGCACCTTATTGATTCCCAAAATACCCTAATTAGCTCCGTAGTTAGTTCTCTAAAGTATTAATCAACAAATTAAAGAAATAATAATTATTATTATATAAATGACTTTACACCACTAGGACTAAATTTATTAAAAATACCTAATTGGCAAATTATTTTGTTTTTAAGAAAATATTTGATGAATTTAAGAAGGAAAGCTCTTTTTAAAATTAACCGTATTATTTTTTTATGGATCAACCAATGGTTTACTTTTTTTAAACGTGTTACTATATGTTTATCAGACCATATACATTTTTTAAACAACATATTAAGCTCAACTAGACAATGTTCCTTTTTCTGTTCCAAAAATTTTTTAGAAGCCAAGAAAATTTATAATTTTCTAGAACCAAAGATTATAAATAAACATTCATGCAATGCTAAAAAAAGAGAGAAAAAAAATATTAAAGTTATACAACATGCTTTTTTAAAAATGTTTTAATTTATTTTTTTGTTAAGTTATGTCATTACAAAATAAAGTTGACTTTTGATTTTATATATATTGTTTCAAAGAAGAATGTAAACAACATACGTTAAAAGAAATTAAAATATTGGCTGATTCTACAAATAAACGGTTAATTTCATAAAAACGTTTTCTCTTCAAAATAATTAAACATTTTCATATACAAACAAATTATTTTGTTTATACTTAATAACTAAGTATTTTGTATATTTCAAAATTAGCCCCAGTGATGTAAAGTAATTTATATAATAATAATAATTATTTTTAATAGGTTGATTAGTGCTAAACTATATATGAAACTAATAAGTATTAATAAAACCATGTTTATTATTAGAAGATACTTACTTTAAGTAAATATTTTATATATTACTGAATTTTCATAGGATTATCCTTTAGTAGAAGAAAGGAACTTTCTATAACAGAATATACTTATTTTTTTCTGTTGTTTTGAGTAATATGAAATTAAGTACTTAAGTAAATAGACACATTTTTCAATGCAGTATGTAAGTTATTTATTAAAAATACCGTCCTGCTTGTTTATTAATAGTTTCCAAGTTTGCTTATTTGAATTATAAATTTCATTTTTGCATTATTTAGAAATAATTAGCAGTTTTGAACTACATCTTATTTTAGTAGTCCCTGAGATAACATAAAAAAATCTAGCTAAGAAAAAATACAAATTCTTAAAAATCAACTTACCCCTTTTTAACTGTCGTGAGAACTTAGCAAAATGAAAACCAAAAAGCACTAACCACATTTAGACAACTTTAAAATTTTTGTCTAGTTGAGGTTAATACCAGTTAGTCTTTAGAAAAAAATCACAGTTTATCCAGAGAAAACTACAGCAAAGTCCGATCTAACTGACGTAAGAACTTAGCCTATTTAAAACTAAAAAGCACTAACCACATTCAGACTATTTTAAAATTTTTGTCTAGCTGCAGTCAGTGCCATTTAGTCTAGGAAAAAAAAATCGCAATTTATCCAGAGAAAAATACAGCAATCTCCCATCTTCATTGCTCTGAGAAAACTCAAAATCCACGTTACTGAAAAGTTTACGTTGCGAGATGATTTCTGTTACAGCCTTGGAATGGAATGGACAAGCAAACGAAAAAAAAAAACAAACCACCAACTTCCGCTCTTCGATTGACCATGAATAGGGACCGATATAATAGGGAAAGGTCCATTTCGTCTTCCTGCGTAATACTGTGGTTCCTACAAGGGGTGGAAAGCTCTTAGGAATGCACTCGTCCCCCCTCACCCCCCCCCCACTGCGCCTGTGCTACATGTTATGTGTACGCGGACACGGGACGGGGTAGTTGGAAAAGAAAGTCCGAGGGATTTTAGCTTTTAAATTATTCACTTTAAATTAGATCGCGTGGAAAAAAATAAAACAAATTAGTGTTATTCTACTGCAAAATAGTTTATACTTCAATATCTGCAATGAATTAATCAATTAATTTTTAGAAAGATAAAGTACTATAATCAGCAAAAAATGGTTACTTTTATTCATTTTTAAGGAGATAAGAGCATTAAATTTTATTTAATTTGTAACAGTATTTTACAATGCTGTAGCAAAACATGATTTTGGCGTAATTTTTACTATTATTTTATTTGAATAGAAACATGACAAACAAGTTGTTCAAATAAATGCTATTAAATTAATTATTCATAGTGATAATTTTAAAATGAAACTATTATTATTTTTTTCAATTTATAATTATTCAGTATAGTGAATTAAAACTTTTATTTATTTATTTAATTTTATTATTATTATTTTTTTAACAACAGCAGCTAATGTATTATAAAAAAAATTCCTTAACTATAAATTATACTGATATTTTTTATTTTTATGGAAATACTAATGAAAAGGTATTTTTTCTACTATTTTAATCCAATTTAATTTCAGAAAGTTTTGTTGTTTTGTGTTTTTTGTAAGGCAAAAACACAGGAGTTAAGCCTTAGGGCGTCGGTGCCCTGAGCAGAAGAAGGCTTCTAGCGTTTGTTCCAATATATAAAACAATTAATAAGCAATAAAATTGGGGTTGAACAGTAATTATAATAATTATTTGTTCCCTAATTTTATAAAAATCAACCATATTTCCTTCTTTTTATAAATATTAGATAATGTTTTGAATTTATATAAAATTTATAAAATATCCCCAATTTTTGTTCCAGAATTGGGGATACAAGTGATTTGTCCTCAATTCTATGTTCAAAAATCTGGTTAATTTATATAACTCATATTCACATTACATCTGGAGAAAATCACCCAACATCCAAACTGTAAATTGACAGATGCTCGGTAGACCTGAACCCTGGACCTTCACACTTGAACCAGCGGCGGATCCAGAAAAAAAATTCTGGAGGGTGCGCAAGACAATTTTTGTTACATTCTCTTATAGAATGACTTGAATTTACAAAACAAGTCAATGCTCTATAGTGTAAACTTCATTCGTCTGGGGGGGGGGGCTCTGGATCCGCCAATGACTTCAACCATATTCGGTGTCTTATCCACTCGGCCATGGTGGGCTCCTTTTGTGAACTTTTAAAATGCAGCGTTTAATGTTATGCATTGTATGTATTTTATTTTTAATTAATTAATTAATTAATTTTATTATAATTTTTAAATTAGACGTACTTAACAACTATCACTTTATATAAAATTAAAATTATAGTCATATAATTATTTCAGAGTTGTGAATAACTAGACAGAAACTGCCCCAATTGTGGGGTGGGGGTGGGCGCTTAGAAACCCCTTCAAGACTAAGTCATAAAAAACTGGTTAACTTATCTAACGCATATTCACAATACATCTGGAGAAAATCACCAACATCTAAACTGTAGATTGACAGATGCGCGGTAGACCAGAACGCTGGACAGGACCTCAGGTAAATTAACCAGATAGAATGATTGCCCCCTTTCCCTCCTTTTATTTGCATGTGAAGGAGGCACTTGAATCCAACGGACTCAAAACATTGTAAATAGTAACTATTGAAATCATAAATTAAAAAGAATTATTATAACAATATATATGTGCTGCTTGTGCTGGCTTTATACCGTTCAGTTTAGAAATTACACTTCTGGACCGATATCTGTTTTGACGTTTGGTGCAGTACATCGCCAAAATCACATGTTAACCCTAAAAGGCTAGCCGCTATCGGACCGTTGCATGCCCGAAATCAACTTTTATTTGCCTACGCCAAATCGTTTTGCCAGCACAGAACCGACACCGTCCCAATTACCATTATGCCAATGCCGACATCGAAACGGTACTGCCGATGACGGCCCATCCCTAACCCGATACGGCTGTGTTTGCTGGGATATTATAAATATCCCTAATTATAAACACACTTCAAATTAAGTTTTCTTTCCAAAAAATTACATGAAACAGATTTTCATATTTTATTTTTAAAAACAAAATTATCTTTATAAGTTTTCAGTATAATTGTCCACAATATCAAATATTAAGGAACAATCTGAAACACGAATCTTTTTTTTATTCTAATCAGATGCTTCAACTAAACTTCGACCAAACATATTTGCCAAAACCTCCTTGCCCTTCTCCTTAAACTTCAAAGCAGCGGCAGCTACAAAAGAAAGAAAAAAGAAAGCTTTTCAGACATGTAATTGCTACACGATAAAATTAGCTAAAATATTTTAACCACATGGTTGGCTTAAAGGTTTAAATTATCAGAATGAAATTAGTAAGTTTCCCCATCAAAATCGGGAAATTTTGCATTTTTAAATTAATAATTAACGGAAGAATCAGATTTGACTTTTTGTTACTCTCTTTTACTCTTAAAATAATATACTCTGACAGTAAAATTTTAAACATTGATATTGGAAAAACTATTAATTAAAAAATACATTGCTCATTTCAAAACATATCAAAATGGTATGGTATGCTGTTTTATACTAGTTTTTTAATTAATTAATGAAAAAATACTAACTAGCAAGTTTGATCCCAAGATCCAATAATTCTTAATTAGATTGGGTTTTCGTTTGAGTTAAGTATTATTAGTGGCACCAGGGGCGTAGCCAGAAATTTTTCACTGTGGGGGGGTCACGACTACTACAACTCATATATATGTATATGTGTGTGTGATAATGTAGTGAAGAATATACATTTTGTATGGCAAAAAATTTCTCATGGGGGGGTTATGCCCCCCCTTGGCTACGCCCCTGAGTGGCACCCAAAATTTGCTTAGACTTGGTAGAGAAAAAAAAAGTAATAACAGATAACAGACTGTTAGTGATAAATTTTAGGGTACTTAAGTATTATCCCGGCAGTCCGCCAAGACGAGCAATTTTTTTGCCAAGAGAAATGCCGGATATATGAAATTATTAATGGTTTTGAATATGATTGGGGCAACAGTTTGGCAACTCATTTGACGGAAAAATAGTTTGGCTGGAATGACCACCGGGATAATACGTAAGTATCAATTTTAGGTTGGCCATGTAAGGTAAATTTCCACAAAAGTTTTTTTCTAGGGAAATCTAGAATTTAAATATAAACAAATGACACTTTTATGGCATAACTGACTATTCACCACAAATAAATTCTCATCCCTAAAGAATAAACATATTGATTACTTTAGGAGTTAATTACCTTAATGTTATGAGTTTTTTTTTCCTGGTTACTGTTTGAAATTTAAATCAGTTAGTAATAGCACAGGTTAATGCAATGTGTCATGATTTAAGAAAAACTGAAAAGTAACAAAATTCAAATTTAACATCTGAGTGTTTTCTCTTACATTAACACTAATTTCATTGGGATATTGTTTTTTTTATGTGATTGTGGAATGCTACGTTAGGACTATCTGCCAAGGATGGGGGTGCCTTGGTAGGAGGACTTTATACGTAACAACTTGAATCAATTTAGTACTATGGTACTATACTATATCTTTCATTCCTGATATAAAAAATATGTATTTGTTTACTAATTGGGGAATACTTAAATTTGTTTACTATTCGGTTGTCGAATATTTAAGTATTTGGCCGAACTGTCACGGTATACTGTCGAATAGGTATACTGCCAGTATACCGAATATTCGATGCATCCCTACATTGTACATTACCATACATAAAGAATTTGTTGATAGCTTCATTACATACTGAGTAACACATGGTATTACTAAAATTAACACTTACATTATTGAGTCTTTCGGAAACTTATGATATTAGCGTTCAGGTTCTTTCACTCTAGCTGTGTCACAAAGGACACACTTAACATGGGAGGACTTCTCTTTTCTGTAGAAAGAAAAACTAATTAAAAAGGGGGTAAAGTCAAAACAAAAAGTTTTAGAAATGACAATATTGAAGCAAAATAGCTCGTACATTAACATGAAATATTTTTACAAATAACTTTTATCTGCAATGTCTGTAACCAAGGGTAGAATCTTGTGTTTTGTTTTCTTTTTGTGCTGCCCCTCGGGCAATCTCTGAAATTATTTTGGTCGCCCCCAAGTACAGTTTGTTGCCCATGCAACTTTTGCTATACAATTTTTTTTTAATTGCGGCCGTTACTATGAAAAATGGATTTTTGACTACGTCTAATTTGACTATGATGGCAGAATTCTCTTGACGGTGATTGGCTGCTTGTAAACAAATAGGAAACGAGCACACTGAAGATAAAACAATAGCAGTTTCTTTCTTTCTACTCTTTTTGATAATTACCATGAAAGAAAATTCTTTTCTTTTTGGTTGCCCTAAGAGCAACTGAATTCTTTTTTTTACTTGCCCGTTTAAAAATCTGACTGCCCTGGGTAAGCAGACAACCGCAACTTTTGAGCACTGTCTGTAACTGAGTTCGAATAATTTTAGATTATGCAATTCTCTGTTAATAGTGTCCACAAGGCTGCTTTTAATTACAGCAAAACTACAAAGGTTATCTGTGTAATGGGGGGATCAGGGGTGGCAAATAGGGGGTGCAGTTGCACAACCAAATGAAAAACTGAAATGAAACCCCTGGGGGTGGGGAGAATGCCTTTGGGCCGAGAACTTTAAAGGAATATTCACATTACAACAACTGGAGAAAACCACGGGAAAAATAACTATATTTCATTATGTGATAGATCATCGTTTCTCATCTCTCCTATACAGTCGAACACTTATAGCAAACCCAGTATATAACAAACTAAGGCACGTATCCAGGCTGATGGTTAAGGCAACTGTAAGCCAGCCCCCCCCCCCGAATATATGACTGTTTACTTAGCTTACAGACGAAACTTAGGTTACAATTTGATACACAGTCCTCAACAAAATAAAATCTTAGGTATGGCACTCCATATCAAAATATCTCGTGACCAACCTTTCTAAAATTATAAATTTGATAATCAAGATACAAGATATGTGTTACAAATTTCATTAACTAAAATTTGCTGTAGGTCATGATTGGGCTCCAGCAGAAAAAAAAATTAAGATTTTTAAAGTAGTAAAAGTTATGCGATGAAAACAAATGATGCAGGGTTGGCTAGTTTTTGACACATGACAGTTTTAACCATGGTTTAAACCATCATGTCAAAAACCTCAAATATTGAGTGGAAAAAATAAACAATACTTTTAAGTGTTTTACTTTATTGCAAAATAGCTTGTACTTTAATATCTGCAATGAATTAATCAATTAATATTTAGAAAAATAAAGCACTATAATCAGTAAAAAATGCTTACTTTGTTTACATCTATCAGGTTTATTTATTTTTAAGAAGTAGACCATTATGTACTTTGTAAGGATGTGCTTACTCATAGCATTCAAGTCCCAAAATTTTTTACTAATTCTATTTTGAATAGAAAACTTTAGTATAGTGATAGTTAAAACGACCTGATCTTTATCTCTTTAGTCTAAATGAGTGAAATTGCTATGCTATTGGCTATTCCTTAAAGCCTTTTCAATTTAGATATTTAGATTAAACCAAAAATAAACTTGATGTTTCTTCTAGGAAATGTTTACCCATACTTTAGTTTGAAATTTTTGAAAAACTGCAGAATATTATTCATTAATTACATATATCAGTGGCGTAGCCAAGGAGCATGACAAAAAATATCTTGTATGACAAAAGATATTCCTCATTGGAGTCACAACCCCCTCCAATGAGGAATATTTTTTGTCATACAAGAAGTATATTCTTCGTCATACAAAAAGTATATTCTTCACTCCCGTATCACACACACACGTATACATATTTGTGAGTTGCAGTAGTCATAACCCCCCCCCCACACACACACACACAATAAATTTCTGGCTGTGCCACTGATATATACAATTTTTATATATATAATATTGTATACATTAAATTTATAAATTTGTATTATATAAATGGTATTAAACTAATTATTCTTAGTGAGCACAACTTATGTGCTACTATAATTGTTATATTTTAATATAATTAATTTTAATTAGGCATTTAGTTTAATGCAAAATGTAAATACACTGCATAATTAGTTTGCATATTGTTCTCTTTCTTTTATGGATTAGTTTTTGACGGTTTAAACCAGTTTTTGATGCTTGTCATGTCGAAAAACAGTTTTTGAAGTCTAAAACCCAACCCTGAAATGATGGTATATCACATGCAAAATGAAACTCAAAGTACGCTGCGAACTACTAGACTAACCACTAAACAAAAAAATAACAATTTGTATTTCCTCCTATTTTCTTAGCGACTTAATATTGAATATAATTCTTGTGTTTCTTCACATTAATTTTAAACACATGAGCTTTAAACGTTTCAAAAGCTCTACACTCACCCCCCCCCCCCCAAAAAAAAAAAATTAGAAGTATGTTCCGAGACTAAATTAGAACTTCTGATATAAACTGCGATGAAGATAAACTTCTTTGCTTCTAAGAAGCTGAAATCACCCCCCCCCCCAAGCTTCGATATTATATTTTTAGTGTGCACTATATCAAAAATAACTCAGTATTTTTTGTGCACTATAACAATCACAATAAAAATGTACAAGAATATTTCACATAATGGCCGCAACGGCAAATAGATTTACGTTCTCTTTCAAAATATAACATAGAAAGTGCAGACAAAAACACCTTTCACGAAATATTTACACAATTATAAAAAAAAATACTGATTTGATATGCAGCATGTTCTTTGTTGCATCGTCATATAAACAAACAATACATAAATCAATATATAAAAAAAACAATGTAAATGACAGTTAAATAACATAAAAGATGTACTTACATTTTAGAAGATAATTCTATATCCTTTGCCATGACGATATCAGCAATGTATCCTGAAATTAGTTCAATGGCGACTCCGACCCTCCGACTTCCCACGTTGTTGATGTTTGGGAATTTCCAATCCCGCCCGCCAAGAATAACGATTAGTACTCATGCGCGAGTTGAATGCTGTAAACATAATATCATTTCTGCGATATTCCCTGATATTCACCAATGTTGTAAACTGAATATCATTTCTGCGATATTCCCTGATATTCACCAATGTTGTAAACAGAATATCATTTCTGCGATATTCCCTGATATTCACCAATGTTTAAAATAGTATATTGAAATGAGTATATCGCTAAAAAATTGGACTAAATGAAAAAAACAAACATTAGGATGTTATTTCTGAATGATAAGGTTATAAAATAATTGAAGAAATTCTCTTAAATGTTTTTAAAAAGGATTACTTTTAATTAATATCTGCCAATATCGGCAGATGTCGTAAAATCAATGTATGACATTCAGAGACTTTCAAAATATTGCCCGATATCGGTGGACATTCGTCAATATCTTTGTGCTACCTGGGCATAGGAGCACAGCAAACATACACCATTTTATATCTTGCGAAATGCGGTAATCATAAGGAAATTTACACAGAAAAATGAATAAACACGAGGCTGTAAATGCGTCGAAAAATGTTAGCATGTGCAAGCACGTGATATTGGCCGGTGCCAGTTGAAGAAACGCGGGAATGCGGTCTCACCAGTCGTATGTCACAAATCAACGCCCCCTCGAGGAAGGCCACGACACGGGTCCCTTTAAACGATGTGACGTCACACAGACTGGTTAAGAACATCTACTCTCGATCGGCGTTCAGGGGTAGTAAACATTCATGTGTATGAAGATATTGATAATTTATATTTATTATATACAGATTATTATTTATTACTAGGTTTATTTTGAAGATGCATAATAAAGCAAGATTATTTTAATTGCTGTTTACTTTGCTAGTAAAGTCTAATGTATTATGCTGCTCAATTATACTGAATGTTCTCTCTTATTAATATAAAATAATCTAATATTACATTAAACTAAAATAAATACAGCAGATCTTTTTTTTTGGGGGGGGGCAGTGTTCTAAAAATCTGATTTTCCTAGTGCTTCTAGTAGTTTTCTTCACTGATGAGAAACGCATACCTGCTTAGATATTTATGTGTATTTATATATACATATATGTGTGTATGTATCAATGTAGCCTATATATTTAGCTATATGTATCTCTGAGAATATGTCCTATGGTAAACATTAGCATGTACATGAAAATAAGTATAATTAATATCTATATTAAGTACATATAAATCCTTATTTCTGAGATTATTTTAATAGCTTTATCCTTTACTAGTTAAGTTAGGCTATTATTATGCGCTTAATGAAGCTCTTATAATACATGCGTCTGTCTAGACTTTTCAGACAGTCCTGATTTACAGAAACTGAAAATTTAACTCATAATTTTGTGAATTTGAAATTACCATTCAATCAAGATTTTTCTAAACAGGGTCCTGTGTTTGTGAAAAAAGTCTCCTTTTCGTGTATTATTATTTCGTGTATCGTGTTACAACTTTATATAAATTTAAGTTTAGTAATAAAGTTCTGCCTTAAGAAACTGTATAGGAAAACCTATTAAAAGAAAACTATATGTAAAGTGGCAAAGCATTGCTTACGTCACAGTTATGTTGGAAAGATTCTTGTTTTTTTTTTTTTTTTTTTTTTTTTTTTTGCAAATATTAAACTATGTAAGGACATATTTGTGAAAAGAAGGCAGTTTACCAAAGGAAGAATTTTGTGAAAGGTCAGTTTTTAAGATAAACTATTTTGTAAAGGATATGTTAACAGACCAGAATTACTCCTAGACAGACCCTTGTACTATTTCAGCTTTTAATGTAAAATTCAGTAAATTGTTGGTATAAGTTAAATATGCATATTCTTTTTTGGTTGTCTTCATAAAAATCTACTCTTGTTCTTCAGTTTTTACTGTGGTTTTATTCACCGATGATCAGACTGATACAGCCCCTGTTAAAATTTTACAGCCTAAAAAATTATTTTTAAGTGTTACTGTTAAGTTATTATAATATATCATATAGTACTTGCATATTATAGTTATTTGTAATCTATTAATATACACAGTAGCAGGGAGCTGCAGCACCCCCAAAATGAGTAAACATAGGATAAGTAGAAAATCTAAAATTACGTATTTGTGGATAATTTGGATAGTGTACATTGTTATCCCCCATGATATATTTGAATGTTTTCCTTGATTTCATGAGGTTCAGCTATAGACGTAACCTAAGCCAAATTTATTTATTCATATTTCCTTTCTAATGCATGTTTTTTCAACTACAAAAATTTAAAACTGTTTTTCTCCTCTTTCTTTCCTTTAATTCATCTTTAATTTTGGCTTAAAATATTCGCATATAATCAATTTCAGGCCAAGCATGAAAATTTTATAAAATGTGATATTATTTTTAATATTAAAATATGCTTAAATTACACTCATTAAGATACAAAAAAAGTTTCATGCATGAAAAATAATATATAAGAAAAAAATGGTGCATATCTATATAGTCATTGTTTCATTATCAGTTTTAGGAAGTCATCTGAGGAAGGTAGTCAATTTATCTAGCTATGTTTTGACCTTAGGGGGCATAAATATTATTTACTGTTATGCCTCAAGGCTAAAATGCAGCTGGTCACTTTTCAAGAAGCTGAAGTTTTTTAACTATGGAAGCACTTCATTAAAGTTGAAAGGTAAGACACTAAGCATAAAAAGTTTTTCCTTGCATACATCATTGGCCTACATTTTCGCATATTTAAATTTAAAAAATTTAGTTTTTTTATGACATTTGTTTAACTCAATTTTAAAAACTTGTGACTTTAATCCATTATAAAAACATATTATTAATCTCAAGGGGAATAATTACACACTTTTTAAAAGTCGAATTTGTCAATAACGATTTGAAGTTGAAAAGCAGCGTATTTTGAAAATTTCTCAACAGAAAGTGTTTACTTCAGTTAAATTACTAATATTTTATAAATGTCTTCAAAACTCTTGGAAATAGCAAAATAAAATTAGTGAAAAATAGTGTTAATAAAAAATATTTATTGTAATGATTGAAAATTATGCATATACTGTGGGGTCTTCCTTTTACGAAATACCTCTTGAGAAATAAGAAATCAGTATTAATTAAAAATCTAAGAAAAAAAGACGTTCATATGCTTCCGGATATCATTTTTTTACTATTTTTTGAGAAATAAGAAATCAGCATTAATTTAAAATCTTGAAAAAACTGTCATTTGTATATTTTAGGATAAGATTTTTTTTTCCTTTCTTCTGCTATTTTCATTGTCAATACCAAGTTTGGTTTTGTACTACAGTAAACTTTATCAACTTTCTTGGTTTAGAAAGAGACTGTCGTTCAATCTAACAGTATTTTTCTGATTTTTATCGTTTTATTTTATTAGGTGAATTGGTATTCCGCTTTTGTCTAGAAATGTTCCAGTAATCTTTTTTTCTCTGGGTATCTTGATTGTTGCTTTTACAGGAAGAATGTACTTTTTCTTTAAATTTATTTTAAATTAAAACAGAGAGGATCACAAAAGTCAATTTGTAAAAAGATAGTTTTAACTCTATGTTTTTAAACTGTAATAGGAAGAAAGCACAGAAGGATTATTGAACTTATAGAAAAGAAGAAGAAAATGAAATTGTGTGACTTACTTCGTCGTTGTAACAACTCGTTTGTAATGTCAAAACATTGTGTCTTATTTAACGGTTTACAGGTTTCATTGATATTGAAACGTCTCTATAAAGGTAAGCTTTAAGATAACCATGATTTTATCGTCTAATGCATTTTTCACTATTGAATGTAAAAAAAATGTATATATTGAATCATCATTAAATTATATTTACTTATGGATATATAAAAATGTAAGTAAATACATTTTAAATGTGTCTGTTATTGCTGAGGTGGTGTGACCATTTCAAGCGTTTGCGTCGACATCCACAACTCATTCAAATTAAATGCTAATACAAATGAGAAGCTTCTAATAGCAGTACTGATAGTAAAAGAGCTCGGTCAAGATGTTTTAATTTTTCAGGAATATATTTTCATTCTTGTTATATTCTTAAAATAATAAAACGTCATCCATTTAATCCATGTAACTTGATCATATTTACTCAGTCAATACGGTATCCCAGTTTCCTAAACGTAAGAGAAATTTCAGTAAGGCTAATTTTCTTTTTAAAAAAGTATATGGGCTTGTTTAATGCTACATTTTTAAATTAATTTCTTAAAAATAAAATTACATGTATTTTCACTGTAGACTTCAAGATATTCCCCGCCTCTTGATTTTGTGTTAAAGTCTGTTACATCACTTGGATATAAAGACATGATATCTTTCTTCCTTGAATCACGCCATAATCGACACGCTTTAATGGAATAGCGAATTCGCCATTAAAATTTATTTTAATAATCGAGATATCCCAATATCAACTATCACACTGACTAATTAATACGGTTTGATACAGTGCAATTTTATTACAATAAGAGGGATATTCTTTTAACCGATATCCCATTAAGTGGGTTCGACTGCACCAGAAATTAGTTGATGCCTTGTTATGTTCTACTCCTCTCAAAAATACCAAATGTTCCTAAATATTTTACATATCTTAGTGAATTAAGAAACTGTATAAATTATGATGCATTTTTATCGTATTTTAATTTTTTGATATTTTCTTTGAAAATATTCAGAATGTTGAATATTTGAAAGCAAATAGTTTATTATTTATATTGTATTTTATATGTTTTGAGAAAAAAAAACAAATTAATAAATCAAATACTTTTGGCCAAAGTAATTACGGTTAAACTCTCGTACACTAAGAAAAATGGCCTTACTCAAATGCATTTTATTATTTTTAAATGATAAATTTTAGATGAGTTCTAAATTTACTACGTTAATCTTTGATAAAATTCTTCGCTAATTAGTATAACAATTAAATTCTAAGGTAACTATTGGAAAGAGTAATTGGAACCGAAAGATTAAAGTACTACGAAAACTAGTAAACAACTTTTTTTTTCTTTATAATAGCAGTAAAACTTTCCGAGAAGATGCTAATTTGTATTTTACAAGTTTATTTGCAAGCAATTAAATTGAAGTTTCATGTATCTTTATTAGATGTTTAAGGAAGTAATTTTAAATGTATCGATTATTAATCTTTTTAACTCTAATCTGCCATGTTTCTGCAACTGTGCAATAGAATGCAATAGAATTTACCAAATTTGTCGAGGAAAAAATTATTGATAATACTATAGTGAATTACTTCTGAAATTTTAATGTTGTTCATTTTTGAGGCTCTCTGAAACATTGGTTTTGGAGTAAGCATGATACATTGAATAAAATATTTTAACCTTAATTTTTTTTTCATGAAAATGAATTATAATAATGCGTATTAAATACAAAATTAGCTGCTGTGTAAGTTGAATATAAATAACTATCAGAAATAGCTTTCAAATTGTTGTGTAAATATTCGAGATTATCACGAGTAGTGGAAAATTTATTATATATATAACTAAGTTTTCGTCAACTGTGTAAGTTATTTGAGTTCGTAAACTGTAAAGATAATTTAAATAACAATCAGAAATAGCTTTCAAATTGTTGTAACAAGTTTAAAAATGTGACACAACAAAAGTGCAGATGTTCGTTTATTTGGGGGGAAATTCCACTATGTATTTTAAAAGAACAATCTCACACTTTTTAAAATAAAATAATTAATTTAATGTTTATGTTTTCGTCCAAAATACCTTTGAAAAGTAAAAAAAAATCCTAGCGTGAAAGTGATTAGAGTACACAGGATTAAAATTATACTTGCCATAAGGGGATACTTTAGAAAACTTTCTGTCGTTCTTTTTGGCACTGTAATTTAATTTAATTTAATTTATTAACAATTAATTAATTAAAACAAATATGTTGTGTACTTTTCAAATGATCTTTAATTATTTAGTTCTTGAGTCGCGGAACAAATCACTAAATATTCTCTAAGATATATGCGCATATTAGAGACTCTGGTAGGTTTATTTTGTAAAATATTTATCCTTATTCTCCTTTTAAATGCCACACATACTAATAAATGCTTATATATGCTTAAATGCCTATTCTTTTTTTCGTTTTCAATGTGACATTTTTGATAACCAAAGAAGACGTATTAAATCTGATGCTAGTTAAACCAGTCGGATTGATTAATCTTATACTCAATTGGAAATTGCGTGACTACATTTCAATATAGCATGTGTTTTCAACATATTTTTAAGTATAAAAAACATATATTTATTAAATAAAGGATACTTGATCAACAGAATGCTTCTTCATGAAATTTTCTTCTATTCTGAGATTATTGCGCTTAAAATTCCTAATACACTTGCGTCACGTTAGGCGAAAAACAACTCCATCTCTGCTAAAAATAACAAAGTGTGAAACAGGATGAGTGTAATCATATACTCTTTGATTATCATTATCACCCTACTACTTGCCAAGAAACCTTCCCAGAAGTTTTCATACATGTTCACAAAATGTTCTCTTTTGAAAATCTAGCGATCACAGAGAAAAGTTTTTCAGGTATATAATCAAAGTTACCTCATTAATTATAATGTTCACTTGATTGTTTAACTTGATAATCTTCGAGAAAATATTGGTCCTCACTCAATAATTAGTAAATCTTTATTAGTATGTTTTATATGTTTTGTTAACGTGAACACCTTTTAATAAAATTAAATATCATTTATTCTGTAAAAATGACAATCATTACATATTTTTATTCAGAAATACTAATTTTTCGTGATTTTAGGCTGTCTAAATTTTTGTAATATATGTAAACACTATTTCTAATAACCATTCACATGTTTTTTTTTTTAAACATGTGAATGGTTATGTGTATGTGTTTAAAAAAAACATGTGTTTAAAAATACTTTGATTATTAGAACATATATATAAACGTATTTGAAGCACTTTCCGAGCTTTAAAATTACATTTATCCGCGAAAGTAAAATGTATGTATACCTATAATTTATAAGTAACATGGATTCAGATCGAATCTAAATTGTGGAAAAACGCAGATTGGTGCAGAAAGTAATATAACATAAGCAGCTAAAGACAATGTATAAAAGCACCAATACGAAAATAAATATAGCAGATATGTTTCGGCTGCATGACATGCCGTCGCCAGTGCTAGAATGGAAAAGAAAAATTCACTTTCTTTACATAGAAAAGCGTGAAAACCTCTCTCAACTGGGCCGCTATGTGGCCTTGTATGCTAATGGAGCTGGTGAACATAAAATCTGTCCATAGTTCCAATGTCCTCCGCGTTCAAACAATATCTCTGGGGGATGCCGATTTCAGGTGCTAAGTCTCTCATCTGGTATTTGTTCAAAATCAGGAGCCCATTCATTGGGGGCAACGTTCGTCTGTATAATAGACCCCTATAATTAAATAACCTCAGTTAAGCACCTCATTGTGGTCAAGCCTCCAGTAGGCCGTTGACCCAGCCATTAGAAACAAAAAAATTAATCATATTGTTTTCGAATCCCATATAGAAGACAGGTATCCAAATGGGGCTCATATAACTGTAAATGCGAAAGCAAGAAATGAAGGTAAATAAGAACAGAGGAGGTATCGCTAATATTCAGAAAGGGGAGGCAATATTGACAAAACTGCTTATGTTTTTGTTAATATTGAAAATTTCAAGGAAATCTAATTCACTTGGGGAACGGGTTTCCAAATAAGTTTGGTTTAACTAAAGTCAAAAATGTGGTTAGCATTTCAACAAATTTAGCAATGGAAGATTTGTAGTTTTTATATTATTTCTTATATCCGACGATCTGAAGGCGCTCTTAAATTTAAGAGAGAAAATAAAGATTCTCTGTCCGTATGAATCTAATTTATAGATGCACTTTAAATTTTTTATCTATAAGGCTAAGATTTCTACTTGAAAAAGTGGATGCATAGTAGCATATTTTTTCTGAATTATGTGCCAAAAAACTCCAAACAACCAATTAAAACCTGGTTGTAAAATATTCTGCTGATAAAAAGTAAATTAAGTAAATTATAACTGCATTTGAAATTATCTTATTTTTAATATGACTTTGTTGAAAAGTACAGTAGGTGCTATAAATCCCTTTTGGAGGTTTTCTGAACACTGATTCCAATTCCTATTTTACATTAGTTGAGTAACATATATTTTTAATACAATAACTTAATGCATTTTTTTCTCTCCGTGTTTTACTACACATTTCCAGTTTTAAGCAGGTAAGCGATTTTCATGTTGTTTTGTGGAGTTTGTTTTCTTCCATATATATTGATTTGCAAAAGCATATGTATTTTTATACAGATTTTTATGAATGTCTTTGCTTAGAATTTCGAAAGACGTTTCTTATTTCAATGCAACGCACCTTTGAATTAGCTTTTTTTTGTTTCTTTATTTACAGTTTCTCATAGAAGCTATCTGTAGGCACTTGGATGCAAATAAAATCTTTAAGCTAAGCTTTCTGCAACAAACAAAATATTCATAGATGTTTTGGGAATAAAAAATTGTTTTTCAATACCTCAATCCAGTTATACAAACTGATTCTTATGTGTAAAACAGAAGGAAGCGAGAATATTTTGTAATTACATAAATAGCAGGAAACAAATTTACCAGAAGTAAAATAATTTCTCATAGAAATATTTAAGTCTCTGTCATAAAGAACAAATAAATTTCAAGGATAGTCTCCTATTTTCCCTTTGTTAGTTCATAAAAAATCTCCTCTCATAAACGTGGTAGTTCTTTTACAACTATTGTGATACAAACATGATTTTTCACACAAGTATCTGATTTGCCGAACAAACATTAGTATACACGCGAGGAGAAATATGAAATTGTGATGGATGGTTGAAATTCAATACAAATGTTTTCTCTGTTTCTTACCCGGGGTGATTAAAAACTCTTATGAAATACATGTAAAGAGAGATGTTTTTACAAGAGTGGAACAACATTACAAAACATGGAGGAACAAAGACTATCTAGAATCACAAAGATTTGTGGGGTCAAAAACATTCTTGTCATTTAACTGTTAATAATCGACTTAATAATAATGAATCCTGTAATCAATATATAATCCCTACTTTAATAATAAATCCTGTAATCAGTACACAATCCTTACTTTAATAATAAATCCTGTAATCAATATATAATCCTATTTTAATAATCAACCCTGTTAAGGTGCCTGCTTACCTTCGGATGTGTTTTTTTATGCTTGAAAAATTGTCTATTTAAGTACATTATATTATAGAATATAGCTAAAAGCTGTGAGTAACCGGCGAAAATATGTATTCTTTTAAATATTTTTAAATTTAGGCTCAACACATGCATAAAATTTTCTATAAAATAGCATATCTGCAAAACATAAAATCTCAAATTTAATTAAAGCTTTTTTTATTCTGTAAATTTATTTTGATTATTGAAAGTTTCTTGAAGGAATGAACTACTCTTATAGTTGTTTGTTATTTGAAAGTTAGACAAGTTAGCGTTTTTACAGGCAGAAAAATCATGAAAATATGCGACAATTCTTAAACTGTATCAGCAAAATATAAAACGATAATTTAACTACATTCAGCGCAGATGTTCACTCCCTAAATCAACCCTTTTAGAGTGTTTTGCAAAGTTCCATAACATTCCACTTAAAATGTTTTGTCAGGATGTTTTGCAACAAAGCAAAATAATAAAAATCTCATTTAGAGAAAAAGCAGAAAATGTAATAAATCCGGCTTCGAAAACTCGCGACTGAATTATATTAAAGTTCATGTAACTCAAGTTCTAAACCTGATAGCAACAAAAATTCAAACTGAATTTGAAAGCTAAAAATCAAGCTTTAATATAATAGAAAATCGTATTTTTGGTCGAAAATTGCATTTTAAAGGCAGGCAGGCACATTAATAATGAATTTAAGTCAAGTCCTTTTTGTGAAATATCTATTAGATTTTAACGAGCAACTGTCGGAAAATTCTCCATTATTCCAAAGTCATAGTTACGTGATTACGACGTTTCCGACACATCGTTGTTATGTGTTTCTGACCGTGTTGATTACCTCTACCACTTTTTATATGTTTTTGTTTTCTACAGACGATGTGAATCACCCTGTATATGAATAAGAATAAACAACAGTCTTTTGTTTACACTCCGTTTAACACAAATACAACAAGCGTAAATTAGAGCATATTTTATTATCTATCAACAACCACTGAAGTGGGAATAAAGAAGTCTTTAAAGACATGCTAAGATGTATCTTTAGTTATGCAACATAATTAACCGCTGGTTTTCAAAAGCAAGTCTTTCAGCCTTTAATTAAAGATCTTTTAAATTCCGTTTGTGTGTACTTTCAATGTTGTGAAGTTACAATAATACACGTGTAATTTTAGGAGAACTTCGTTTAAATACGTTTTTATCTGTTTCCCTGAAAGTTACAAATTTCAGATTGGAAGATTTAATCTCATAATTAAAATCTCCAATTTCAAATTAGCTGAAAACTGGAGAGTAGGGTATCCTGAACTTTTCTAGTTACATTTAAGCTTTTATCCTAATTACAGTTAAATGCGTTTTATAGAAATTATTGGATATTTATTTGAAGAATTTTAAAAGTTTTTGAAAAGATTTATATAAAATACGGCTGTTAATGTTCATGAAACTTCATTTTTAGCACTGTTGAAAAATATACTACTACTGTGATTCAAAACTGTTACTATTTATTACTCTATAAAACTTTATGAAAATAAATAAGATACATATTTTCTATTTCCTTTTAAAAATCAAAATGTTAATTCATAAAAGAGTCGAATGGATTGATATTGTGCTAAAAACTTCTTTCTGTACTTTCTGTACTCAAGACATATTTAAAATTTATAACTCTCAGTTGTTATAAAAAAACACTATTTCTCGTCTTAAACTATTTCTCGTCGAAACAGTAATCTCAAAACCTAATCAGTACTTCAGTTATGTACATATGCTTAACAAGAGGGTATTGAAAATGCGGTGTTGTTTTTTCCTGACTAAACAAGGTCCAATAAGCATAAAACAGTTTGCAATGCAAAAGTTTGCTTTCCAAAGCAACGATTCCTCATCTTTGTCCCTTCTCGAACTGTCAAGGTATTATCCATACTGTGCTTTCCTGCTTCCCACCCATACTGCTTCTCTTTGAGGCGCAACCCTTTTCCAATGCTGAAAAAAGGGCAGTCGTTGCCATCGCTCGACTTAACTACCAGCAAGATTGCGGACGATCGAAACGTTCATCGCGTGCCACAGATCTAGAGACCCTTTTTGACGACTGCTGGGTGTGTGGCACAGAGAGCTGTTGTCAAAAAAGGGTCTCTAGATCTGTGGAACGCGATGAACGTTTCAATCGTCCGTCATCTTGCTGGTAGTTAAGTCGAGCGATGGCAACGGCTGCCCTTTTTTCAGTATTGGGCAATCTATCCAGCTGTTTCTCGCATTCTTCCACTTTTTCAGCAGATGTCTGTGCTGTTAAAAATAATCGTGACCATTTCTTTACGGGAAATGACGTGATAAAAAGTAAAGGATTCTCGTGGAGCTATGTCACCCGCAACTATTTTTATAGAAATCAAATCTATTCTTCGTGACTGGCAACAGTCAAAACGTCGGAGTTTGGTGTTCCCAGAGCGGGAACACTGCCCGTTAAAGGGTTAATGCTCAAAGCTAATTCACATGAGCTTTTCAACAATTTAGATATGTACCGATATATATGACTCATAGTACTTCAAAATCAAGGCAGAGCCATCTTGATTTTAATATTTGCATGTCAGAGGATATTTTTTATCAAACTTTTTTTGAAAATATTAGTAATAAATTTTTGTTTAATATTTTACAATACAATAAATCTAATAGAACTTTTGAGCACATCACATAATTGATAACGATTTCACTTTAGACTAAAATTATGAAATCCGTAAATACATTTTCCTACTGCAATTAAATTTTACAGTTAAATAAATATTTCTAGTCATAGTAGTCTAAGTTTCTTTATACCTTTATGTCTTATAAATAAAATTTATCAAAATTTCGCAAAACTTCGTAAAAACGATAAATGTGCATCTATTTAAATAATTCATTTCGAAAACAAAAGTTTTCTCATTTACGTTCCCCTCTGTAAACTTCACTTTTCATGAAATATTTTCAGTGAAATAATCTTTCATATCTTTTAAGAACGCATTCTGCGATGTATTTAACATTCAAAAAATTAGCACATCCAAAGATATGACAAAAACGTAAATCTGGAGGTTTATTTGTTCTGGGATATTCTGAACACGTACCACGGAAACGCAGAGAAAATCAGATTTAAAATGATGTATGAAATAACTTATTCGAATTTAGGAGGTACAGAGAATTTAGATTCATACCATTGAGAAAATCATGTATTCTTAATTTAACCATGCTTCTAAAGTTGATAGGAAAAAAAATCAAAACGCTTGCAGCTTAAAAATAAAACTGACATGAAGTCCGTATTTTATCATGCAAGGTATAATCTTCAATATGAATAAAGTCTATTTTTCAGCAAAAATTAAATTATCTGAAATCCCCAAAAAAAAAGAAATAAATGATTTAAGATGATGATGAACGAAAAAATTGACGTTTAAACTTTTACGAGTTACCAGACAAAAAAAAAAGTAATATGTGCAGTTATTTCTTTTCAAACACAAGATTGTCAGCATGCATTTTCTCTGCATTAACATTTTTAGATACGACAAAAATCTCACTTCTCAAATCAGAGAACAATTTTACAATTATTTTTAAAAATCCTATTACGCTTAAGAACGAAAAGTATAAAGCTTATTTTCAAATAATTTCTCGAATAAAAGCTTAATCAATCTCTGTTTCAAGAGTCAAAAAAATATCACCCATAAATGATGACTGTAAATACAATTTTAAAGGTAAATGATGTCATTTGACTTCTGTTCAGCCGTATGAATTTCTACAAAATATAAAATATTCACAAATTAAACTAGAAAAATTCAATAATAGTCAAATATTCTTTTGCGTTACCGCAAACAAAAAAAAAATGTGTGCTTCAGTGTGCAGAATTTACGAATTCACATGTGTTAAAATAATTTTATTAGAAATTAAAGCATCAAGGCATGGGCTATTCCAAAATTAAAGCACCATTTTGATGGATTTTTTAAGTTCACTAAAAGAAGGCCAAATTCTTTTGAGGGGACTGAATACTTATTGGTGAATAGAAATTAAATGACAGCAGCACACTTTTCTTTAAATTTTAATTAATATACTTGAAAACATAAATATGAAGACTAAAAAAAATGTCCCCTGCTTTAACAACATTTAAGTAATCACCCAATTATTTCTTATGCAAGTAAAAAAGTTCTTTTACCTTCTGATATCAATATACTTCCTTTATGCGGCTTGATAATTTTTGTATTAATTTATTTTCTCTTAATATGGACATATTAAGTCCCCTGTGTTACCTTTTTCTGTTTTCGACAATATTTAACACAATATGATTCATGTAAAAAACAGTAATATTTAAAAAATTATAGTAACATCTACCATACAACCGTTTTATTGGATTTATTAATATTTTCTTTTATAAAAGTTATTATTTTTCTTTTAGTAAAGACCAAAAAAAAATATGTTAGTAATACTGGGTACTAAGAAACACTGCGGTCAGCACAGTAACAAAGAGGACAGATTTTCATAAAACAAACAGAACGTAACAACCTCAGAAATCAGGTTTTATAAATTTATTTCTTGAAGACATCAACATGTACACTCCACTGATCAAATACTATGTCTCCTTTCATTTTAAAACTTGAGTTAACCTGTGTTACCAATACCATGGTAGCCTAGGAAACTGGTAACACAGTGGACAAAGTGAAATGAAAATTCAACCTTGTGTTTATATTTTTATAAATATAATATTAAATGACGATGTTTTATTTCACTGATAATTTAAAAATTGATAAATTAAAATTATAATTAACTATCAATAAAAATCAAGAGTAACACAGCAGACACAGTAAAAGCACCCCCACCTTAAAAACCACTATGTTGAAATAAATTCTTCTAAATCCAACTTAGTCAAAATCACTTCCAGTGCTGAGTGATAATACTTTCAGGTGACTACTGTTGCCAACTTTTAGTTAAAAAATCTTGTCATAATATCAACAAAAACCTAAGAGTAACACAAGGGACAAATGTTGGGGGGACAGATGTATTTGCATTATAAAATGAAAAATAGAAAAGGGTGCTATGTTTTTAACAGTTAGGGTGTAATCTTACTAATGCAAGAAGCAAGTTTATAGCATGAAAAATTGGTTAAAAAATCATAAAACTAAAAAAAGAGATAATTTAAAAAGTAAAATATGCTGGGGACATGGGCCTTTACCGTACGCGATGTTCAATAAACCGTACGCGATGTTCAAAAGAAAAAATCTTAAATTTAATAATTATGTCTGAATAGTAATGTATCTTCAGTATCTTATTGAATGTTTAAACTATAAATTGGAACCAATCTGTTGGAAGTATAAGATCAGAAAGTGTTGGGACATAAAAAGTTGCTTTAATTTTTGAATGGCCCACATATGTAAGTCAGTTCAGAACTACAAAAAATCTTAATGGACCATTTTAACAGTGAAAACACGAAGTTCCACCTCTGTAGGTATGTGAACGTCTGGACCGGAGTGGTTAAGCTTTGTACCACTACATAACGATATAAATTATATACTATGTCACAATATTGCGAAACACATCGCTTATTTGCTGCAACAACGTCATAACTCAAAAATCATCGTGAAATGCGTTTGGAGATTCGTGAAAGTGACGAAACGTATGTTCAACAAATCGATACTGTGAATTTTAAAAGCTCAGACACACACACAATCGGTTAAAAGTTCTTATCATTGCAATTATCTTCATATTATGAACTCAAGAATCATGAGTTTTGAGTTATGACACTGTTGCATTAAATGAATGACATGTCTTGCAACAAGTCGCAGGACTGTTCTCCGATATGTTTTTGCGCGCTATGATATTTAGTTTGAGCAAATATCGCTACAGTTCCGAAACAATTCAGCCCGACTTTCAGCGTAGTGTGTACTAAACCTAAAACTGTCCAAACGTACTTCCGGAGACAAAATGCCTTCAGATTCCAACGGCCCCACCATTGTCGAGTGGATAAGTCACTCGAAACGGCAGACGGCTGAAATGTGAATGACCCGAGTTCGGGTCCCATTGCGCAGCTGTCGATCTAATGGTGTTTTTTCGATCTAATGAGTCGAATCAATTTCGATCTAATGAGTCGATCATGTCGATCTAATGAGTTTTGTACGGTTTTCTCCAGATTTGACGAGAATACGCGTTAGAAAATCCTCCGACCAAGGCACCCCACATCCTATGCAGATCGCCCAAGCTCAGCGTTGCATAACAGCAACACACACACACACTGAAACAACGGATTGATCATTTTTGTAAATGGAAATATGTATCTAGGTTTAAGGGTTGTGAATATGATGGTCGATCAACTTAAGCTTGGACACGCTGTATCTATTACAAGTCATACATATTTTCTATAAATAATAACAAGAATAACGTATATATACCGAATACGCTGAGTCCCGAAATGCCTTATGCCATAACAATCGACACTATGTTGCAAAAAACATTTTTATAAAATATATATAGGGACTAGTTTAAAAGGTTTCTTTGGAAATGTTTAATGCAAAAATAAGCTCCGAAATATTTAAATCGGCTTTCAACTCTTGGAATCTATAGATGTATCTGACAGCGCGAAATGCATTTTCGATAAACTTGCCGTTCTCCTATTCGATAAGTTTAAATTCTCTTAGGTACAAAGGGAGCTTTAGTTTTATGAAATGCATATTCTTACCTTCGTCACCTAAGTATTTTGAAGTCTAAACTTAGAAAGTGCTTTTATTATTCAGAATGTCTGGCAGTTCTTCTGACTAGAATGAGATGTTTTGCATTTTTACTCACTTGTATTTGTAAAAGAAGTATTTTGATAGCGAAAAATTTTAGCAATGGGATTTTCACGAAAGTATCCAACTTGATTGCACCTGATTATACTTTTCCTAGTTTCGACATGACGTCTTTATGTACCTAGGTAGGTACGTATGTATCATAAATCTAAAATGATTAGTCATAGAATTTGAAATTTTGTATTTAGGATTGCTGAAAAATTTAATTTTGAATATCTATCTTTGATGCATGCCGTTTTTTCAGAATTAGAAAATGCTTGGGCTTCAAAGGGTTAATACGAAGCGATCTGAATGTGGGATTTCATTTCTTTTCAAACCTTGATTCATTCTTTTTATTTAATTTATTTGTGTGCTTTAGTAGGTAATTAATACAAAACTAAAAATTCTCATTTTTTAATAATACATATTAGGATCTTTCTTGGCTCTTGGAGCCCTTGGTCGGAGGCTCCTCTCACCAGGGACCCGTGGTATCTTGCCTGTCTTGCCCCCCATCGTTACGTCACTGGTAGGCTTACAAACTATCATTACACCGAATTTTATTTTATTCATTCCATTAGTCAATCATTCCAAAAACAAATCGTCGTATAATACAATTGCTATAGATATTTCGATTTGGAAAAATGTGCGGTACTTACCTATTATAGCGGAGGTCAGCCAAGACGAGCAATTTTTCTCCAAGATAATTGCCGGACATTTGAAATTATTGTTGGTTTGGAATAAAATTGACAACAGTTGACGAAAAAATAGTTTGGCGGAAATAACCGATGGGATAATACGTAAGCGCCAAATGTGTTATCAGTTAAAATAAATAAAAACTTTATCTAAAAAACACACATGTAAAGGTATTTATTAGTCGGGACGATCATTTTAACCGAAAAATCTTTGTTCTTCGTCAGCCGTCAACACCTCGTCTCACAGTAGGGACTGATGTCTGCTGTGTTGACGGCTGAAGAAGATCGAATTTTTTTTCGTCCGAAACGATCGTAACAAACAATAATTACCTTTATATGTGTGCTTTTTACGCAAAGTTTTCATTTATTTCATCTTTTAACACCACTGTTTTGATTGTTTCTTCTGTGTAATCTGTTAATTTAAAGCAATGTTATCCAAGTAATCTTAACTGCTATTTCAAAATTATGCGCATATATACCAAAGTTTGACTTGTTTCTTTCTCATACGTTTTATTTTGGCGCAAAACTCATTTACTTCTCCCTTCAAAAGCGGCAAAAATCGCCAAAAATATCAAGCATGGTGCTCATTTTTCAGCTTTTTATCAATATCTTCTAAAGTAATTTGAATTTTGAATAACTGAATGACTGACACCTCTGAATTTCGATCGATTTTTTTTTTTCGGCGGCTTGTACGTTTGGATTTGATGTGTTTCTAGAAAAAATAACGAAATAAACTTGTTTCAGAGCCCGATTCATATGTTACGTTTGCGGGGGGGAATGAGCACTGTTTACATCCAGATTAAGAAGGAAACAGTTTGGAAGTGAAATGAAATTCTCTTGTTAAATACCATGAAAAACGCTTTTAAGTTTGGAGCCGATTAGCGAAGGCTTTTTACCTCACTCAACTTCATTTGCAAGGATTAAAAATTGCGGCAAGAGAAATTGATTATCAAGCAATAACAAATTCGTTTATTTGCTCGCTTGGCAATCTGATTTGTCTAAAATTTTGAAAATAATTATGTAGAGTTTTATGAACCGACTAGGATAACCTAACAACTACTGGAAATTTATAAAATAATTAGCGCAATGTTTATTAAGTATGTAATTATTTTTTGCTGTTTTAACAGAAGTAAAAGTTAACTCTAGATGACAACTGATTGTGAGTAAAAGACTGTACAGGAAAGGCTGAAACTTCATGTTATATTACTGAGAATGATTTGTTTTGTCGACATATTACTGAGGATGATTTGTTTTGTCGACATATTACTGAGAATGATTTTTTTTTTTTTTTTTTTTTTTGTCGACAGATTTTTTTCATAAATGATTTTTGACAACCATATTTAGAGCCAATAATGATGAAAAGCTAGTTATTCTAAGCATGATGCAGATTACTGTTTCTATCAAACTTAATAAATATTTTAAGCTTACTTCATAAAAAAGCATATTCAAAGGTTAAAATTAATACATAGCTTTATAAATAATACACAAAGTTCAGTGCATTCATAAAGTCCACCCTACTACAGATTATCATCACTAAATCAGGCAGAAAATGCATAAAACTGTTCTCAAAAAATATAACTTACATTACTATCTTGTATTTCAGAATTTAATATGAGAAAAATATTTTATTGCAGCGAAAGATAATATGGTCTAAATAAAAAAAAATTCTACCTTAAATTATCACAAAAACTTAATGTTATCACTTTCCATAAGACTTTAATTTGGCAGGTATATCTGTAAGTATTATTTGATCCTACTATAAAAGATAACGGATAAAACAATTTTGAAAAAATACTATAAATAAGAAGTAGCTACCTTATACATAATTACATTTATTTCTTCTACAAAGAATTATGTGACAAGAAAAGCCTTTTATCAAACGAGTAATCATCATTCATTTTAGGTTCTTAAAGGTAAATTAAAGAAATTTTCTTAATTGGTAATTCACTGTCCAAAAAATAACTGTTAATTGTTGCATATTAATCCTTTATAATGGATATTATTTAGGATAATTACGCTAAAATGATTTTTTAGGTATAGCAAACAAATTATTATTAATTGCGTGAATAAATATGTAGTTAGAAAAATCACATATTCATGATCATATTCATGTTTTTACCTTAATAAAGTTAAGTATTTGGTATGATACATCGCTCAGTATATATCACAAGCATAGACAAATTTATTTATTTGGAACATTTTTTTTGCCGTCTACATCAATGTTTCTTTCTATAGTTAGATTTTAGTTAAGAAATCATAATCTATTTCTATTATTCCACTTTTATTTTCATTAAATAGTTATTTCTATCAAGCAAAATTTATTACATGTTAGACCTGCGCATTAGCCATTAAATTCTTAAAAAGTATTGCTAGGGCAAACTTTTTGAGATCTTGATTTACTATTTACTGCTATATCTTTAATATTAAAAATGTTTGCATATACCTTTCCGTCAATTGGCGCATGATTTTTTGTATTTTATTAATTATTATTTTTAATTTTTTGCTGAGCTCTTCCACCTTTTAAGAATGTACGTTTTTAATGATGGATAATTGTGACATCTTTTAATTAGTAATTTATCGGGTGAGTTACTTCGCAAAAGAACATACAGCAGAGCAGCAGTTCAACATGATTACAAAATTTGAAAGAAAATAAAAGAACAGATTAATTATAGGTTTGAATTTCTTACATCTTCACATGATTTTAAGACCCTCCAAAAAGTGTTTTACATGAGTTGCCATTTTAAACTTAAAACTGGATAATTCGGGATTCGATTACCATGCTTTTTAACAGTGCAAATGTTATGGCATTTTTTTTTTTTTTTTTTAACTCGTCCGACATATATGTTCAAAGATTTTTTTAAAAATCTAACAAAAAAGTGTCTGGCATTAATTTATATTATTGCTCATACACACAACCTATATTGCCTATAAAGAGCAATGAAGGAATAAGGCTGCGACGTTGACCGTTTTAGCTGCTCATATTTTTAAAAATACATAATACTGTGATGTCGCCTTTTCCAGTCATAAAGAAATACTGACCTTTTATATAACGTTATTCATTAATAACAGATCAGATTTGTAGAATTCTGATGATCGACCCTACAAAGCATAGAGCATTACAAAAGGAGGAAGTCAATAAGGCGTTGGTCCGACTTTGTTCTCCAAGTAATCTGTCACCCGGCGTGGCACAGACTGATAAAGTTCCCAGATGGTGTCCTGCGGAATCGCTTGCCAAATTGTCTCTAACTGAAATTGTCTCTAACCCAAAAATGCTCTACGGGAGAGAGATAAGGCGACCTAGCGGGCAAAGGAAGTACAGGGAAAGCTAGAAGATAATTCATAGCAACACGCGCCGTATGCAGCCGGGCATTATCGTGTTGAAAAGTTAAATCCAGAGTGTCGCAAAAGGAACGGTAACACAATCGGTCGTAGAATGTCGTCACGTACCACTGTGCTGTCAATGTTCTAGAAATAACTATCAAAGGGGTCCAGCTATCAAAAGAGATAGCACCCCAGACGATAACATATCTTGTTCTGGGCGTGCAATAGTCAGGTCAGGATCCCCCTCTGCCCTCTACGTCTCCAGATACGTCTGCGGTTGTCGTCAGGTTACAGTTGGAAACGGGGTTCGTCACTGCAAACTATACATCCCCAGTCAGCGCAGTTACACGTTGATCGAGCTCGGCACCACAGTAATCGGACGGTGTACAGGCATGAGACGCAACCGGCGTAGCGGTCGGCGCGAGCGTAACTTCCGCTCTCTGAGTCGTCTGTGGAGGGTCATGTTAGATACATGCGTGAGGGTCATACGGTGGATAGTTAATAGCGACGAATCCAATGATATGACAGCTGTTCTGACAATCGCTCAATCCTCCCGTTCTGTTGCGGTCCTGCGGGCCTGGGTCGACAGCTACCATTTTGACGCTGATATCCACCGTTGTTGACCCAGTCATGGCAGCATCGTCTAATATCCGCACCGCACAGACGTAGATGTCGAGTGATTCTTCGATTCGTCCAGCCAGCACCTTTTAGTCCAATCGCACGACCTCTTTCAAACTCCGACATCTGCTCGTAATGCGCACGTAAGATATCGCAGTCGAAATGCAACAAGAATTTTAACCATCAGATTGAGAATCGCTCCTTATATGCACCAGCTGAATGCGCAATTCCGATGCGCAAGCGCTTCCACTATTCCTTCATTGGACTTCAGATTTTAATCATTTGCATGTTCGGTCCGAATGTCTTTGCATAATAAATTTCATAGCAATCAGGCGACTATTTCTTGGGGCGTCGATTGTTTTGTTATAGAGTGTATTTACATGTTTATATACAATTCATACTACTTCAGAATCAAGGCAAAGCAGTAAAGCCAAGAACTCATGCAGATTCCAGTGGCACAGATAGTGATTTTTCTATATTTATTGAGGGTTTAAGTTTTATTTTTTCCCCGAATAAATAAACTCTATTTTCAGCTTACCGATACAGTCCTCTGTTTTATACTCATCCATCAACAACTCAGAGAGCGTTGTTCAGACCGCATATGCGCGATGACTTCAGGATTACGTTAGCATTTGTTGAAAACTTCAGCTCAGTTATGTTATTCATTAGGGTTGTCCCAAATTTTAGAGTTCCGAGTTTAATCATGCGAAGAGTGGTAGAAGAGCTAAAATGTTATGTTATCTTTTTCGAGGGATAATAATTTGTCATATATGTTATATTTGTCATATATGTTTATATGTAGGGGAAAGTAGCCCAAAATGATCCCCTTAAGAGGAAAACTTGCATTAAATAGCATAAATGCTAAATAAAACTTTCGCCGTTAGTCACAATATTTTACACTATATTTTGCATCATAAACATAATTTAGCAATATTTGAAACCCAAACTGTGTCACGAAGAAATAGACTTTTTAAATAGAGTCCAAAGGATCATTCTACCTTCACCCAAGGGCAAAATGATCCTTCATTTTAAAATAATTGTTAAGTGTTTTGTATCGGTAAATAAAATATGTAAAAGTAATTATTAAAAATTGTATGCATAATTTATTTTATGAATTTTTTAAAATAGAAAAATGTCACAAACAATAAAATTACAATTTTCTCTGACCATACAAAAAAATATGGCCTACAATAAACGCAGAGATAAATTAAATAATATAATGGGGAGTCACGCATTTTGAGAACGTCTAAAGGGCTGTGGACTAGGACCCGGTGGTGGAGTATCTTCAGTTGATAGATCATTTTACCTGACAGTATGGCTCCCCACTTTAGGCCATGTAACTAGAACACAACCAGAAACATAACAAACTAAATAGGAGTAATTCACATCTAAAACATACTCTATTCAGTAAACCAAGTTATGTTCCTGTAGATTAAGGACAATATTTCTGAATAAATAGAAAAATTAGTGCTTACCTTATAAGATATATGATAAAACTCTTTTTTTTTTTAAGAATTCTACTCAGACACGTAATACACTGATTGCTTCAGCATGGATATTGCTTCTTCTTGACTTCGCGAAACTAGTTTGTATGTTGCCCCATAGACAGCGCTATCTGTACCTAAGAAAACATATACGGACCGTTTAGCCCTCAATCATCATTTTGGGCCGCCTTACCCTACTTATTTTAATATTGAAGTGAATTAATATCTCTAAACTACCATAGACATTAATCCTATGGAATTCTAATAATAAATAGGAGGGTTGCCTTTTAAGTTTTTACAAAATGTAGGAAGAAAAATATTTTTTAGGAACAAACTGTTTTATTGCTTTTCAAAATATTCGCCTTTAAGATTTATGCACTTTTCCACCCTTTCAAACCAATTCTTGAAACAGTTTTTTCACTCTCAAATTGATATCTCGAAAATTGGTTTTGAAGGTATCAACAGCTTCTTGAGGTGATGAAAATCGCTAATCGCTGCCCACGAAATATTGTTTGATATAAGAGAACAAGAAAAAGTTCTTAGGCGACAAATCAGGAGAATACAGGCAATGAGACATTAATTTGATATTTTTATCTTTCAAATAATCAATTTTTTCACGTTCTGTGTGGGAGCTGACGTTGTCGTAATGAAGAATGATGCGTCGATTTTTGTTGTTTTTCCTGATTTCATTGATGACTTTTGGCAAAGAAATTTCTGTTTACCATTTAGCGTTAACAGTTTTTCGATCCTCTAAAGGAATGGTTGCGATGTCCTGTAAGGCCGAAGAAACAAGCAAGCATTTTCTTGGAACTTGATGAACGAACAACTTGCTTGGGATTCGGTTCATCTGGAAACACTCAAACAGTGGACTGTTGTTTAGTTTTCAGCTCATACGAATATAAAGTTTCGTCATCTGTAAAGATGTTGTAAACGGATTCTGCTGTTCCCAATTGCAATTTTTTTAGCATTTCCTTAAGCCAATTTGCGCGATCCTCTTTTTGTGCTTCTGTCAAATTGTGCAGAATCCATCTGGAACAAACCTTTTTAACAGCCAAATGCTCGTGCAAAATCGAATGCATTGCAGTCTGTGATATGACAAGGGATGCTTCTATCTCACGATATCTGACATGCCGATCTTCTTCAATCATGTTGCGCATAGCATGGATGTTGTCTGGAATAACTATCAATTTTATTCATTCTTCACGAGATTCATCACAGACGGACGCACCACCACGACGAAATTCTGTAAACCAATTGTAAACAGTCTTTTCTGATAATGCTTCATTACCAAAAGTTTCACGAAGTGATACTAAGCATTATTGTCAAGTGACGCCTTTTATAAAATCATAAAAAATCATCCAACGAAAACCTTCACGATTTATTGCCATATTTTATTTTCACTCACTGGCTTCTTTAGAACACTCGTGTAAACAAAGTACGCATGCAATTTCTATAATGCCTCTGATTATTAGATTAAAAAAATGTGAGTTTTACGAATATCCCGAAGAAAAGTTTCAGTAGCATTTCCTATTGGTCATTTGTAAAAACATAAAAGGCAACGTACGTATTTTTAACCTATTCCAGACAGTTTTGAGTATCTCCATATCTATATAAATAAAATTAGACTTTTGTCTGTACATTTCTTGGAATTAAAAAATTTTGCGATTTCTATCCGTTTCAAGCACCTGGGAATCCGATGTGACCCTCAAAAAAAAGTTTGTCTGTCTGTCATTCTGTCATTCTGTCCTTCTGTCATTCTGTCATTCTGTCATTCTGTCCGTGACGCTTTTTTTGTTTAAGCATCACGTAAAAACGACTGAAGCGAATGATATGAAATTCGGTGTCATGATAGGGGGTCACTCAACTTAAAACATAGGCGTCGAATTTTTAAAAAATCTTGATTAGATTTTCAGGTTTTGCGAAAATCGTTTCAAACTGCGTAAATTTGTGTTCAAGCATCACGCAAAAACGACTAAAGCGAATGATATGAAATTGGGTGACATGATAGATGGTCACTCATCTTAAAACATAGGTATCGAATTTTTAAAAAATCTTGATTAGATTTTGAAATTTTGCGAAAATCATTTCAAACTGCGTAAATTTTTGTTCAAGCATCACGTAAATACGACTGAAGCGAATGATATGAAATTGGGTGTCATGATAGGTGGTCACTGAACTTAAAACATAGACGTCGAATTAAAAAAAAATCTTGATTAGATTTTGAAATTTTGCGAAAATCATTTCAAACTGCGTAAATTTGTGTTCGCACATCACGTAATAACTGCAAAGGTGAAAAAATGATATTTGGTGAAATGATAGGTGGTCATTCACCTTAAACTATAAGCATCTAATTAAAAAAAAATCGATCAGATTTCGCGATTTTATGAAAATCGTTTAAAAATGAGTGAGTCTTTGTTCCCGCATTACGTAATCTATATAAATAAAATTAGACTTTTGTCTGTACATTTCTTAGAATTCAAAAATTTTGCGATTTCTATCCGTTTCAAGCACCTGGGAATCCGATGTGACCCTCAAAATAAAGTTTGTCTGTCTGTCATTCTGTCATTCTGTCCTTCTGTCATTCTGTCATTCTGTCATTCTGTCCGTGACGCTTTTTTTGTTTAAGCATCACGTAAAAACGACTGAAGCGAATGATATGAAATTCGGTGTCATGATAGGTGGTCACTCAACTTAAAACATAGGCGTCCAATTTTTAAAAAATCTTGATTAGATTTTCAGATTTTGCGAAAATCGTTTCAAACTGCGTAAATTTGTGTTCAAGCATCACGTAAAAACGACTGCAGCGAATGATATGAAATTGGGTGACATGATAGGTGGTCACTCATCTTAAAACATAGGTATCGAATTTTTAAAAAATCTTGATTAGATTTTGAGATTTTGCGAAAATTGTTTCAAACTGCGTAAAATTTTGTTCAAGCATCACGTAAAAAGGACTGAAGCGAATAATATGAAATTGGGTGTCATGATAGGTGGTCACTCATTTTAAAACATAGGTATCGAATTAAAAAAAAATCTTGATTAGATTTTGAAATTTTGCGAAAATCATTTCAAACTGCGTAAATTTGTGTTCGCACATCACGTAATAACTGCAAAGGTGAAAAAATGATATTTGGTGAAATGATAGGTGGTCATTCACCTTAAACTAGAAGCATCTAATTAAAAAAAAATCGATCAGATTTCGCGATTTTATGAAAATCGTTTAAAAATGAGTGAGTCTTTGTTCCCGCATTACGTAATCTATATAAATAAAATTAGACTTTTGTCTGTACATTTCTTAGAATTCAAAAATTTTGCGATTTCTATCCGTTTCAAGCACCCGGGAATCCGATGCGACCCTCAAAAAAAAGTTTGTCTGTCTGTCATTCTGTCATTCTGTCATTCCTTCCGTGACGCTTTTTTTGTTTAAGCATCACGTAAAAACGACTGAAGCGAATGATATGAAATTGGGTGTCATGATAGGTGGTTACTCAACTTAAAACATAGGCGTCGAATTTTTAAAAAATCTTGATTGGATTTTGAGATTTTGCGAAAATCGTTTCAAACTGCGTAAATTTGTGTTCAAGCATCACGTGAAAACGACTGAAGCGAATGATACGAAATTGGGTGTCATGATAGGTGGTCACTCAACTTAAAACATAGGCGTCCAATTTTTAAAAAATCTTGATTGGATTTTGAGATTTTGCGAAAATCCTGTCAAACTGCGTAAATTTGTGTTCGAGCATCACGTAAAAACGACTGAAGCGTATGATATGAAATTGGGTGTCATGATAGGTGGTCACTCAACTTAAAACATAGGCGTCGAATTTTTTTAAATTTTCATTAGATTTTCAGATTTTGCGAAAATCGTTTCAAACTGCGTCAATTTGTGTTCGCACATCACGTAATAACTGCAAAGGTGAAAAAATGATATTGGGTGAAATGATAGGTGGTCACTCACCTTAAACTATAAGCATCTAATTTTAAAAAATCGATCCGATTTCGAGATTTTGCGAAAATCATTTAAAACTGAGTGAATCTTTGTTCTCGCATTACGTAATAACGACTCAAGCGAATGATATGAAATTGGGTGTCATGATAGGTGGTCACTCAACTTAAAACATAGGCGTCCAATTTTTAAAAAATCTTGATTTTATTTTGAGATTTTGCGAAAATCCTTTCAAACTGCGTAAATTTGTGTTCAAGCATCACGTAAAAACGACTGAACCGAATGATATGAAATTGGGTGTCATGATAGGTGGTCACTCAACTTAAAACATAGACGTCGAATTAAAGAAATCTTGATTAGATTTTGAAATTTTGCGAAAATCATTTCAAACTGCGTAAATTTGTGTTCGCACATCACGTAATAACTGCAAAGGTGAAAAAATGATATTAGGTGAAATGATAGGTGGTCACTCACCTTAAACTATAAGCATCTAATTAAAAAAAATAGATCAGATTTCGAGATTTTGAGAAAATCGTTTAAAACTGAGATAATCTTTGTTCCTGCATTACGTAATAACGACTAAAGCGAATGATATGAAATTGGGTCACACGATAGATGGTTGCTCAACATAAACTATAGGAGTCCAATTTTTTAAACATTTTTATTAGATTTTGAGATTTTGTGAAAATTCTCTCAAAATACTTTTATATTTCTTCAAACATCAAGTAATAACGTTTAATACAAATGATACGAAATTTAGTGATAGGATAGGTAGTTGCTAATCTTAATCTATAGGCGTTGAATTTTTAAAATATTTTGATTACATTTTGAGATTTTGCGAAAATCGTTTTAAAATGCTGAAAATTTGTTTTAGCATCACGAAATAAAGACTGCAGGGAATGAAACGAATTTGGGTGACATGATAGGCTGTCACTCAACTTAAATTCTAGGCTTCCAATTTTTCAAAAATGTTGATTAAATTTTGAGATTTTGCGAAAATTATTTCAATATGCGTAAATATTCGTTCCCGCATCACATAATTACGACTAAAGCGAATGAAATGATATTGATTAGTTACTCTCTAACCTGTAATATTTTAACAATACATAAAAATTATAACTTCGCTTTCTTTATTTTGGCAACATACTACATCCATTCTGTGTACTCCTACAATGCTGACGAAAGTTCTTGCTTTTTGGAAATTTGCATTCACTAACCCGTCGAGGACGGGTACTTCAGCTAGTTAGTTTATAATTTAACAGAAATATGATACTGTGTGCAGTCTCATATAATATCACATAGTTGCCAAAATATAGTGTAGACAAAATATTACGATGTGAGTGTTTCGGGTGCTAAATTGGACGAAGAAGATATTTACAGTACTGTATATACTTCATTAAGTACAGAAATAAATACTTTGGAAGAATGTTCATTATGAATGTCCTAAAATTGCATTATCATTTTTATACAAGTTAAATCTCTCAAATTTAAATCTTGCAAAAAGGTGTTTCTTTACCTTTATTAAGGTATTGATCTTGATAAATGCAATATCAATTTTCGCGCAGAAATGACGAACAAGAGGCAAAGCCAATCACTAGAAACACTTTACATTGAACTGACTAAATAATAATAGTAAAAAAGAGACAACACAAAAAACAGCCAGACAAAAAACTTTTTGATTAAAAAGTACGAATTATACTGATTAAAGTATAGAAGTAAAAGGAAAGCGAACGAAAACACACACACACACACACACATTTAATTGTTTAAAAATATGATATATTTAAAACTAATTTTGTATCTCAAAACATTAAGTGTAGAAAAATATCTCAAAAGAAATTGATTATCAATTTCTTCATTACACACTACATTGAAAAGTCGCTTAATTAACACAATACCTCTCTATCGATTCGTTTAAATGTATTTAGCTGTATCTGAAAGTTGTTTTTTCATTACTTTAGATTTTTAAAAGAAAATTAGCATTTAAAAAACACATTAAAGTTAATTATAAAGGAAGTAGAAAAGCCGATGCCAAAAGAACTAAAGAATACATGTTTTTAATAATTATAAATGTTTGCAGTACATTGTAATACGATAAGACTGACTTACTTTTGTGGTAAAAAGATCTAATTGTAAGTACAAACTTAATATTTATGCAAATGGACACATAAATTAACCACTATATTTTTATGTACTTTTATATCATTCCGCTTGTTATTTTCCATGCAAAAGGTTCAAGAACTTCTTTTTATATTATGAACACTGGTATTTATTAAAAAAATAAAAAAAAAGACCATTCCATGAATATTATCTTAATCCGCTGTTTTTTCTGTCAACAAAGAAATATTTAAAGCGATATTCGACCAATCATAATAGTAATAATCCAGGTTACTAATATTTGGTAACTATTTCTTAAAAACTTATACTATATGCACTTAGACCTCGAGTAGGTTTGCCTTAATACAGAATACAAAAAAAACTTATGCTAGAGATATACTGGAAATGTTAAGATGATAATTGGGAATATTTTCAAGGCAATATCAATTAAATAATCGTCCATATTTATGTAAGCTATACTATTTATAAATATTAGAGCACTTTCTTCTCATGTAAATGGTGGAACGTTTTTACAGCTGAAGATCGGTAGGTCTTCCTGTTCAATACAAAACGAGTGTAGTGACGTTAATGGCTATTTCATGAGTGTTATTTTACAAAGTTTTTAATTAAGATGTAAAAGCAATTATGACTATACATAATGAAAAAAAAATGTTTTACAATCATATAGTAAATAGTATGCATAAGTTATTTTATGAAACTTCTCAAATTAAAAAGAGTCACAAACAGTAAAATGGAATATTTCAAATTTATAATTGAAAAATTATGACCTACAACAAATGCAGAAATAAATTAAATAGTGTAATGGGGAGTCACGCATTTTGAAATATGTATATATCACCGCATAGTCAAGCATTTTGATATATATATAGTAAGAGTAGGTAACAAGATGAGATATTTGAAAAGATTTTCAACAAGAATGTGTAATTATTTTAAAGCTAATGTTATGTGCAAAAGTTGCTTATAAGAAGGAACAATGAAATCATGATAGACACGCTCTGTGTCTAACATGTGGAGTTATTTTTAGAAAACCGTAATAAATTTGCAGTTAAGGTTCCTCATTTTATCATGATTTTCTTGACACGCTTGTGCAAGGCAAATGGGCTATTCCTTAATTTTCACATTTTATTTCAAATTCATGCAATCTTCAGCTTTTATGTCATCACTGTTTTTTTTTTTTAAATTTAGTATGCCTTCTTCTACGGTATGTATTTTTTTATCATCTGCTTATTTTTCTGAAATTAACTGCTCCACAGTTATTAAATAACTTACTCATTCTAAGTCTAAAAGTAAGTGTTTTAAAGAGTTAAATGTATATGTATGTTTTTAAATAGAAATCCCCATAATTTGTGAAAAAAGACTAATTAACTCATATTTGTTTTATGCGCATTATAGTAAGAATTTAAAAGAATATATCGCTTATGAAAATACATTAATGCCACCCGAAAATAAATCTATTAGTATTTTTATCATTTATATTGGAATTCTATCACATTTAAAGTGTTAGCTCTGGCCATTATGCCTTAATATATTTTAATGGGAGAAAGCATCATAATATCATAAAATGTTTTTCATACTAACCCAATACAATCATCAGTCATTTAAGTAAACTCCAATCAAAAATGTTTAAAGAAAGCCAGGAATATATCACGCGCCACCATTAAAAAACATAAAAGAAACTTTCATCATATTTAGTACACAGAGGGCTGAATAATCTGTTTACACAACGTAATGATCGGGCTATGGACCATTATCCGCAAACACAATTTAATGAGTAAAATAAAGAACCGCCCGTAGCTTAAATTAATGCTTATGGAGCCCATATAAAAAGTTTCGTCCTTACTTTTTTCAAAAAAACTAGAAGATACTAATGATGCATGTCATAGAGTAGCAGAAAACCTAGTTCTATTCAAAAGTACTTTCGCATAGCTGAACGAGAAACACAAAATGCTGTTTCATTTTGAAAGCTTACGTGAAATTTTATGGGGGCATTTAAATTAAATGCTATACGTATATAGAAAGAAAAAACGTTCGTATGAAAGAGAAGTACATGGCATGTTTTTTTAAAGAATTATCATCATAAGTATATTCTAAGTATTTGTATTTTGAGATGTAAAATACATTTCTGTAAATTTATTTATACATATTCGGGTAAAAGCTAGCCTATTAATCTGAAAATTTCATTAATGAAATGACATATTCGCATACTCAAATCAGGATTCACATAAGGTCCCATTTTTTGCACTATGCGAAAAGACTTTTCAAAATGTTAAAGTAAAGCAAAAGAGTTTTTTTTTTTCCTTTTTCGAAATCATTCGGGAAAAAAAATTGAACTAAAAAAGAGATGGTGGGGGATAAAATTATAACTTTTTCCTTATGAAATTTTTATGGAAGGGGATGGGAATAATCTTTGATTTTTAAGCATAGCATTGAAATATACATTTTATACGTCTATTATTTTCAATGCCCCCTACAAAATCAATAGGGAAAAAAGAGAGCAGACACTATTTTTTAAAGAGAAAAGTTGAATTATATTTTAGCGATTTTCGTCATTTCAGCTTTCTTGCTAAAGAATTTTTGCATTCACTTTAAGCATTTATACACATATCACTTATTACATAATGATAATTTGTCTATTGAAATAAATCAACAGCAAATATCCATTCTAAGTCTAGCTATAACTCATAATTAACAGTACTAAATAATATTAGAAATAAACATTTTTAGTATCAGTAGCGAAGCCTAAACTTGCATTAATAATAAGTTGATCACTGTAATTTTTTCTTCTATTAATGACGATATTTGATGCCTTGGTACAGTCTAACCATAAAAATGATCATACTGAGAACACTTTTTTTGTATACCAACATTAAATAATCATCAGTCAATTAAATATATCGTTTTTTGTCTAAAGATACTGTGGGATATATGAAACCACTCCATTAAAAAGGATCGAGGAAACTTGAAGCATATTTAGTTCTCAGAGTTAAGTAATCTGTTTACATAATGTAATGATCCGGGTATGGACCATTATGCGGGAACACAGTTTAATGAGTAAAATAAAGACCGATCCGTAAGCCACGAAATTAATGGTTTTGGAATCCAGATAAAAGATTTTTTCCCTTCTTTTTAAAAAAGTAGAAAATGATAATGTAGCATGTTAGGGAAACGCAATAAGCTGGTTCGGTTCAAAAATATTTTCGTACAAATAATTGAGAAAATCTTTCTTTTTCTTTTTTCGAAAGATCATATAAAATTCTGACTGTACATTTAAATTAAATGCTCAACTTGTAAGCAAAGGTAATTTATTTTTCAAAATTGAATTCCTGTATTTTGTGTGTACAAAGTTTCTGTATTTTGTAGCTATGAAATTAACTATATGAATATCCCGTTAATTGTATGGAAATGAAGATTGTTTCGCAAAAGCAAATCCATATAATAAATTTACGAAAATTTCAAATAGATTGCTACATATGCAATAGGATTTTCTTGTTGTGGTTGTTGCTTAAGTACTAACTCAAAGCCAAAATTCGTTAAATCAGATATTTCAAATTTTTAAAGTTGCTAAGATATTCTTCTTTATATTTTTCTTGTAATCGTTGCAAATTTTCAAACCAGCAGGTATAAAAATTTCAATACTTTTTGAAAGTGAAAAAATTCTTAAGACTTAAAAGATCAGAAGGTTAATGTTGAATACAGTAATTACCATATCACTTTTGAAATTTATTAAAATTTCATGAAAAATCTTGGGTGGACATCCTAACTAATCGAAATCGTAGTATTTACGATACTAGAAGAGTATAACATCTAGTCCAATTCCAATGTACGGGGTTAACTAGAAACAGAATACGTAAATTTGGTCCAAATTAAATAAAATTTGAACTACAGGTAATTCGAATGATCCACTTGACATTTACTAAAATAATAAAAGAAATAGTTCCGAAATTTTCCGATTTTTGACGCTGTAATGCACACGAAATCATTTACTTTGATACACGGGAAACAATTGATACTCTTGTATTGCTATGTAGCTGCTAACTGCTGGCTTCAACGACCACAGTAACCACCTTTTCGAGGTTTGACGACTAGATTTGTCTCTGCCTGAAAGAATACACAGTTATTTCAAATTTATGTAGCAGCTTACGTAGGGCAACTGCAAACATTAGCCCTCTTCGTATCATCTTCATAGAACAGAGTTCTGTAACACTTTTCAACAAGGTTGAAAAGCTTTTATGACATCAGTTTGTCCGTCTGTCCGTCCGTCCGTGTTCTAACTACCGCACATACGCATCGATTACTTTGAAAATCATATGTGTTACTCCTACGTACAATACAATACACCCTATTGAATATTTTTTCCCAATGGAAAGTGTACAGGAAAAAATGACGTCAAAATAGAAAAGAAAAGCATAAGTAAAATAGAAATCAGTAATCCATCCACATTTTTCTGGCTATCCAGTAACGTTCCCACAGGAAACTGGGGGTAGAGCATGGCAGGAACGAAGGTGATGCATGTCCATTTCAGCTTTGGAGTTGGCAAAAAGGGCCAACTTGAAGCCAACTTGATCGTATGTAGATCTTTTCTGAGACAGTCATGACCAGAGTATAGCCGCAAGAGAGCGACTGACTTGTTTCTAGGCCACTCAGAAATAGCATGCAAAAAGTCCAATCAGTACTTATTCGTACGTCGATAAGAACCTGGGAAAAGGAGCTAATTAGTCTTCTTTTAATTATTTTCTTTATGGTTTCGTAAGGCAGATCTTGCTTATTCAGCTGTAAAACAAAAGCTCCTTTTTTAGACAGATAGTCGGCTGACCCATTCCCCTCGGTACCGCAGTGGGTTGGTATCCATTTCAAGACAACTGTTTTATGGTGATCGGACAAACAAACAAGTAAATTGATACAGTCGTCGATGGTCTTGGGTCGAAAGGGGCTAGGAGAATCTAATGCCTGTAGAGCTTCTCTTGAATCTGAGAGGATCACCATTTTGGAGAAATGCTCCAGTCGGCACAATAATTGAGAAAGTGGCAAACGGATAGCGAAGATTTCACCATCAAACGCTGACATGCGAGCACCGACAGGAGAAAAAAATGAAAATATCTCACAGGAAACTCCGGCACCGGCATTAACACCATCTACAGTTCTAGAGCCATCCGTAAAATCTCTGAGCCAGCACGTATCTGGATAGCAATTATTTATTGTTTCATATGCCACAGATCTTAGAACTTGTTCACTGTCTTCAGACTTTAACACTTCTTGACTTAAGCCCAGGCAGACAGAAAATGTTCTATCTTCGATTGGATTGCTGGATAATAACAACTGTTGGGCCTCGTCCAGCTTAGAGATCATGTCTGTAGCCCCTTGCACAAAGCCTCTCTGCTTCTTTAGGTTACGTTTAGGCTTATTAGCGATTTGTTCCTACATGTTCAGACCAGGTGCTCTAATTACTTTCTCCCATAACAACAGAGCCCGTTCCTAAATAAGAAGACTGAAAATCTAGTTATTAGTACACAACAGTAGTAGCATTAGTACACAGCAGAGGTGCTCAAGGTCGATTGGGGTGGATTTCACGGTGCCAGTAATGAACCGTGATGGTGACCCTATTGGAACCCTATTGAAAATTGTGTATGTAAAATATTACCCAGATTGATCTAAAGGTGGCGCTATAACTCAAATGGTCTATTTGCATGTATTGAAAACATGAAATGCCCATACAGCGTTTATAGATTATTTAGATGAGTACTCAAAAGAATTTGAACACACTACGCACTATGGGCAGTCGTTATTTAAAATGTAATTTAGAGATATTCGGCTATTTCAAGGGAAACAAAATTTATATACTTTACTAAGGATCTCAAAGTATTGCGCTCCATGGATATAGTGCATCTATCATTTATAGTTTTTCTACAGAAGCCCTCAAAAGAATTCTGATATATTACGGTCAAAATCAATTTATAGATAGCCATCCTTTTTTAAGTTCAAAATGATCCTGCCATATAGTTAGCTAATGATCAAAACACGGTGGTGTGTTCCCCTCATAAATTTCTCCTGATGCTGCAGAGCTTGACGACTTTTGTAAATAAATCTACAAATGTACAATTTAGAGATATTCAGCTATTTAAAGAAAAACAAAATTGATGTATATTATTGAGGATCGCGAATTATAATTAATGCTCTCGATGAAAAATAGTGCATGTATCATTTATATTTCATCAACGGGATCATTCAGAAATTCAAATACATTTCGATCAGTTACCGTATAGAGACATTAATCCATTAAAACACAATACAATAAGTATATAATGTTTATAACAGTTTACTCTTGAGTTAAAAGATGGAAATAACCTTTAAATCTATTTTATTGGGTCTCTGCAAAATTTCATTAATGGTGATATACAGCTTTTTTTTTAAGATTATCTCCGAAATCTCGAGAGGCTTAAGTACAATACATCGCTAAATTTGGCACAAAAAACATTGTTGTGTAAGAAAGTGTTCTTTAATCGATGCGCTTAGCATGATTTATCTTTCTTGTTTACAGCATCAACGAAGCTCTTATTGTTCTGGTAGAGCAAATTTTACCATCAGCACTTTTTCTAACAATGTAGGCACGATGTGTAGAAAAGGAACTAATGCTCCTGCAGATTCCGGATTATTTTTGTCCAAAGAATAGTGTAAATAGTCTTGCGCTGGAAAGGAAAGGAAGATTCATGTGTTCAGTATATGCAAATAATACTATTTGAGTTATTGCGCCACCTATTGATTAATCTTGGTACTATTTTTCCATTTAATATATATCAAGCGCATCACTTGAATTATCTGTAATTCAAATTGTGTATCACTTAGACTAAACTCATTTTAGAAGCCTCTCAAGTGGGCATCTTATTTCTTGCTATGCCTATTTTTTTCGCTGGGATAATTGCGATAAATACCATGTTATTTTTTTGAAAGCTCGCACAAAATTATTTAAGTGCGTGTAAATTAAACGATGTGCATATAAGCAACGGTAATTAGATACACAGACTAGCAAAATGTTTTCATTTTATCCGTCGTCTAAAGACGCTTTTTCCGGAAGGTTTCTTCCTTTCTTTTTTTTGTTTAATACTAGGGGCCAAGGCCCCCAGACGCGCTACACTCGCTTTTCGTATGAGGCATTCGGCCCCTAATAAGGCTTATTCGTAAAAAAGACATAATTTCAACACACAAAACCCGAAGATTGGATCGGATAGAATGTCTACACACTACAGTAGACCCCCCTCCCCCTCATAACACGGAAGATATTTTGTTATGGGAATCCGTGTTGTACGGGTCCTGAGCTATACTCCACCTGGAGTGCGGACTTCGCTTATATTCGCTGTTAAAATTATTTCCACTCCTCAGAAACACAATGATATTTAATATTGCCATTCAAAAGTTATATTAATTAGGAGCTTTGGATAGTGTCATTTTGCTATGAGCAGTATACTTTTACCCCGGCTGCATACGAACAGCAAAGAAAATTAACCGTTCGGAAATGCTTCCACCCTATGCCCGAAAGCCAATAATCATGCTGTTTTGGAACTCGGATAAATCGCTCCGTTTCTGCATAAAGCCAGCGATTGCAATGTTTTCCGATTCCATCCGATACTCTTTATATACGCTGCACACTGCAATGTGCTGTTATCTGCCTTCAGTGACTGGTTATTTCACGTTAACATCAATAGTAGGTGACGATCACATTAATGTGACTGGGCTGTGTAGATATGAATAAAATTTTTGGAAATACATTTTCCATAAATTATTTTGTTTGAGTTATAACAGTTTTTCGTTTGATTGTTTATTTATGCATTGGAAAGGACTAATAATTTATGGAACATTTTTCCTGCTTTTAAGAAATAAACTCATAAGAAAACGTTGTATTTTCGAGGTTCAATGCATTACATATAGATTTCGTTTACAACTAAAGGCATAATTACAGACTGTGGTTACAGCACTCAACTCCAGTACTTTTTCTAATAATAGCTTTTTCATAAATAATAATATTTTGTTTAAACGAAATAATTTATTTTTAAGCTTAATATAAACTCAACTAAAATCCAATATTTCACGACCCTGGTATTTTATTATTATTATTATATAACTTATTATTTTCAGATTTACTCATTATCTTTTTAATGGAATTACTGAAAATAATGTTAGAAAAATAAGCTTGTTTGCAATGCCGCAAAGAACAGTCACTGTAGAGTCGCTGTGAAATCGAAACATCAAACAGTGCCAAAGTAATCCCACAGTGACATCGCAATTCAGTCAATTAGTGGCCGGCCACATAAAAGTCACAGCGTGACTTCGATCACATCACCTGGTGACTAGTCACATATATAGCGCCACAGTGACCGCACAGTGGATTCGCACTGATCACAACTCACAATGCTAATAGTTCGTGATAGTCCTGTTGTGGCTGTTGACCCTCTTTCACTTTACAGTGACTTTTTTGTGAGCATCTGTTCTTTTAGTCTATATGTTCTTTAAGCACTTTCTCCTTAATTATTATATGAATTATGGGCCAAATAAGTATAAATGATCTATGTCATCCAATTTTCATCCGCGACTTAACTACTAATGCCACTTTAAATGTGTGAGGATACTTGTATTATTAGTATATTATACTTATATATTGTGGTAAATATATGTATTTATTTAAATTATGAAAAATGTTTTAGATTTAAATTTTACATTCAATTTTCGTATAACTAAATTTGTGCACTTCATGATTGATTTGTTCATTTGCTTCCGTAACTGAGAAGTTCGTTATTTTTTATCAATTGCACGTTACTTTTTATCAGTCACACCATCTTAGATTTAGGAGAAAATTTGGAATGTTTTTCCCTTCAAATAGTTTGAAAATAAAATGCATACTTGTGAAGAAAATACAAGTAATCTAAAGAAAAAGAAAATGTTAATTACCTTGCTTCCTTAATCCAATTATGTTAGAATCAATAGCATCTCTTATTATTTTCAGGAAATAATTAATACAGATATATTCAATAAACTATATTGGGAATGACTTTTCTTTGAATTATTTTGACTAAAGATTTTGATTAGTTTCTAGTTCTTCGGTTTGTATCTTTCCAAAAAACTTTAACGCTTCAATACGCAACGCTGAGATTCATGCTTGTTGTCCTTTTTTCAATTAAAGATTTCTGTTTTTAGTTTGTAAGAGCACATGTTCGAAATATATAAGAAAAAAAGTATTTTCTTCGTTGTAAAAATGGGTTCTTGATTAAGATTGCTTTTTTCCCTTGCATAAACTTCTCAAGTTAGAAATGCAATAGTTTTTATTTTTGCATTTATAATAATATAAAGCTTTTACCGATGAATAAACATAATGTTTTAGTTTAGTCATATATTTTCGCAATGCTTGTCGAGTAAAATGTAAAATTAAAATCGTTAAAAGGAAAAAGAAAACTCGCAATTTTAATAAGTAAATAAAAGTGATATGAAATATATATTTTGGAGAAAAACATGCGAAATTTGTTAAGAAGCATATTAGGTGTACCGGAAAGTAATGCCGTTTTCTCGTATGTCAGTATTTTGCTTATCCAAATATAGTTAAGCTAATAATACAAAATTTGGCAGGTATGTAAGCTTTTAAGAGTAGATGCTCGATTGGAGAACATTTTCCAGAATTCGTAACTTATGAGGGACAGGGGACCGAAAGTTATTTTTTCACAGCATGAGCGTTTTCAAATGAAGAAAAGAGATACTCATAAATTCGTGCTTTAAAATACAGCACTTACGAATACCTTAAAATCGATTTTAAAAAATTTTGAACATAATCCTTCAAGGAGTTTAAACATGAAAAAAGGAGGAGGGCGACTATTTTTCTTGAAAGAAACAAAATATCAAAATACTCGCTTTAGAATTTAACAAATATGAGTCCTGAGCTTAGGCGTACCTTGTTCGTAATTCATTACTTGTTGAAAATTTATTTACTTGAATTTTATGTAGTAAAAGACTTTCAGTACACCAAATACACTGCTGGCCACCCAAATTGCAACACTAAGAAAAACAAGAGATATCACAACAAAATTTATTGTGTAGATAACATGTTGACCAAGTAACAAATGATTAAATTTACAGCATTCTATGAAGCGTGGTTCCTGCCAAAATCAGTACCCAGAGTAGCCGCCGTTGTTGGAGATCACAGCTGCCACACGCCTCGGCATTGATTCAAAGAGACTTTGAATGTGTTCTTGGGGTACAGCAGACCAAGCAGCTTCCACACGTTGGCAAAGTTGATCTGGTGTGACAGCTGGGGATGAACTCTGGGTCAGTCGTTGAGCAACCATGGACCACATGTTTTCTATCGGCGAAAGATCCGGAGAGCGCGCCGGCCAGGGAAGCAATTCAATCTGGTGATTGACGAAGAACCCTTGGACAATGCGTGCCACGTGTGGCCGTGCATTATCCTGCTGAAATATGGCTGTTGGCAAGCCCTGAAGGTAAGAAAGGACAACTGGCTCCAACACCTCGGAGATGTAGCGCTGGCTGGTTAAAGTACCGGCAATGCGTACTAGAGGAGTGCGAGAGAGATATCCGATACCGCCCCATACCATAATACCCGGTGCAGGACCAGTGTGACGGTGCATAATGCAGCTGTTCAGCATCCTCTCTCCACGGTGTCTCCAGACTCGAATCCGACCGTCGTGGTGTTGCATACAGAAGCGTGACTCGTCAGTAAAGAGAATTTCATTCCATTCTGTCGTCCACATCCTTCTTTCATCGCACCATTGGCGGCGGAGACGTCTGTGGTTCCGCGTCAGAGGTAGACAAAGCAACGGACGTCTTGCGGACAGACCTTTCTGCTGTAAACGACGTCGAATGGTACGCGCAGACACTGGATGATGCGTTACAGACTGAATCTGCTGTGATATGGTTCGTGATGTGACTGAACGGTCCGTCACTGCCATGCGTACAATCTGCCTGTCATCACGTGACGTGGTGCACTGAGGTCGATCACGTCTGTCCGTCGTACCCTCCTGCACCCAACGATCACATATCCGCATCACAGTTGTTTGGTTTCGTCCAATACGACGACCGATTTCCCTGAAAGATAACCCACAATCTCGGTATGCCACTATCCTTCCTCTGTCAAACTCGGATACTTGATCAAAAGATGATCGTTGTTTCCTACGAGGCATAATTTATCGTTTTTTTGAAAAAAAAGCAAGAAAAACACAATTGCTGTACTTGAAACCGTCGAAATCTCCAAGCCTTAAATAGCGCTTTGAGGTGGCGCCACAGGCGCGCTTGATGTGCGTCTGCGCTGAAATTCTAATCATTTGCATATCTCACCTCAGCTAATGCATGTTGTAAATTTCATATTATTTGCATGCTTCCTTCAGGGTGTTGCATTTACGATGGCCAGCAGTGTATTTTGATATATTCTTTGAAAGGATAACGTTTGAAAGGATAATGTTTGTTGCCGTAGAAAATTTCTGCAGTATTCAAATTTTAAACTTGAAGAGGAGAAAGGCTTGATGTTGTTGTGGGATTACGGCCAACTAGCTACACGTGGGCTCAAGACCGAGGGGAGGGGTGCCCTCCGTGGTGGTGGTGGGGGGGGTCTTCCTAAGAGTCCTAACCCGTATTTACGCTAAGTTTCGGAGAAAACTATTGAAAACGCCGAACGATTAGGCTGACGGACGCGATCTGGCTTTGAACCAGGTTCCTACCGTCTCCCAGTTCAGTGTACTATTGCGCTGTGGACGCCAAAATATTTAAAACAGAGAATGGCAACGAGAAAACAGTTGAGGGTATTAAATTAATATGTTAATATATCCAAATTTATATCCAGTATTGTTATAGAGCTCTTTTTTGTTAATTTTTTCATTTACATAAGAAAGTAAAATTTCCTCATTATTCGAGGAATTAACTCAATAAACCGGATTTTTTAAGAAATACATTATTGTAGACTTAATAAATCATTCTGAAAGAAGTACATAAAATATATTTTTTTTTAAATTAGCACTCTACATCAACTAAATAAAATTAATTAATTATAATAGATTTAATAAAAATAAAATTTAATAACCCTTCAGGAAATGTTATAGAAAATAATGTATTCATATTCAACAGTCACCAATTTATTTTGCAAATGTATCATAACTACTAGGTAAAGGCTGTTCATTAACTTTATCAGACTGATCGAGTTGATGTAATCATGAGTGCTTTCCAGATAATACACTACTTTTATATATTTCTTCTGCTAAGTGCAATCATTTCTATATTTTATAACAAGTTATGGCCATTAGGAGATACTAATGATGATGCTAATGACTGTAATTTATAAATTTTATTTAAAAAAGGGACAGATGCATTGAACTAATGCGCCGACTGAAGACAAAGTGTTGTGGATTAACTGCAATAAAAATTTAAATAGAAGGAAATGATTGATTAAAATGAATTGCTTTATTTGCTCTTTATTATATTATCCTTTCATGATCTGCTTGAGGTTTCATTTGACGCTGAATATTTTCTTTTAACAACTGCTTAGCATCTGTAAGAGTACAAAAATCTGAATAATAAGGGTTTTTTGATTGCCGCTTTAAAGTATGTTTTTTATCCAATGTGGGGTCTAAAATTTTGGTTAGCTCATCTTATTTGCATTGCATAATTTAGGCATCGAGTCTATCAACTAAAGTGAAGTAATTTTACGTTTCCAAAATCTACTGACAAACTGCATGGGTTAGATCATAAAAATCAAAATAACATGTAATCTAAAGATTCTAACAAGGTGATTGTAGTTAAGCTTCCCCTATAAGCAGGGTTCTAGAGCTATAATAGGTTAACGGATTATAACTGAATTTGGAATGTAATCTATACATGAGATTCGCTCAAGGAATTCTGAAAAAAAAAATAATTCAAAAAATGTGCACTAGGTGGAGATTTGCAAGAATAAACAGTGAATTTAACAGTAAAAACGTCCAATTCGAAACGCAAAAAGAATACCAACATTTATTCAGTTGTTTCTGAGACTTTATTAACTAATTTGAGTCATTTTTTATCTAAATTCACCGTGCAAAACTACAATTAGTTGGCATTCTTTGAACTAAATTAAAAAAAATAACTTTCTTGCGTAAACTGTACATTTCATACGCCAAATTTGATGGCTCGTTTCAGCGGTAGAATGCTGTTGATAAGGAAAGTTTATTTATAATCACCCTGTATATACAAAGTTGAAGTTTATGTTAAATTTCATGGCATATCTATTCCCAACTTTTACTGATATTTACAATTCAAATAGCACCTACAACCTTTGAATTTTTTAGATGTTTAACCTCATGTTAAGTTTTTCGTTGGCTCATAAAATTAATAATCTAGATCTTTGTTTGTTTTAAAATTAATAGTCTAAAATAAATATTCATCCATACAAATAGAAAACACTACATCTAAATTATATAACATTATATAATTAAATAGAATTATATATAATTTTAAAGCTAACAACAAAGACAGATGTCTAACCTAGTGAACAAGCCATATTTCGTCAGTTTGTATAGATTTTTGAGCACCAAAAATATGAAAACAGTACTATTTTTTATTCATAAAAATCGAATCACTTTTTCTTTAGCTGCCTTAGAAATAAAACGAATAAGTCTTTGAAAAATCTATGCATTTGTATTTCAGCTATGCTTATACCAATAATGGTTTTTGTAAACCAAACTTCTAATTTGTAATTAAAGGGGGTTTTTAACTTAAAGGTAAGTTAAATAAATTTTTGTATCTTGGCAAGCATGAAACGAGCAACTTAAATACCAATTCAAGGGAAGGAGAGTACTGTTCAAAAGTCATAACGTTCTTGATGCACATGCTTCCATCAGAAGGTATAATGGAATTTTTTTAAAGGTTCTGTTATTTTATATACCCGACGTTGGAATGATTGAAGGTCGTAAAATGGCTAAAATAATTAACCTTGTAAGCACTCAGAGTTGTTCTTTGTCCTTCTAATATTTAACAATTTTAAGATTTATACTAGCTGCATACTCCTTCTTCGTACGGAAGGAATCAAATGTTTTTCTTACTTAAATAAGTGAAATGAATTCTATCTTTACGGAATTCCACACTATGAGAAATTCTTTCTCGTGATATAAACATAGGGATACTTACTTTAGATGGTACATAGCGAAACTGCCAAATGATAACACAAAGACTATGTCAGCGTAATTTGAGATCAGAAAGAACGTAAAAAGTGTTTTGCAAACATATTTATGCACTTTCAAAGTGCTTCTACAGGATAAAATTTTGACTTTCTGGTTTAAGGTCTAAAATAACGTCGTATGGTGTGGACAACTGTTTCATTTGTTTTCTAATTCCTAAAGTGTGACCGATGTGTAATCTCAGTCATTCTGCAGAACACCTTTGTAAAACTTAAAATATATTGTTGATATCATAACCATAGAAATATGTGCATGAAACATTCATTGTTAATAGTTTCCGGCTTTTTCCTCTCATTGTCGTTAACTATTGCGTTTTTATGCGGGGAACTTAGGGGCAATACATTTTTATTTTTATTTGATTGATATATATAGTTAATGTTATATCGTTAACACACCTGTACATAATAGTGGAATAAAGACTTTGTTTTTCCAATTTTATGGTTGGTGGCACCTTTCTACGATCTCTTCTGAGTGTTCCAACTAGGCTTGTTAACTGGGACTTCAATTCACATAATTTTACAGCAGTTAAATATCCGTCGACAGTTATATTTCTTCCTTTCCCAAGTAAGGCTGAAACAACTTTATAATAACATGTTCATGAGCAAGTACTCATGAACATGTGCAAGGCCGCGAATTGTCTGAATCTGTGTACGGAAAAGCATTTAGCAAACATTTTGAATCTGCGCAAGTAAACAGCCATTATTTTATTCCAAACTTGTCTTGTTTGCTTGGAATATTTTAGGTGAAATCGCATCTAGACGTTGATGGAAGAAGTTGCTCATCTACAGTGAGATTCACACCAGGTTTATAACAAGATGCACTATTTCAATGAGAGGGTATCATATCAGAAGCCATAACAATCTTATCAGACTTAGTCACAACGATCTTTCTGCTTTGTGATAAAAAAAAACAAAACAAAAAAAACGCAAGATTTCTTTCAAAAGATCTCTAGATATAGTCTGTGAAAAAAATTGTGGTCCCCAAACGGTCGACCATAGAGGACTGAAAGGAATGTTCTTCACTCCATGTAAGTCGCTTGCATATATAATTGAAAAAACAGCTTCATGTTTGTTAAAAGATAAGTGTTTTTATTTAGACGACGGTATGCTTCCCCTTTTGTGCATTCTTTTATATACCTTATCATTTGGCTGTCTAATATGGGGCAGGTGCAACAATATTTGTTTGCTGTAGAAAAGAGAAGGCCAAGATCAAAATACACTCACTGAAGGGATTTGTAATGTGACAGAGGTAACGAGAAACGAGACATTTCTCCGTATTATTGTAAAATATCTCAGGGACCACTCTGGTCCCTCCCGTCATTCTAGGTCGAGTTTTCAATGTTTACGCTTCTATGAGGCTAACAGATAAATGATAAAATAAGTACTGAAATATTATAACACTATGGAAACTCAGAAAGTATGCTCAGGTAGTTATTATTTTAATTATTGAACAGTAAACAACGAGAGGGGCCACGCAGACCCCTCCGTCTTTCTAGAGTTAGGTCCGGTGATCGAGTTAACCAGTCACATTATTGATGAAGATAATCACCACGATGTAATTCGTGTGTGCCGTAATATTGTCTTTCTGTATCCGGAAATAAGCGCCGATTTGAGCGACTTGAAAGCTCCTTGGTATCCAGTATGCCCTGAAATACGACCACAAACACATATACTGCCTCCTCAAAGGCATGCACTATGTAAATGAAATTCCTTCACAGACGTCTTATTGATAATGATGCGCTCCAAATCATATAAAGAGAGTTATTACATTGGAGACAAAGCCTGGACCTAAAGGACTAAAATGTAAATTGCTTAGTCTTTAACTAAATATACTTATATACAGTCTTTTTACTTTCACTTCTCGGACTTGATGTAAGCGGTACGCATATTCTAATTGCCTCATGTCAGACCCGGAATAAATCACATCAAGACCTGCAGGATAGGAAATGTATGCGAGGCCTCCCTCTACAAAAACTGTGTCTGTTTATATTTTTACTAAACTAAAAGATGATAATTGGATAACACACTATATATAACTTTGTGTGCAATGCAAGACATGTATGTTTGCACTCTGGAGTAAGTTGTGTGCTCAAAATCTTTACATTATCGAATTGCACAAAATGCATCATGATTGCATGCATATAAATGGATACCGTATAAATACATATAAATGGATGTCATATAAAAGTATAAATAAAGTTTCCGCTTCTTAAACATGAAACTTTGCAGAGCAAATCAATTCGAACAATGTCTAATATTTCCAATTGGTTTTTTGTGTGTGCAGTCACTAATATTAGTAGTATTACTTTCTCAGACGAGTTGCTTAACACTAAGGCAACTTTAAATGTTTAGTTATAATTTCGCTAATTTATCTAATTTTAATTTTATGCTGAAATGCCGAGAAATCAGGGCCCATAGACTAAATCCTACTGAACCAAAAGAGCTGCCTGGACCTCACTGCATTGCGCCGTAGATAATAAATATTGATACGAAACTTACAGTGCTGCAGAATGCATCTGAGTGAAACTGTATAATCGGCCATCCTTGGAAATAGCTTCTGGATGCCAAACCAGAGGATAGAATATGTTGCCAAAGCGCATGAACTGTCGAACTTTCTGCATCTTGCCACCTGTCTGAAATTTAGCGGGCTCTAGTTTCATTATTGTTTTGCATAATTTTCTCTAAACAACAATGCATCAAGGTAATGTCACAAACTGGACATAAAAGAGTTCTTATCTCAGTATCGCACAGACAAATTTCAAGTTATACTCTTAATCCATTTATGCCTAGTTTTCCTTTTTTGGGACGGCATTTTCTCTATCAGTCGAAAACGCTATTTATTTTTCCTAGCCTTTATTCACGAGTATTGAACATCAACTCCACAAAATATATTGAACATGACCAAGTAGGATGTTGACATTTAAATTTTTATACATAACGATTTTAAAAGAAATCATCTCTTGTTTAAGAAGTTGACATCATAAATTTATCTATTTTTGCTGGTGTTAGCAAAAGTAGAAGAGAGTCGCAAAAATATCTGGGTACAAATGGGTTCAATATGCCTTTTCTAGGTTCCGTGCAGATTCAGACAGCAACGCCACTTATCTTCATATTGTATTTTACTTACACCTTTTACTTAAAAGCCTATTCGAACATTACATAGAGTGGTTTATTTTTAAATGAGTTTTCTTCTTTTTCGGATTTTCTTTTCTTTTTTGTAACATCGAATTCCTTATGTGTTTTGCTGTAAATAAATTTGATATAACTATTTACAAGTACCAGAAGATTTTTTGAAATGGTTACTATAGCTCAAAATACTTGTGATAGAAACTAACCATTCAATACCAGGAACTGAGTATTTTTCTATCCTAAACGAGCATGTTATTACACTTATTACTCTCGGTTAAATAAAAAAAAGAATTGAAAAGAGAATCTATGCGAGGCAAAACGATAAAACGTATTACCTTTCAAAGTTAATTCTCCAAAAAGGCATCAAATGATATACATTGAATTCACCGCTTCTCATTTCGTAACTTTTTTTTCCTCTTTCTTTTTTGCTTGTAAAAGAGAAAAGATGAAATAAATCCTGATTTCAAAGAAGTCATTGAACCAAAAAGCGAAGACTTGTGAGGCCTTAAAAGAGATTCATCAAAGATGAACAAAAAAAGAAAAAAAAAGAAAGAAAGCTGAAATGAACGGTGCTATTTTGGAGGGAAAAGATTGTGATTAAGAGTTAAATCTAAAACGTGTGTTAGAGGAATTGCGAGATTGTTTGTTGTTTATAGCTGCGTTTTTTTAGTTTAATTGTTTAAATGCATCAATGCAATTTATTTTGTGGCTACTGCAGTAGAAATACCTATATAGCTGCATTAGCACATAATATATGGTAAAAAAAATTGAATAAAGCAATTTTACAATGCCGAATAATAGCGTTTTTAAATACAGGGTAGTCAATAGAGCATCTCTTATGTAGTAAACCCTAGAGGCCTATCCTCTTACCAAAACAAGGGTAATTCCATGCATTGTTTTTTGAAGTTATTCGCTTGAGTTTGTAATTCATTAAAACAATAGAGCTTTCATGCTTGCAGTTTTAATAAAAAAAATTAAAGTTTTCAAGTGGCATCACCCAAATTTTTTCCAACGAAACTGGTCAATACATTGGATAAACATATGGTGCTGGGACAATGCAAGTAAAATTGACTGCAAAAGAAAGGCAACGGAAAGGGCACAAAGATGTAGTGCATTACGTTTCTGATGATGATCACGTTGAAAGCTTACAATACTACTTTTTCCCTTTTCATACGATATACTGTTATTAGTACTTGACAAAGTACTATCCTTCCGTATAAATATATAGATAGATAGATAGGTATAAAAATAAGAACGATATTCAATACGTCTTACTAATATTAAAATTAATAAATATAAATTATATTAATACTCTCTGAAGCGTTATTAATTTCAAAGTTGTTACGTAACACGAGACAATCAAATTAAATAAATAAATCAATGATTACACGATTTCTTTCACTATATAAGATGGAATGCGCACGTTATGAAAAATGATTAATGGCAAGTGATATTTCAAATTACGTACCCAGCATTTTATTAATAAACCCAGAAAATTATATTTTTAGCTAGTACTGTACGATTCGTAAACATTTATTCATTAGTTATTTGTGAGGTCCTTCAAAAAATTTTTCGAGTACAAGACAATTGTCTTCAGCAGAGTTTATTCATAAATATAAAATAAAAAACACTTTTTGAAACGAAGCTTTTTATTCAAAGATAACCTAAAAAGGCATAAAATAATTTCAGAAAGTGTTCAAGCTCAAACACTTATCAGGACATGAAAATCCATCTAGCTTATGGATCATCGGTGAAGATACTTAGAAAACTCCTAAATGTGACTTTTTTAATCTGTAAATTAAATCTAATTTCTTTGGTAACAATAAAATGGATATACTAAATACTGAACTGACACTATATAGATGCATATACTAAAATTCGTTCTTTGTTTGGGGTTTCCTAGTTGAATTCCCAACGAAGATAGATACTGCGATTATGGAAGCTGTTAAAATTTTTCAAGGGAGTTATCAAGGGAAGTTAAGTGTGTGAAGGTGCCGGGTTCTGTTCCCGTTACATGACTGTTGACCTAACTGTTCGGAGTTTTCAGTGGTTTTCTTCGAAACTAGCGTAAATAAGGGTTAGGACCCCTTACAAAGACCCCACGGAGGGCACCTCCTTTGTATTGTCCTTCTGGCGTGGATTTATAAGCGGACTTCCGGACAAGCACACAAATCCGAAATACATGTTATACAAACAAACAAAAACAAACTTCGGATTTGTGTGCTTTGCCCGGAACCCGCTTATAAATAAGCGTCAGAAAGACAGCACTGATATGCTGTGCAAAAAAAAAAAAAAAAAAAAAAAAAAATCAAACCATCTTCGAGGCAAAGATAAGTTTGACACTGAATCGCAAAAATTTCAGTGCTGACAGGTCTTGACAAACTTTTTTGTCAATATTTGCTGCTTTTAGGAATCTCCGAAGTCGCGCGATTTCTGAAAGTATGTTATCTTTGAAAATTTCGACGAAGTTTGTGTAAGGTTTGTGACAAGTTGTTTCAGTTCTGCATCTGATGAACTAACCAAATTACTTGCTTGAACCACTCCGAATGTTAATAAAATGCTTTCCATTGATTTAAAACGGCTTCTTATTTCTTCCTGGAAACGATACACGCACCCAAACATAGCTCTTTTCAGTTCTTGCCCCAGAGTCAAGCCTACATCTTTAGCCTTCTCGCCTGGCATCATTTTCTTGAATATCTTTCCCCTCTTTCTCTCGATAGGCAAGTTGATTTTCTCGGACAGCTTAATAGCGAACTGGACTGAGTCCTCCGCAATTTTACTGCGATCCTTCTATGGGTAAAGTTTTAAGCATTGGAATTTCTTGACATACTTATCTAATCTCAGACATGATATTTTAAATACTTTTGAGTAGCATTTACTTCCTCTAACACTTTATTCAATAGTGGCAGATAATCTAACAAAGAAACATCACAAACGGTAGATATCAAAGTTTGAGCTGAACCCATTGTATCAGCGTTTTCTTTTGAATTACAACGTTCTTCGATCGCTTCAATAAACTTTGCAAAGTGTTTTTTACGGGTTTCACAGCATCGTGGTGAGCGCTCCATCTCCTTTCAGACAATCTTTTGGCCATATCATGTACATTTTTCTATAGCGCATCCAAACGATGTGAGGCGGATAAGAAAGTGGATACAATCTCCAGTGTCTCTCCCAAAAAATGTCACCCACGAAGGAACGTTTCCAAATGAATGCAGTCCACACAGATTTAGAGAGTGGTCAGAACACGGTACGAATAAAACATTAGGATTAATTTCTCTTATTCTGGCTTGAGCACCACTATGAATCCCAGCCATTTTTAAAGCTTTCTCGTAACCTGGACTTCGGCACAGGTTGATGTAGAGTCCGTTTTTTTCTATACTTTTAAAAATGTCATCTATAAGGACATCGTCTTTTTTACCAGCAAAAGAAAAAAATCCCAAAACAGATTTTCTGACTTCTACTTTCCCAAATTCAATGTGAAGATATAGGTTTATTTCACATATTCGTTAGTGTGTGATATACAAGGTGAATTCTTGGACAAAACTTTAAGGGGTGATAGGGCACATAATAAGGAATAAGAATCACATTGCAATGTGCGGTCGGCAACGTTGTCTTCGTGTAGCTGTTAATAATCACTTTGAATAAAAGTGCAGAAACAACAATGCACTTTCCGACCATTGTTCGCCAGAAACTAATGTATTTTTCTACGAAAACAGAAGACTAAAATGAATAGTTTAAAAAGTTTACTTTATTTCATGGATGAAATTTTCGGAGGCGAGCCTATTGTTTATGAAACTTGGTTAAGAAATTAGACGGACACTTCAATGCTTTTCCTAAAGTGATTATTACCGGATAAGTTAAAACTGCGTTTTTCACCCCAGAAGGCTATGTAATTACGATTTCTCATTGTGTGCCCTATTCCCCCTTGAAGTTTTGCCGAAGAGTTTAGATTCACCCTGTATTTGGAGTACTGTCGAAAGTTATTCCGAAATATTTTGCCTTCTTTATGTCCAATAAAATCGTTTCTTTTACACTATCGCCCAAATTAGATATAAATTCATTTTGGATTTTTGAAGGCAAATACGTACTTACGATTTTTCCAGATGATTCGTTTTGTTGTATTGTAATTAAATGTTCTTTCATTATGGGATCATAAATAGAGAGTGCTTCTATTAAGACTAAGAAGTTTCCTTTGTTTTCCAAAGTCATATCTTCTCGGTGGCCCCGAAAAGGAAGATTCTGCTTGGCCAATAACAAGCTCGCATCGAGAAGTCTATGGAAAAATTCCCTCCATTACCTCCATTATCTACAAAACATGTTCAATATGCTGTCCACTGTTGCAAAATTTTGGAACCATTTTTTTTTTCTTATGCCATACGTTTTACCCCGTATTCAATAATATTCCTTTCAAATTTGACGTCATTCTTATCAGTGGTTCATTTTTCATAGCGTTTTGAAACTTTAATTATTATCTCCCTGTATGTACATATATATCCACTCCTATCTAGGAGGCAAAACAGAACTCTTTTGCGCATGTTAACAGAAATATGTTTTCACATGCTGAGAGAGACTTCTTGTATCATTTGAGTAAATGGCAATGTTCAGATCATCTATTGTTTTATTATTACCTGTATGAAGTTTGTTCTTTAAATATCCACACAGAAAAAAATCCAGGATGATCAGATAAGGGAATTGAGGTGCCGAAAGATTTTTTTCAGTTGGGTCAATCACCAAAATATTTTCAAGCGCATCTATGATTTCATTACTTGTATGGCACGTCTAGGGAATGCAATCTCGATCCCGCGGGAACGGGATCCTGCGGGATACCGCACAAATGTTTGCGGGACTAGTCCGCGGGATTACGATCCTAATCCCGCGGGATTGACACTGATAAAAAAATTATTTTTATTACAATTTCGCTGCTTTCCAAATCAGTAGACCGAAACGTTTTACATATTTATGTCTCTTATATAACAATAATTTAATCAATAATTACAAATTTTAATTCAAAGTTTTATTTTTTAAAATTATCTTCTAATGGGAGTCTGGATCGAACATCTAAATCTAAGCATTGTAATCTAAATTTTTCGCAAATTCCCATCCTCCAAATGAACTGAAATACTTCATACTATTTTATCTCTTAGCGAAAAGTCACGAATTAATTATAAAAAGTTCTCATTTTAGTTTTGTTAATATAATCCACACTTTTAATTATTTTACTAAAATTAAATCTAGACTAGGAAATGATTCATTGGATTTGTTCGATTTTGTCCAGTATTTTTTAATCAACTAAGAAAATAACGTGAATATGTGAACATATCTATAAATTGTATATTTCTTTAAATTTCTCATTTTTAGCAACTAACATAAGACATAACTTAGATATTATTCTGAAACTCATGGTTATATTTTCATAATTCTGTAAGTTACTGTATTAATTATCTCATAAGATTAATTATTATTATTAAATTTAAACGTCATAGTGCTTAAAATCTTACTTTCTTCTACTTTTCTCTGTCGAAATGAAGTCCTAGCTAAATGAAATGTCAATCCCGTGGGATTGCGGGATCCGGCAGGATCAATGAATCTCAATCCCGAAATCCCGCAGGACGAAAAAGAGTGCGGGATTGCATTACCTAGGCACGTCGTACCTTCATGTTGGTACTAAGAGTGTCTTTCACTAACATCTAACAATGCAACAAATCGCTAGGTAAAATCTTTGTAATCAGGTACTGATTTCTCTGGACATTTATTTTGCCAAATACATTTATAGCTTTCATACGGTTTACATTGAATATAAGCCTCAAGGAGCACAATTTTCTGAATGCATGATAAACTCGTTTCGCTATGAAGAAAAAATAATTTAGAACTTTATTATCGCACATCTTAAACGCTAAAAGAAACGACGAAAATTAAGAAATGTTACAATGATAAACAGATGAGAAAATTTAATACAAACTTTTCGGGAGCGACCACTTTACATTCCGCAAAAAATCGCTCGTTAAGAGAGGCGTTACTCAGAAAAGTGTAATAATTTTATTGCGAAGGGAAAAAACTATCTTTATTGTTTATGAAATTGCATATTAATGCATAAGTAATTATACAAACATTTTTTTAAATTCATATTTTAATAAAATATTTAGAAATTTCGAATTGTTTCGTTCATTTTTCTCTCCCCGAGAGTGCTTTTTTCTGTACTTTATTTTTTTTTTATAAAAGAACACAATTGACAAAAGAACATTTATCTGATATTCTCCATGCATTCTAATTTTGCCGCGATGAAATTTATTTTCTTTGAAATTGTGTTTTGGATTTTCCACAACCAAAAACATCCGCCATATTTCTCCTCGAATTTACTTTTTCGTGTGACTCGATCACATCAATGCGCTGCTCCAACAGTAAAATCACTATTTTCTTAGACATGTTTCTCCTCTAACCTACAAGATTTGCACGTGATGTGTAGGTGTACTTGTACATGATATCAAATTGCAGCAGAGCAACTGGTTTGGAATGCGGTTTTTATTTACTGCCGGGAAAATCCAAGGAACTTTTCGGACTGGGATCCAGGTCCGGTCACTTATAGAGGGTTGTGCGGTCTCTTCTAGAGGATCCTTTAATATTAAGTAGACAGGGTGAAAAATCGGTTCCTTTAATAACTGGTAGCTAAAGGAGAGGGTCGCTTAATAGAGGTGGTCGCACATAGAAGTTTCACTGTATTTATATTAGAAGAAAACGGACAATCAGCTTTTTTTAAGTTAGAGTATGGGACGTTTCAGAACTAACTATTTGTTACGGTTAAAGACAACTTTCTCTTAATAAAAAAAAATATGTTTCAGATTTTATTGTTTGTGGTTATTCTCATAATATATGTCTCCCATGTATGGCATACACCATTTCCCCAAAACGAAAATAAATAAATCAGAATGATTTGAAATAAATAGCCAAATCAAATGTTCCCCTAATAAGCACTTACGATACAAAAATTAAATAAAATATTCTTTATTTATAGAACATTCATGCAGAGATGTTCCCCTGTGAAAGGAAAAAAACAACATGCTAAGTTTCTTTTCTCACTTCGCATATTTTGTATAGATTAAGGTCAATTTGGCTTGATTTAACTCAATATATGGAATTGTATTTTATGTTTTTCATAAACATAAGCCATGTTATTAGTCCTGTGTAATTTGCCGAGACAAAAATTATTATCCTAAAAAATACTTCATTTATAACAAGGTACTATCTCCTTGGCATTTATCAAAAATTAAGAAAGGTCCATTCATTTATTATATTTGTAAATTGACTATGTCTATAATAATAACAAGAGTTTCAATTATAAATATAGTATTTAATTTAAATAAACAGTGTTCCATATATATTTTAGGGCTCAACAAATATTTGCAGTCGATTGAACGACGTTAGAAATTGAATGGAAAGAATAATCTACATAGATGAAATTAAATACTGTCATTAACTAGAAATTAATAGGAGCTTATTCATTAAAGTTTCAATTAGGTTCCGTACTAAGCAAACACATTTTTCAAATGTAACTGATAGAAAATTTCGTTTGAATAATCAAAATACAAACATTCTAATTAATATTAAGTAAATACAGGAAAATGGCAATCAGCTTCATTTTAAAAATTCACAATTTATTGAAAGGATTTCCAATGCTTTGTTTTCTTCATAGTGTTCGCGGTAAGGAGAGTTAATGTTATGAAAAGCACTCCATACAATATTTCATTTTATTGGACTTAATTTATAACAAAATTATAATTACTAGTGAAAAAAGAAATTTCGAAAATTTTTATAAAGATTATTAAATTTAGTTCTGTGTAGTTGCAGAATTTCAAAAATTAACTTAGGGGCTAAAATTAAGTAACAAAGAAATATTCTATTTTTTTTAAAGAAAAAAATGTCCTTGATGAAGAAACTAAAATACAATTCTTCTAAAATGTCTTTTCTCGGACTTTTATTCCATTTAAAACAAAACAATGTTTTTAAGTTTTTTTAATATATATGTTTACTGCTTTTATAACTAAACGTACGAAGATACCTTTTTGCTAAGACTTAACCCTACAAGGAACCTGGTACCATGTGTGGAACAACCCCTTTAATTATTGCTCTACGGCTGTAAAATACTAGTATAGACATCTGTCGGTTTTTAAGAGTATTTATACATAGACTGCAACGATATAATTCAAGATGTTGCGTGTAGATGTACTTCTGTTCATATTATTGCCAAAACTGACTGAAATTTAAACAGTAATCTTTCGAATGTGGTTTTCCTTTTTTAGCAAATTAACAAAAAATAGTTAGCAAAGAACTTTGACCCGGAAAAAAATTACTGTGTGTTGGAGTTTGTCATATCAAGATATGATTCGAACACAAAAATTTCAAAATAAATACCAAGAAAGTATAGCTAAGGACCAGTGTACCGCATTCAAAACTGAAATAAAAAAAACATTTTTCATGAAAAATATTTGGTTAATATTTTTTAACTATTTTCCCCAAATAATAATCACTAATATTACCACATATATTTATTTCAGACATAGAAAAAGAAATTGAGCTTTATAGGAAATTAAACAATATTTTTTTATTTATAAGATATAAAAATAAATCAGACTTTGATGTATTCTCATATAGCAAGCAAAATTTGTTTGCATGGTTATTCGATAAACTATCATGTACGTTTTAATAAAATGTTATTTATTGACATAGCAGGAATACATTTCAAATTGTCTTACATTGTTTCAGGATGATTTCCATGAAACTCCATGTTATTCAATTATTACTTCATCACTACTTATGTTATGTGAACTTTGAGATGATTACTATCCAGTCGACCCCACCATGTTGGTTTAATTTTTTTTATTTACAATTTTATGTACTACGAGCATGTAATGCTGATTCATTTAACAGCTGTCTAATATAAAGGAATTAGATTTGTAAAACTAGAAATAGCAAACTGCTTAACAGTTTTCCGTTATTGGAGCTATACCACCATTAGAGGATAAATAGCTGTGAATTAGTTGAAAGGTAATAAGTAAATAGCATTTATTAAATTAAAAGTGAGTGTAACTCTTATGCAGAACTATTATATTCATTCTTCATGTTTGATTTAAATCTTTTCTTTTTATTTTGTTTTTTACACGCATCATATAAAATATTATATAACACTACTATTACTTTAAACTTTATCTACCGAATTAAGTATTCACAAGAATATGAATTCGAAAGTTTCTTTTGTTTCAGTTAGACTATAAGTGATCAAAACTGATTAATGTAATAAAATATAAAATTAATAAACACTTATCATTTGTTGGAGGACTGTTTCATAAGAATTGTTTTCTCAGGAGAGTACAGTACAAAGGAAACTCAAGAAGTAAAGTAATACTCCAACTTACCCGCTTTTGCAAAATCTAATTTTTTTATCATAAAATCGACGTCGGAAGAAAAAAGAAAACATAATGCTTCTATTTTTTTTCTTTGGATCGACATGATTCGAAAGTACGCCGAAAGCAATGCATTCAAAAATACAAAACAGTCGAGATGTAAGCTTATTAAATGAAGTATATGCTAGAGATTTTTCATAAAATGCCTAAAATAAATTATTGAAGACTTTTTTAAAAAATAATTTTACTTTTGCAGTACTTCTAAGAACTGTTAGTAGATAACACGTTTAAACATCTTAAAAATGATCTAAAATTGCATTAAGAGAAAAATAACTGATAATAAAGTATCTTTAATTGTGTAAATAATTACTTCACACTTATAAAATATTTTTTCAAAGTAATTAAAATGTGATGATTAATTAATGTTACATGAATATGCGTTTTGTCAGTCTATTATCGATTAAATCAAGTTATATAAGCGAAAAACAATCTATTAGTGAAAGAACATTGGAAAATTAGGGTCCTGATTTTCTAACACATGAAAATAAAATTAAACTTCTAAAAAAATATCATCATTAAAAGGTTAATGATGAAAAATAATTAGTGCTTATAAAAACTATTCATATTAATGAAATTAATACCAATAAATACCGAGTGTAAATCTCTAAATAGCTAATGATTTAATGACTTTTCTTTACGATAATCATTTGTTTATCACCCGAGTAATATTTATTGGGCAAAGAAATTGTGTTGGGCTACTAATTAAAGCAAAAACTGAATTAAGGAACACGCCTGTTGTTTGTTACAATAAAGAAACACATATGAAGGAAAACTTGAATGCAACCAATAGTAAAATTAATGGACTCGAATATTACTGGCATATGCAGGGCTATTTGGAACATGTATAAGCATATCTGGAAGAGTGCTCATACCGCCATGTAAATTTGGGTCGTATTGGCATATTTTCCATCTTAGCAGTTTTGACTTTTAGTTCAATTTCAACTAGTATGGTTTTGTATTCTACAATAACAGAATATTTTATTAACTATGTCGCATAAAAATACAAGATACAGAATTATAACTCAATTTTTTTCTTACTCTTTTAAAATGTACTAAAAATAAATAATAATTTATTAAATAATATTATGTGAAATGTAATGTAAATTAGTTTTCCATCTCACAGTTGTTAGCCAGGTAACAGTCTCAGCAACCGTGATTTAACTGGTCATCTAACACTATTTTTGGATTTATAGCTTTTTGCTATATCTATATACATATTTGCTATATCTATAATTTTAATATATATATATATATATATATAATACAAAGTAGCTAAGCTCACGTAGTATGGAGTATCAAGTAATTCATCAAATATATATACATATATATATATATATATATATATATATATATATAATACAAAGTAGCTAAGCTCACGTAGTATGGAGTATCAAGTAATTCATCAAATATATATACATATATATATATATATATATATATATATACATATATATATATATATATATATATATATACATATATATATATATATACATATATATATACATACACACATATATATATATATATATATATATATATATATATATATATATATACGTCTTATAAGGTATTCGACGAAACAATTAGTAGGTGCGGGGTACATAAAACATATACAAATCTGTTACTAACTACATAATGCATAGTATGTGTTTTCATGAGATGTGAGATACGCATTGGTAATTTCTTTGCATGTTCCTTTGTGAAAGACGTGAGAAAAGACATACTTCTTTTGTTTCCATTGTTGTACTTCTAAACTTAATAAAATGTTACTTTTCTTGTTTGGATGTATAGTTTTCGTCTTTGCATATGACAAAACAGCAGGCTCCAGCCGGACATGATATTAAAAATAGGAAAGACCATGGCACTTCGTAAGTCTCCTTATTCGACGAACCCCGATTTCGGTGATGTATTGCAAACAAATAATTACATTTCTCCTGATCTAGAACACCGATATGCTTTATTGTGGGCTCATTTTAAAGTTTGTGGAATGGACGAATTTTCGGGACATTTGACCGCTTGTAACTAAAAGGGCGTATACGGAATCGCCGGTTACAGTTTTTGGCTACAGTTTGAACTTCAACTTCGAAAATGTTTCAACGCTTGTAGCTCCTCATAAATTAGAGATATCCTGATGTTATTCGTGCCACCTCATATGATTTTTTCTGTTCTTTCTAAATATGTGCTTATTTTGAACGTAGGTCTTTCAGCAACCTCACAAATTTGGGTTTTTTCACACGGTATAACAAGGAACAGAATTTCCTTCTATCCACCATTAAGTCGGAAACGGGTAGATATAGGACAGGGTTTCTAGGGTATTTTATGTTCCACAGGGGCTGCTCTTTCACCCACTTTCGTTTGGCAGATTATGTAAAATTCCCCCTGTATAGAGCCACATTATATAAAATTTGAACAAGTTGCCAGAGATAGGTGAATTGATTTTGTCTTTTTTCTGTATATAAGGCTTCTTTTCCAACTGATTTCACTCATCTTCACTCTTGTCATAAGCAGTAGTTAGTCTTCAAAATCATGCAATTTTGTATTTTTTGAAATTTCAAGCTGAAATACTTTTTCGCGCCAAAAGTCAACCACGCATATCTTACTTTTTTTTCCAAACTTCTCATTAGTATGCATTTACTGAAATATGCATCTTTGTAAGTTCACTTTATGTACAAAATGATTTTGACGGCCAAAGTTTCAGAAAAAAATCATTTTTCTGAAAAAATTTGAATGACCCTTGACATTTCTGCCAAGAGTCAACCATGAGTCTGTGTGTCTTATCAGTAAGTTCGAATGAAGTAGAACACAAAATAATTCTGAATGCCTTGGTTTATTCTTGGCGCAGAAAATACTAGCTTCCGAATAAAGCATTAATAATAGATATATATATTTTTTATGAGCGATTTTCGGGTTGGGAGGCTCAAAACTATAAGGGATTTTTTTTTTCAAACATATAAATATGGATAACATAAATTGTCGTGAAAAACGAATCCTGAAACTTTCAACAAAATAAAAAAAAATGTCAAAAGGCCCGACTTAAAGAAAAAAAGCTCATAAAATGCATGACTTATAAAAATGAGCCGTCAATTTTTAGAATAAATATACATTTCAGTGAACATTATTATATGTAAATGATATAAGTTTCTACTAATTTTTTAAAGTTATTAGTCTTGTAAAATAAACTTTTTCGGACCGTGCTTCCATAATTTACGATACAAAGTTTGAAAGATATTGTACGTCACTGTAAGTAAAGAGTAATAAAGTAGATTTATATGGAGGGGTTGCCTATATTGACGAAAAATTTAATAATCAAGATTTTATTCATGTACAAATTTAACCTTTATTATTACATAATAAGTCCAGTACGAAGGAAATTATTTAATCAGGTATGAAAGAGTTAAACAATGTTAATTAACGTTTGTTCAAATATTCATATTTTTATTTTCAAAGGGTTTTTCCTAACATTTAAATTTCAAAAATATTAGTATGAATACACAAAATTTCTATTGCTATTTAATCATTCATTTAAAACAAAATCTTATTTAGTCATTGTACTTTAAATAAAGCACAGTTCATTTAAAATTCTGTGAACCTTACTCGGTCCAAAACCGGATGTCTCCCTCCATGTAGAGGCTTGTCCATCGTATTAAATTATTTACTTACTCCATTTAATTCTCTCTTGCATGAACCAATAATGCGCGGAAGCAGTGTTATCATAAATAGTTTCCCAGGTGAAATTGCAAAATTGATTAAAAATACTAATAACAGGTATACTAAAATTATACGATACGGAAAAAATCTCATTAAATAAATTATTTTGCTTGCTTATCTTCATTAAAAATAATACTAAGCAGCCATTTTTAACAATTTAATTGGGTAAATCTTAATTACAGGCAATTTTCTTATGCTCACATATGTTTACTAGCCCTATATAATTATTAAATAAAAAAACTTTAATTAATACTCTTAAATTAGCACGCACAGAAATACCTTTTTTTAGATTTTTTATTGCAGATTAGTGGCAATGCTAATATCCCCAGAGAAGTTTCTCGTGTACATTTTACTACGACGTGTGACGATAATTAAGTCACTTCTAATGATGCGTTATAATTTTGTTAAGAGTGTCGTAGGAATATTTCGTTTCCCCCGTTATCGACTAAATGTTTCATTATTAATTCAGTGTTTAATGACACAAAGCGGGGGCGCTCTTCGGCTCTTTTCACAAGAGACACCATGTTTCCCCGTGTTAAATTTAATTGACAAAATAAATGATTTGAAACATTATGTATAAATGGATACGCTAAAAACGTGAATAATTTAGGTGCACATTTTTTATACCGAATTTTGTGAGTTCATATTGAATTCAGCTGGGTTTTAAAAATGTATGCACTTAGTTTATTGAAATCTAGATGGTTGTACGGAGAAGTCTCTCTAAACTTCCTGCATAAATCCCTGAGGTTTTAAATTAAATGAAAATGAGAATTCCGTTTCCGGAAGTCATTTAACAGTAAATCAGATTTCTGTATAGTCAAGCATGAAAAGTATTATTTATAGTTATATATAAATTAGTAGTTAATACTAAAAGTAGCTTTTGTGTAACTTCTTGGATGAAAGGATGTCAAAAAGAGCCTATACACAAGTTTAAAAATTTTTTGCATTATACGGCCTAAAAAGTCATAAAAGAGCCAATGAGGAGGTATGCAGAAGTGAAATCAAATTATAAGAAATTGTATGCATTTTTAAGCATGATACGCTGAAAACGAATGAAGTATTTTATTGACATTAAAATATACGTTTCCTTACATAAAAGTACTTTCAATTGAATAATATCCAGTTCTAGAACAGTTTTTTAGACCTTAAAATCACCATCGTAGTTACATAAACAATATATTTTTTAAATAGATATATTAAACTTCGGTAAGTCGTGGTACTATTTTATTGTTCCATGGTTAAATAAATGAATCTAAACTCCAATTTATTTTATTGCAATCATTTGGAAGCTGACAAAAATAATATCTTTTCGATAAATTTGTGTGTCTATTGCTAGAAAGGTATTTTTGACTTGATGATTGAAGTTTTCAGTGATATATCGATTTTGCTCTTCCTGGATGCTTCAATCTTTGAGTTTTATCACTACGTTCAATTAATTTAATGAAAAGTATGTCTTTATACACTTTCTTCCTATCTATAGTAACACAAGACTTCGGACAGTATTAGAGGACAGAATTAGAGAGGACAGTATTAGAGAGGAATTTTATGATTCATATAAATTCTTCGATCCCTACTTTTTTTTAGAAAATTAAGTAAAATTATCTCTAATAACCTATATGTAAAGTCGTCACTATAATAGCAAATTTTTATAAGAAAAAAGGATGTATTTTAGGTAACTTTTTTAAATTTATGAAAACATATTTATTAATAAGTGTTGTTTCTTCATCCAAACACCAATATCTCGATATTTAACTGGAAACCGTCACTGCAAAATAACGTAAAGGGGTAATTTCATAACAAGTCGGATTATCGACAAAATCAATAATTAATAATTTGTTTTTTCCTACTTTAAAACTGCAGTTACTACTTTTGCTTTGATTACATCTAAGATAACAGTAAATGATATTAAAACTTTATAAGTGCTTTAATCAATAATGGAACGCACATAAACTCACAAAATTCTATCCAAGAAATCTTCGAATCCTCCCTTATAAATAGCAACAAATGTTTTCCAAAAATATACTTAACTTACACCCACGCAAGAAGAAATAGGACTATAAAGAACAGAAGATGTTTATTAAAAATCCGAAAACGCTAAACCAATGTCGTCCTCATTCTATAAATAAATAAAGTGTATAGATACGTTTAGTAGTCCGAGCACAAACCCTGATTTGTTTTACGAATAGCACTTGGCAACACAATTTGTAGGAAACATATAAGGACAATAAAATCTTCCGAACATGCTAAACCAATGCCTGTGCTTATGCCATCCTCATTTCATAATTGAATAAATTGTATAAATACGTTTAGTAGTCTACACGTATATCCCAAGCCCCAATTTGTTTTACCAATAGCACTTGGCAAGACAACTGAACAAAGAAAACACGAAACAAAATCAAGATAACTAACTGACATCAGTATATCTAAAATCTCAGGACGTACCGGGCATTGTAGCGCTCCCAGATCGCAATTTTTGAAAAAGAAACGCAATCGAGGAGATGTAGTAAATTCACCACTTATTTAAGATTGCATAAGAGGAAAAGAAAAGTCAGGAGCGACGTTGGTCCGATTAAGGGGATTACAAAGGCAGTCATGGACCCATGTGAAACGGGACATTGCAACAGGTTTCATTCTAGGCTGATCAGGTACTTCAAGAATCTCTTAAACTCTAATCCATGATTATTTTTAAATTTCTCTCAGTGAGATTCTTGACGATGGAGCTTCTAAGAGATTTCCTAACAATTCGCTTTCCTAACAATTGGCATAAGAAATTTCAAATTACATCATAAACTCCCTGAACAAAATCATTAATGATAATTTTATTTTATGCACACCAAACATGCTATTTTAGTTAGTATAATCACTTAATTAGCAAGAGGTATTCCAATTGCAAATTTCGTTAGTCTCAGTGTAAAAGCATACGTACAAAAATAGTTAGTAACTCTCCGATTGGCATACAAATCCACACATTTGTTCGATCGGCTTGAAAATTTTCACTTACGTAAAATGTAAACGACAGGGGAAATGTTGCTCTATTTTAAAAATCTTAAAATCCAGATGTTCTTTAATTAAACGTTTTTTCATAAATTTTATCTCATAAAAGCATTCCCGGCATTCGATAGTAAAGTGTGATATTGTAAGTAAGTTCTACGTCATTTTTATGTCACCAGTATAAAAATGCGTCTATTTAATATCAAGTAATGGATAGAATAGTCAAAATAAATTCCCAATTATTGCACTTATGACTAGTTTGAAATAGCTATTCCAGATTTCCGAGTTTAACTTTTGTTTTTCGCGACATTAAAATAAATAAAATGTTTTTCGCTGCCTAAAGCACTGGTATAAGGGGAGCTATTCCACTTTAAAACGAAATCTTGTGAATGAGAAAAGTTTCCAAAAACTCTTTTGCAGAGAAGTCCCGCGTGTTTTCACAAGAGCTTCCGATTCCTATGACAGTAATACACGTTTTGAAGAGTTTCTGTATGAGTGCGTTTGCTTAAAATTTTATCACAAATCTTTAAAAATTACTTCAGTGTTCGCTGTAGCATTTAACAACTTAAGTGACAACAATCTACACTGTTGCTATGGTAACTAAACGGTAATGCTAAAATTGGAAATGACACTTATTACGCTTTGACTTCATTTAAACGTCATGCATTTAAAATATATGCGGAGTGCATTCAAAAGTAAGTTAAAAGCTAGCAATCCTTGAAGAAAATAAATGCATTACAGTCAAGATAGTTCTGCAAAATGGAACATGGATTCAGATGCGAAGATATAAATCATTTACGAGACACAAATTTGCTGAGATAAGCAAACAAATATATTATTTATTTTCTTATTTATTTATAATTTATATTAGTTATTTCAAGAATAGCCATTCCTTTGCAAAATACCGGTACATCAGCTATTATTTTATAAGAAGTAGATTTATGTGCATGGAATAAGAACAATTCACATTTTGGCAGACATAAAATCCACAATATTTGTATCTTTCATTACATGAATTTAGGAAGAACTCATTTTGCCCTAAATTTTGTTACAGTCTTTGGAAGGAACAACTTACGATATTTTTCTTTCTTGTACCCGAAAAAAGGTACCTAATCATTACTCATTATATTCTAAGCTTAAGAAGGATCTATACAGGGGGAAAAAAATGCGATGCAGACATTGCTTTCTCTAAGTATCATTTCATGGAGCATTAAATTCTAATTTGATCTTTAATTATACTGTCTGAGACATCACAATGAACAACGCTGAGACGATAATTCTTTAGCTCAGAGTCAAATCGTAAATAATCAAGTCAGATACATACATCGTAAGGCTGTAATTAACCGTAAAATCCAATATAATAGAATGAGCTTTAAAAGTTATTCACTTTAATGAGTTCGATTTATGTGGAATTCTTAAAGATCATTAGCTTTACCAAGCCATAAAAGTAAATTAATAAGTATAGCGCACATTCATATCAATTTAAAAAAAAATAAAGAATTATAATAAATTTTGAATATCTTTTTCAATTGAAAAAATTTCCAAACAGTATTGTAGGAATCATAGTATGAAGTTTCTTTACTAGTAAAGCTGCATATTGGAATCAATACCAAGTAATTACTTTCTGAATGTTAACAAACAATTTTAGACATTCATTTCTTTAATTTTAATGTAATAAGCGAATTTTTAAGTTCTATTAAATGTTAAACTCTCTTTTGAACAAATATTTGAAATATGTTTTTAAAAAAAGTATAGATGTGCATTGAATATAATAGATTAAGAAAATAATATTTACAGTCTAAAATTGTTCAATCTGTATGCTTTTATATAAGCATATCTATGCGCTAAGACTCCAAAGACAACATTTTTTATCATTAATGCATAAAAATCTAGTTAAAATGATAAGGTACCAAATGATTCCTTTCAACATTTTTCTTTATAAAATTCACACTGTAACCATTTCATCTGTATTGAAAGTGATAAAATAATTACATCATCTAATCATATATTACTGACTATTGAAAACGTAAACGCATTTCTTCAATTTTCCTGCTACATATTTTTACAAACACTGGGCAATCTTTTTTGTACGAGGACATTTCGTTTCATTTTACTGTCGTTCGAGACCAATGTAGAAATTTTTAATTGTCTATCAAACTCCCTATATCTATAGCGCTGCTTACCAGACAATCAGCTGCACTTGTGATCTTGGATCAAACATAACAGAAGCTGCAACTTTAATATTTTAGTTGAGAGGGTTAGACAGTTACTACATTGTTTATTTCAAGTTTTTAAATATATATATATATAAAAGAAAAATCGTGTCTGTCTGTCTGTCCGTTTGTTCCCTATAGGCGCATGGGCTGTCAACCGTATCTGGACGAAATTTGGCACACTGCCTAAACAGGACAAGAGAAAGTTAATGTGAAAAAAACTAAATTATTCGGATTATTTGTTTTTTAGTTATTCTACGTTTTGTCCAATTTTCGGCCATTTTTCGCCTCTCGGAGGCCTCCGGTAATGAAGAAACGACAGGAGAAAATGGGCGTGGCGCGACGTGGCTGAAGCGTTACCAAGACAACTGACGGTGTTCATTTTTTCATATGGTTTTTTGTTCTCAAGGTCGTTCCTGCACTTCAAACCAGAATCCGTCAGAAATAAACAAACATGGGGGATTTATTTGAAATCGTTGCTTTAGGAAGTATGAGTTCCGAAGAATTTGATGATAGTATTTTACATGAATTATCAGTTCCCCGAGAAGATCTTTACTAAATAAGTAGAACTTTATAAAATATTTATAAATAAATTAAACCCACTGCGAACATTACATGTAAACAAACCTGGGAATTTTTAATAAAATAATTATAAAAACCTGGATTTTTAATTCATCTATAATTATTTTAAGTTTTTATCTACTGTATATATGCCCAAGGATTTACGTCCAGTGGTTTTTACTGCATTTGAAAAAAAATAATTAGTTTAAGAGGTGCGTAGGTATTAGTCATAAATGACTATTAGAACACAATAGGTAGAAGGAGAGAAGCCTAGCCACGTCCAATTCCTGGTAACCTCTGTACTCTGGCAAGTACCCTGTTTGTTTCTTTTTCTCGTTGCAGCGGGAAGTCCCATGTACTTTTTCATCATTGCAGCGGGAGTATTCACATTCCTTGCCTTTACAATCTCATACTCCACTTGTTTTTAGTAGTTGCGGACTGTACTTGTTTTTAGTAGCTGCGTTGGTATTAGCCATAAATGACTGTCAGAACACAGACAGGTAGAAAGGGAGAAGCCTAGCCACGTCCAATTACCGGTAACCTCTGTACGCTATCAGGTGAAGCGTTCATATTTTTTTTTGTTGCAGCGGATGTCCCATGCCCTTTTTTCTATCATTGCAGTGGGAGGACACATTCCTTCCCTTTACAATCTATATTTAAGGTCAATGGGCATTTCTCTTCCATTGCACGGACAATGCCGGTCCACGCCGCTAGTTTTGCATTAGTGTAACTTTTAAATTTTCAAAGAATACATTTAGAACTTTACTGATTATATATTGCTTCACAAACAATTTTTCCGTTTTCAGTATTGCATGATATGTTTTTCAATACATGCATATTGTATTTCAATTTTTCAAATTGATTAAAAGAGATGAAGAATCATGCTTATGATAGCATATGATATTTGGGCTTACTCTCCAATGCATACAAAAAGCCGCCAAAAATTTATTACAAATTTTATATCCTAAATTGCTCGTACATCTTCTACATCTATCATTTATATATTAAGCATATTTTCTATATCATGGATACAGATTTTGAATTAAAATACAAAACTTAAGTGTCACTACAGTGGATGTTCAGTTGAAATTTCAATAAATAATGTTATAAATAGCTCCATTTTTATTCGTTTAAGTCTCTCCTATTTACAAATCAATAAAGTCAACTAAGAAAAATGGCTTTGCTTTGTGCTACTATCTTTTATCACATTGAGGGAAGACATACGATGTACAAAATAATGCATTTTCATGTATCGAATATTCATTACAATACCAAAAGATTAATGGCATCATCAGATATCGTTTTCGAAGCCTTTCAAATTGACTAAAGAACATCATATCGCCTTGCATTATCTGCAGTGAACAAAAATGCATTAATGAAAAACAAACCATTTATTACTGACAAATTTAAGCAAACATTTTCTACTTAAATTCTTTTTTTTTAAACACAGCACAACAACGATCATGTCTGAAATATATTGAAGTGCGTCACTATCTTTTAGTTTTTTATACTAACGGCTAAAATGGTACTACGGCTTCTTCTTTTTATGTTTCTTGTATTTTTTAGAGCTACTGAAATATTCTAAAATTTTGTTTTAAGCGTAGCATAATACTTCCTTTCCCGACACTTTTTTAACCTAAAATCTCACTCATTCAAAGCAAAAGGCAAAATTTCAGTACAGTAAAATATAAATGCATTCTGCTTCGAATTTCCAATTTTGATAGGTAACACTGAATTAAATAAATTAAAATATTTTCATTGCAATCAAATCACAAATCACAAGTCTATTACAAGCCAGGACATGTTGCACTGAAATACGTCTTTGAATAAGGTTGCATATAACAGAGTGCATGTTTTGCCATTTACATTCCTCACTGTGACTGACGCATTAATACAACTCCAAATCTGAGATAGCATTTTGTTTTACAGCAATCAAATTCTTTTATAATTGCCATTTAGTATTTAAATTTAGTTTCGTAGTTTAACATTGTTGTTCATTAAGAGCATGCTCAGGTTTTGACTTCTGTTTTAACTATTTCGGTAGGCTTTCACCGTAATAACTGTTATTTTTTGCAACGTGATGCAAATGTTAAGAGTAACAAATTCATTTTCCCTTTTGCTTTCTGCTCAGCGAGAACACATTATTTTAGACCCTGCATCTTCTTACGTGTGTGTGGTTAATTACCCCATTCATTACTGGGGAATTAGCTCCTACTTTAAATGACACCCCGGAGTACTCGAATGTTTTTCTCTGCAATGAAAGTGTAAGGCACTCTAGTTTCTTTTGGATACGGTTATTAAATAGGATACGATCACATCCTGTCCGACAACCAGCATATGGATTAGTGGATGTGTCGGAGATGCAATGAGTGTATGAAATTGAAAAAATAATCCACATGTGACTGACAGTTTTGAATGGTTTTGTAGGAAACAAGAAAAATTAAATTTCATGACGAGTGTGATGAATAGTTTAATAGTATAGTATACAGATGAATAATTTAACAATAGTTTGAATGATTTAACATAGAGAATTTTCAAATACACACTAATCAATCCTTGAGGGTTTTAAATTAGTATATTTTTTATGGAATGATGCTTAGCTGAAGTACCCGTTCTTCGCACGTGAAATAGTATTATTTGAAAAGTAATACAAATATAAATAAATGAATACATTTTGTAATTATGCATTTAAATGCTTTCTCAAAAAATAAAAAAATAAATAAAAATGAAAAAGATATAGCTTCTAAAATACTTATATCTTCCTATCTGGATCCATTTTCCTTGTTCCTGGAACTATCTTGATTACGGTATAATTTTTCGTCAAAGCTTGTTAACATTTAACTTATAAATGCACTTTTTTACGCATGACGTAAAAAGAAAATTATTGTTTTAAATATAGAATTTAGCATAGAATATTTTTTATGTGACAGGTTATATATACACTCATCAACTGATTTTAATGTATACAATTATAGATGATCATTTATAATAGATGATCATGAGAGAATAGATGATCATTTTTAAAAAAAATCTACCATTCTAATAGAAAAAAGGAATAAGGCTAGCATTTTGCTTCCAAATGAAAAATTAAATATAATTTATCTCGTTACGAGTCCGCCAACTTTTAAGAGTTTAACGAAGAAATACTCTCGTTTTTCTTGAGTCGAAAGACGTAAAGCTGTTAATGCATGACCTAGAACATATGTAACAGGCATAGAAACCTAATTCGCTTCTGAAATACTTTGCATATGTTGCTATACTAGGGTTTAATGTAATATTCTGACCAAGGTAGCTCGGGATTTTTATTCTGAGTCATGCTCGTTGTTGCAAAGATTACGTTAAAAAATTCACGAATTTAAAACTTTTCGATGTTCTGACATTATTGTAATATTCTCACATTCTTCTGCAATTACTTTTTTCAATGTCAGGATTACTTCAAGTATGGTACAATGCAGCTGAAAGTCTCACATCCATCTTATTAAAAATAACACAAATTAAAGAAAACATCTTTAAAACAGCTAAGTAGGATGTGTGTGATAAAATCTGTGATAAAACAGACAGCGCTAGTCTGCAAAATGTTAAATAAAAGAAAAACTACAATTATATTTTCAATATATTTTAAAATTACACACTTTAGTAACTTATAGAAACAAAACAATATTTAACTAAAAAAGAAGCATTTTAAAACTAATAATGTAATTAAAAAAATAAAATATCAATCAGAAATTTCAGAGTGCTGCGATTTTGTTCACTTCCAAAATTTCGAAATATCCAATACTGCTCTTTAGCTTTTCTCTTAGCTTTTCCTAAAATCATTTTAATATTTTTATAGCAATGACTAGCGATTGATTATCTCATTAAAACTACCAGACGTATTTGTAATGTAAAAGAAAATGATTACTTTTATCCCAGAAGTAATCGCAAAAAATACTGATAGTACTGTGCAATATACAGAATGGTTATAGTTAAACTTCCCCTAATAACAAAGTTTCACAGCTATGACGAGGGAACAGATTGTAACCAAATTTGGTATATAGAGTATACATTGGATGCTTACAAGAAATTTCGAAAAAACTTAGTTCGAAAAGTAACCGCTAGATGGTGCTTTTCATGGTTAAACAGCAAATTTAACAATGGAATAGTCTAATTCAAAATCTACAAATAATTTCAAAATTTGCTCAATAGTTTCTGAATCTTTATTAACTAATTTCAGTCATTTATATGCTGAATTTTCATGCAAAGTGCCAACTATAGGTGTTTTAAGAATTTTTTTCAAAACTTCTTTTAAGCGCATCTGGCATACGTTCGTATACCAAAGTTGGTGGCAATTTGTCCACTTATTTCAGCTACAGAATGTTCTACATTGGGGGAGTTCAATTACAACCACCTCCTATAAAAATGGGTAAAAGTTTACCCTTATCTTTATTCAGAATAATTGACTACACGTTTACTAGGAATAAAATACTGGCACAGTTTTATTTTCTTTTTAAGAAAAAAAGCTATGGCCGCAAATTTTTCATTTTTCAACATCTTAGTGAACCACTTTCAATATAAGGTAATTCGGGGAAATGCGTCACATTTAAGAATATTTTTGCTTTATTAAAGGTAAATTTAAAGTGATATAATAACGAAAAAATGCACTATGTTCTTCAATCTTAAATTAGTTAGATGTACTTTTTAAACTACTTTCCCGGTATATATATAATTAATAAACTCATATGAAATATGGTATATTCCCCCATATATATATAGAGGAAGACACCACCAGATATTAGAAAGAAAAAAAAACTCAAAAATTACCAATGAATTAACAGTAACAATGGAGAAGCAAACAAATATGTAAACTGATATTTTTTTTTAATTATTTAACTAAAACTAATGAGGATACAGGTTTGAATGTTAATCTGCACAACATTTCATTCGGTACAAATGATCACAGTTATTAACTTTAGAACCATTTCTTGTATTTAATTTACTGAATCCAGTCACTCTTGATATCTATTTTAGCGTAAAAGTATGTTTTACATGCAGCAAAAATTTAATCATTATATTGAATTAATCATGATTCTGAACAGAAAGCTTGATCCGTTTACCCTTTGTGCTCTAGCCTCTGTGAAAATAAAATGTGAATTATATTTGTTTAAAATTCCTAATATCTAAAATAATAACAATAATAAAAAATAATATTGAAAAAATAAACATCAAAATATATGTAAAACATTAAAGCACAAATTTATTATAGACAACGTAAAATATTTTCCAAAACCGTTAAATATCTTGTTTATTGAAATAAAATAAAAATATTAAATATTAAATATTAAAATTATAATTATTAATTTCATTTCCATTTTACACTATAATATTCAATATAGAAAATTTAAAAAAATTCGTAAATTTATTTTTGAACCATGTTGCGTCATCTCCCTATGTATAATGTGAAGCTGCCACACTCTTATTTTCAACTTGCTGCTTATTTGTGGCTGCTTCTGCTTGGTTTCTGTGTAAGTATGCGTAAGGTAACAAAATGCGGTACTCACTTATAGTGCTTCCGTTTATTAACTTTAAATATGATCAATGGAATATTATAAGGACCGTAACTCAGCATGTTAGATTTTCATGAGATCGAGGATAATGGCCATTAAATGTGATGAAAGAAGATAAATTCACAATACACGTGCACCCTGGAATAAGATTACCCACAAAATAGGGTCAGTATTGCTATTTTGTGATACACAAAATTACTAACAGAAAACTTGCGTTTTATTCGAACTGCCATCTTCAACCAAATTACCTTACGTACTGTAATTTTCATTTACAGATGCAGTTTAATTGTTGAGGGTTTACTACTGAAATCTTTATTTATGTATTTAAATTAACTCATGAAATGAATTATATTTTCAAAAGCGCAACTCATTAAATTATGCCAGCTGTATTTATTACGCAAGTGTTACTAAATTTGAGCAACTTAGTTTAACAAAGCTCGGACTTCATTAATTAATAGAGCTTAAACTTGTCTTTATGGTGTGAGTTGTCCTATGTGTATAAATTTTGAAATTACAAAGCTTTTAAGTACTTCAAAGTAACTTCATTTCTCAAACTGACTATTAAAATCTGGGATACTTATAAACTTATAACCTTTTGCATAAAGGTTAACTGAATATAAAGTAATTCTTTTTTCTGCAAACTGTAAATGTTGACATCGATATTAAGTAACATACAAAAAATTATTAATAGGATCGTACACATGTTATGTTTTTAAAATTATAAATCATTACTAAATGCGAAAAATGTCTTCACCGAAAGTAACTACTATGATATAAAATGTTTTTTTTTTTTTTTTTTTTTTTAAATAGCTGCGAGATTTCTCTTTGTAACAGGAGTTTTAAATTGTCTAAAAAAGAAGACGTTTCAATGCTAAATAATATTTTACCGCTGATAAAATATTTAAATGCACTACAATACATGGAATTTTAAAACAAATGAAGATTCATATTTGAAAATAGAATGCATCTAAAAAATTATAATATTGATGTAATTAATGTACAGCTGCGGAAAAAAAGTCCCACTTGCTCTTTATTTCGCGGTCGTTCGTCGTACAGTAAAGTTATATATACCATTCGTTTGAAAATAACGCGTACTTTAATTTAGTATTAATTTAATTTGCACCAGGGGCCGTCTTCATATTTAATTCTGCATCAACTTCGTTTTTCTCAATGGCAACCCCATATTTTGACTTTATTAAACGAAAGAAAACCTTCAAATTACCCTGAATATAAATTTGCACCAATTTTCTACGATAATTTCCGGAGATATTGTGAATTAATTTTTGCACGTTTTTAGGGGACTTTCTGCAAACTGAAAAACGCTATTTGTAGGTTCCGAACTTTTCGCCTTTCATTAATTTTGCTCGCGATAGTTAAAAGAAATTAATATTATTTTTAAGGAAAATATTGTTTCCATCTCTCATATAGTTTTTTGTACTGAAAATATCAAGGGTAGAATAGAATATTTAGTCTGTGGTCCAAATGACCCGTGAGTTCATAACTTCCTTTGTTCGTACACATGATTTAAAGGGAAAATGCAAAATGACTGCTCACGATTTTGAAAATCTTTGTAATTTTGAAATTGTTATTGAGTATTTCCGTTGATTGTTCTCCTAGACAGGTGAAATGTTGGCAGGAGTTAGAGGCTGCTCTCTGCTCTTCTGACTACAAACTTGAATATTACTCAGCTATGGTCGAACTTGAAAAATGATTTCCTGATAGAAAATTTATTTGTTTGAATTTCATGTAAAAAACGCAATTACTTTTTGCCGACCCAATATTATCACTATGCTTGTTATTTCACTTTCTTCATTTAATACTATCGTCTGCAATGTGCAATATTCATACGACTTTTGGCGGTATTTCAATTTATAGTTAGATGAAAATTTAGACAGAAAAACGTGATTTTGAATGCTTGATAAAGTATGGGGAAGTCCAAAGACCAAATGTTTCCGATATTAAAAAAGGTCACATTCACGCCTGTAAAGTTGAGGATCTTAGTTTTTCAGAAATAGGAAGTTGTATTAGAAGACATACATCTACTGCATCTAATTCTATAGCTGGAAAATATTTTATTTGGGGGAATATGGTAGCGGACGCAACAATACACGCTTTATAGAAGCCCTATCAAACTGTAAAAACCTCTAATTTATTTGCTTCAAAATTTGATATTTTTAATACTGGTATCTTTTACTGTGTTTTTGCACAAAATAAATCTAATTTACGTTTATTTTATACAATTTTCAAAAAAATTTCACTTGATAAATTTATATATGGTCCCTTAACTCATGAAAATAACACATTTTTTTAAATATAAATTAAACTACTGAACGTAAAAATTTGAAATTTTGCACAGCCATGTAATATTAATTTCTGCATCTATTTCCATCGAAATTTGGCTAGGTCGCTATTCATAATGTTTTTAATATTAATTTAATAATTCATAATTCTTATTAATCATTTATTAAAAACCATAGTAACATTAAATTATGTTTGGGTCGTTTAGTTCTAATAGTACGAATAAAAATCAGCTTCTTACATTCAATATTATATGAGATATGAATTGAAGTATGAAAAAATATTTTAACATAGGGGGAGGGGATTTTAAGTGCTCATAACTCACTCATTTTCTGTCCAAATTTATTGAAAATTGGTGTCCGGGGTTAAAATGAGCTAAATTTTGGAAATATTAAGTGAAATCTAGGGGTTGCTATTGAGAAAAAAAAGTTGGTGCGAATTTTAATATGTAGATGGCCCCTTATGCAATTTTTATGCATAGCAAATTAAAGTGTACGTCAATCGTAAACGATTGGTATCTGTAACTTTGCTGTACGACGAACGACGGCCGAAAAAAATACAAGTGGGACTTTTTTTTCCGCAGCTGTACATATGAAGATTTACTACACAATAACATGATGTACATGCATCAGAAATTTACTATATAATTTATAATATGTATATTTTTACAAGATAGACGTCCTTTAGTCATCATTTAATGCGGACATCATTTAATGCAGTTACATAGAATAAGTTCATAAACTAACATTTATTTATAAATAAAAGACTCAATTCTAAATAAAAGCGTCAAAATCATTACTTTTTATATAAACAAACAGATTCGAATTTTCTAAAAAAAAAATAATAATAATAATAATAAAAATAAGCCTGGCATGTCCCAGTGAAGCTAAGCATTCCTCTGAATTACATGCGCAGGGGCGAATTTCAATAAAAACATACAATCAAAGAAGATTCCGTGATTCACTCTAAGAATATGTTGACTTTTGATCCGAGAAACATTTCATCGGCATTAGTTAAGTTTTATTTTTACGCCTAATTGTGTTTGATTGTGTAATTTAGAGCGAAACAATACCCATCAAATGATAATGATGTCTTCAGAATGAAAGTAATCACGAAATGCCATCACATTATCTGTACTCATTATGACCATTTGAAAAAGTTAAGTACATGAGCCTTTGTACCAGAACGTTGAAAATTCAGTGAAATAAGTAACTTGGAAGTTAATATCATGGTAATACATGTTTGAGTGAATAAATAATGTATAAATTGGATTACCGCTATTGCATTTATTTTCCAATAGAATTATTTTTAATGTATAAAGGCCAAATAAATATATATAGATTTAAATTTGGCCTTTTTCGCTAAAAATTCATTGTTACATGCTATGTAAAAATAAAAGTATGTCTCTCTCGATCTTAGGAGGGTGTTGTAAACTACATTGAACATTGCCATGAATCTTCAGGGTTTAAAACTACTAAGCTATCTTACAGAAAAATATATTAGGTATTTCTTGATTATAAAAAATGAAATCTAGCATCATTTGAAATAACAAATTTAAGGAGCAAATGGACACTACTAAAGAAAGAAAAAACCTTGATAGGGGAATGGCTCAAGTTCCTGGTTTGTGTGTACGAAGTAAGAAAATTTCTTTCTTTTAAGATTACTTCAACTCAATAATTTTTAGCGGAAAATATTTTGTAAACAGGCAATTAAGAAATTGCGTATTAAAAAATCCAAGGTGCATGCATCAAAACTAGAGACGACAGTTTTTAAGGAAAATAAAATATCTGCAAGCCAAAAGCATTATTGATTAGCAGCAGTTGTTCAATATGCCTACTCTTCGTTAGTATGAGTTCCGTATTGAAAACTCAAAGTATTTATTCTGTTTGGTGAAATACCACATGCAAAGGCTTTTCAAAGTTGAGTCCTAGAACATGATGTATTTATATGCAATTTAATTCAAAAAATCATTGATGCAATTCTTCAAACACAGCGGAACGTAAATAATATTTTCCAACAATAAAAAGGATGGTTATAAGCAGCATAATCATTTCTTAACTTTGCAGGTATTGTAATAAATATTTTCAATTTCTGAGAGTTCTGTGAAATTGGGAGCACATTTTTGTTGATTTATGGATTGGCGCAATGTGCTGAAGTTTAATGTGTATCTCAAATTAAGTGTGTGTGAGTCTTAGGGCAAGCCGGAAGGCAACGATAGGCCGAGAAAAAAATACATGGCCATTATGTCTTTCCAAAGATGAGAGATAACGGATTAATGCGATAAAAATTTTAAAATACTCATTTTTAATGACTTTTCTTCGCGATTTACTTTGAAAATAACTTTGTTCGTCTTTCTAAAACAGTTGTTTAAAAATTCATATTAAAAATAGCGAATAAAGTTATGACCGCAACAAGCTTCGAAGAAATATTCTGTGAAGGTTCAAGCAAGTAAGTTTATCAGCAGCAAAGTACTCAGTTCATATTAAAGCATTTTCTGTGCTTACGTATTATACCATCGAACGCACCGAATTGACAATAATAATTTCGGTTATGAAAACACTTACATCTGGCTAGGTTAAAAATGACAGTCTATTAAAAGTGTTTCTTTTCGAAACTGATAGGAATTACAGGGCCTCTGAACAGCTTTACAAACTGGCCTCTGATGTCCAACACTTGAAAAAATTAATAATACATCTTCACTTAGCGTACCACGGACAGTTAAGGTAATACTAACACTAAACATGTATATCTCATGCAATGTTGAGAAGAAATTCTTATGCATGGAAATTATGTTCAAAACTAGGCCGTAAAGTTATATCTTTTGGGAAATATTGTTCTATAGGTTCATTGTTTGTAACAGTTTGCAGAACAACTTGCATAGAGACATATGCTAAACTGTTTCGAGTCTCTAGCGCATTTGGAGTCTTTAAAAACTAAACAGTTACTTTAGCTTTAAGTAACAGCTTTAAGTAACTAAACAGTTATCTGAACAATTGGAATAAGATTATCAATACTAGTAACAGAAAATTGCGAAGTTGCATACTGTTGTTGTGGATTAATCGCACAGATTGGCAAAAACATACTGGCGATTTTTTTTTTTTTTTTTTGTGAATTGCTTGGCGAATTTGTCGATGATATAATACTTAAAAACTGAATTTTCAATTTAAGAAAAACAGCTTATGTTTCCACTCTTATTTTCAAAACTGAAGTCTAGTTTATAGTATGAGCATGTGTTTCACTTAACTTATAGATGAATTGCAGAAAACTGGAGTTAAGTGACAGTAAGTTTCCTTCTTAACCACTAAAAGGGTTACAACCGTTATCAAAAAAAATTAGAATGATAATAAACGTAGATGTTTTACTGAACCTAAAAACGCATAGCGTTATAAATCACTTTGACGTAGAAAAATAGGGAGTAATATTAAACAAAATCAAAATTAAGATAAGTTTTCAGAAAGAATCCATATTTTTCCCTCATTAATAATTACATTGATTTTCCTTTAAAGTACTTCGTTTTTAATCACAGTAAATCATTGTTTACCTAATGAACCTTCGGTAAATCGCTATTTACAATAAATTAATTAGTTCGTTTCAGAAATAAAGGAGCGGCTAAATTGCTATCAGGAGTGAAAGGTAAATGTAACAGTAACAGTAAATGCTGAGAATGCCCAAAAGATAGCTTTAAAAAAAGCTCATTGGGCTTGAAAGATGAATAGATTAATTCATAAAAAGCAAAAATCTAAAAACTGCGATTA